>JAHTLZ010000275.1:6826670-6853082 GCA_023846285.1 Phrynocephalus versicolor | reverse complement strand
GGGGTGGTTTCTGGAGGTCCCCGGCCTCCCCCCCTCCTCCGTCCTGGGCTGCTCTGGTGGGACTCGCCGCAGGCTCGCAGCAGCAACAAGCCGCACGGCACGAGTCTCGCCGCCGGCTCAAGCGGCACGGAAGGCACAGGAAAAAACTTTTAAACTCTCCCCCCACCCATTCCCGGGCCAAAAAGCAGGTGGAAAAATGCCTGCTTGACTAAGAGCGCAGGGCACCTACCGGAGGGGTGGTTTCTGGAGGGGGGTCCCGCCTCCCCCCCATCCTGGGCAGCCGGACTCGCCATGCCATGCGGTGCGGGCGGGGGATCCAAAATGGGGCGGCGAACGCAATATTGTTTTTGAAATCGTGGTCCAAAAACACAGAAGCACAACAGAAACACGCGAAAATTTATAAACTGCCAGATTTTTCACAGTAGCAGTGGGTTTTTTCTTGCAACAAAATGTCTCTCCTCTCCTCCTCTGTCCTCCATTTATTTTATTTTATTTTATTTTATTTACACCTGCGCAGTGCGCAATGATGGGCTGGCCCAGTGGCCTGGCCAGCCATGTGGGAGTGGACGACCATGCAAATTTTTGGAGCCATCCCACCAATCGCATGGCCACTTGGCCATGGAGACTTCTGGGATGTGCCAAAAAGCCCCCTAAAACCTGCCCTAGCCCCCTAACCCCCTAACCCTAACCCTTGACTCCTTACCCATACATCACAGACTGTCTTCTTAGTGGGTCAGAGAGGCACCCAGAGGTGCAACCCAATAGCCCACCGTAACCTTACCCGTCACTAGCCTAACCCTAGTCCTTGCACTAACCCACCTTAACCCTAAGCCAGATCTACTTGCATTGCACTACACGCAAGTACGATTCCCTTCTTTGTGGGACATGGCAGGTGCGACCCAGTCTTCACGGTTCTCCTTGACGGAGGGTCGTACCAGTGGACTGGTCTCACTGTCTGCAACTGGTATGCATATCCATATATATGGTTATGCATGCCATTTTGCAGCAGCAGGTGAGGAGGGGAGACCCCCATGTTGAGGGGGTCTCTTGGAGCCTGCTGCTGTCCCTTCCTAGTGGGTGAGGATAGGAGGCACCCACGGGTGCCTCCAGGAGCCCGCTTTCCCTTTATAGTGGGCCAGAGGAGGCACCCACCCCACAGAGGTGCCTCCAGGAGCCCGCTACCCCCCAAAAAACCAGTACTAACGAAAACGAAAAACAAACTGACTAATTTTTGCGAATTTTCGTGAAAAACGGAAACGAGCCGAAACGGGCTGCCTCCGACACACGACAACTCGAAAACGTCATTTTCCCTAGTCGTGCCCATCTCTAGTATGCAGCAGTGCAAATAATGGATATTTTAAAACCACATGACAGTCACATGGTTTTGATCAGCACTGCCTGGGGAGCCAGACAAGCTGCAGTACCAAATTCCCCAGAGGGGAGGGGGGCACTTCTGCAATCCTATCTGGGCAATTTGTCTGCACAGCTCTTCACAGCTGCTGATCAGCTAATAGTCGGGCATTCGGCTGAGAGGAGGCTCCCACAGCTGCCGGAGTATGCTTTTATTTATTTATTTATTTAATTCCTTCTATCTGGTATAGTGCTGTATCATAAAGCAGAAATTTTTAAAAAGTAGCATCCAAGCAATCAATTCCACTTCCATACCAAAATAAACAGACTTCTGCAGGAAAGCAGAATAACTCACTCTGTTGACACAATAGCCCACCCAGGCATGTGCCTCAAAAACTGACACTTAAATTTGTGTCATTTTTAATCAGAATCTGGTACAGCTGGAAGGGTTATTGTCAGTACAACTGAGCCCTTAGTATGGTAAAGTAACTCATATTTAGAGTTGGCCCATTTCATTACTGGAATTTATGCAGGAGTTGATTCACCAAATTTCTGTTGATTCAATGGGCCTGCTCTAATGCCAATTGCTTTGCTAAAGCAGCAGGATTTTGGTCATTCTATGTTGCACAGTTAGTCTGTTGGTATGCGACAGATAATATCTATGGAGATTTCTTAACTTGAGATAGTTTATATCTAAAAACTGCAGCTTTTGCATAATTATGCAGCTGTATTTCAGCCAGTGGTGCATTATTCTCTTCATACCTGACTCTGGATCTGTCAAGGAAAGGAACTTTACGTTCTTCTGGCAGGGAAAACCATCAAACGAGAACAGGGAATGTGGGGTTGGCTTTGCTGTTAGAAATACTTTACTAGGTCTCATTATCCCACCTGCTGTAGGAAGTCAGAGAATCCTGTCCATGCAACTACACTCTACAGCAGGGTTGGTTACACTTATCAGTGCATACGCACCAACATTATCATCTCCAGCAGAACTTAAAGACAAATTCTATGATGATCTAGCTGCCACTATCAAGAAAATCCCTGAGAAAAGACCAATAGCTATCCTTGGTGACTTTAATGCCAGGGTTGGAGCTGATTATAACTCCTGGCCCACCTGCCTAGGTCGGTTCAGCATTGGAAAGATGAATGAAAATGGCCAACGCCTGCTGGAGTTTTGCTGCTATTATGGTCTCTGTGTCAGCAATACATTCTTTAACACAAAGCCCCAGCACAAAGTCTCTTGGAGACATCCAAGATCGAAGCACTGGCATCAGCTCGACCTGATTCTCGTCAGGCGCTCCAGGATTTCTAGTGTTACAATCACATGCAGCTATCAGAGTGCCGACTGTGACGCAGACCACTCCCTGGTGTACAGCAATGTAAAACTGAAAACAAAGAGATTGCACCACCTGAATAAGAAAAGAAGATCAAAAATTGATACCAGTAACACCTATAACCAAGGAAAAATGTAGGAATTCTACCATGTACTCAAGGAAGCTCTTCCTGGCCCTGCTGAAGATAATGCATCTAAACGTTGGGAACATTTTAAAAATGTTGTTTATAATACTGCTTTATCAGTATTCAGCAAGGAGACTTGAAAGACAGCAGATTGGTTTGAAGCCCACTCAGAAGAGCTGATGCCAGCTATTGAGAAAAAGAGGAGAGCCTTGACTGCATATAAAGCTTGTCCCAGTGAGCACAACCTACAGGCCCTGCGAGCTGTTCGTAACAAAGTCCAGCAAACTGTCAGGAAACGTGCTAACAATTACTGGCTGCAACTGTGTTCTCGGATTCTCGGATTCAGATGGCAGCTGATACAGGTAACATCAAGGGGATGTATGACGGAATTAAACAGACCTTAGGGCCAATACATAAGAAAACTGCACCCTTAAAGACTGTTTCAGGTGAGATCATTCAGGATCGTGAGCAGCAGATGGCACGCTGGGTGCAGCATTACCCTGAACTATATTCCAGAGAAAACACAATAACCGAAGAAGTCTTAAATAATATTGAGTGCTTGTCTGTCTTGAAGGAGCTTGACAATGAACCAACACTAAAAGAACTAAATGTAGCTCTGGATTCACTTGCCTCTGGCAAGGCACCTGGAAAAGATAACATCCCTGCTGAAGTTCTGAAGTGCTGCAAAGAGATCATTGCCACTGAACTGTACGAAATCCTCTGCCTTTGCTGGAGGGAAGGGGGAGTACCACATTATATGAAGGACGCTAATATTGTTACGCTTTATAAGAACAAAGGTGACAGGAGCGACTGTAACAACTATCGTGGTATCTCTCTTCTTAGTGTTGTCGGGAAGCTGTTTGCACGTGTTATACTGAAGAGGCTCCAGATACTTGTAGAGAGAATCTACCCAGAATCACAGTGTGGCTTTCAAAACAACAGGTCCACTACTGATACGGTATTTTCCCTCAGGCAGTTGCAGGAGAAATGCAGGAAACAAGGACAGCCACTTTTTGTAGCCTTCATAGATCTTACGAAGGCATTTGATATGGTTAGTAGGGATGGACTCTTTAAAATACTCCTCCGGGTTGGATGCCCACCCAAGCTCCTTAACATCATTAGGTCTTTTCGTGAGGATATGAAGGGCAATGTAGTTTTCGATGGCCTGCTGTCAGATCCCTTCGACATCCGAAGCGGCGTGAAGCAGGGCTGTGTCCTTGCGCCAACCTTGTTTGGGATCTTCTTTGCTACCATGCTGAAGTATGCTTTCGGAACTTCAACAGAGGGTATCTATCTCCGGACCAGATCAGATGGAAAACTCTTCAACCTCTCTAGATTGAGAGCAAAGTCTAAGGTACAGGCGAAGTGTTTGCGGGATCTCCTCTTCGCTGATGATGCCGCCATTACTGCTCACTCTGCCGAAGATCTCTTTGCAAGCTTTACTAAAATGGTCCAACTCATGGACCATTTTAGTAAAGCTTGCAAAGATTTTGGGCTAGAAATCAGCCTGAAAAAAACACAAATAATGGGCCAGAATGTGGACTCTCCTTGCATTACAATTTCTGCAAAAGAACTGGAAGTTGTCCATGACTTTGTGTATCTTGGCTCAACTATCTCAGATACACTCTCACTAGAGTCTGAGCTGAATAAACATATAGGTAAAGCAGCAACTATGTTTTCCAGACTAACAAAGAGAGTATGGCTCAATAAGAAGCTGACAGAACATACAAAGATACAGGTCTATAAAGCTTGTGTACTGAGCACACTTTTGTATTGCAGCGAGTCTTGGACCATCCATGCTCAACAGGAAAGAAAGCTTAATACCTTCCATATGCGCTGTCTTAGGCGAATATTCAACATTACCTGGCATGACAAAGTTCCAAATAGCATAGTCCTGAATCGAGCTGGAATCCCTAGCATGTACACTTTATTGAAACAGCGATGCCTACGCTGGCTTGGACACGTTGTGAGAATGGATGACAGTCGGATCCCAAAAGATCTTCTATATGGAGAACTAATGCAGGGAAAGCGCCCCAGAGGGAGACCACAGCTGCGGTATAAGGATATCTGTAAGAGAGACCTGAAGGCCTTGGGAATGGACCTCAACAGTTGGGAAACCCTGACCTCCGATCGCACTGTCTGGAGGCAAGAGATACAGCATGGTCTACATAAATTTGAAGAGGCATTTGCCCAACAGGCAGAGGAAAAGAGGCAGGCACGGAAAGAACGAAACTCGAGGACTGGGCAAGAAACAGAATACATCTGCCCCCAGTGCGGTAGAGACTGCCATTCCTGAATTGGTCTATTTAGTCACACTAGGTGTTGTTTTTAGGATCTCTACTCCAGACATGATACCATAGTCTTTCGAGACTGAAGAATGCCAATGATGATGATGACTGGATGGATATAGACAGGAGAGAAAAGTTTTTGAACAAAATTGTAATGGTGATTTTTTAAATTACCATTTGAACAGGTCACGGGGAGGAGTTTGAGTTAACACAGCTTTTGAACTTTGGTCATAGTTCATTAACTAACTAAACTTAATGAGGTGAAATCTTGCTTTTTCTTTTGAAAATGCCAGAGTTTGACACCCAACCATTTTTCACACCAATAGGATATTTTTAAAAGATGCTTGAATGCACCTCCCTACTCCTGATGCTGTCAAGAACATTAAAATATCTTCAAAAAAGAGAAACGCACGGACCTTTGAAAAATAAAGTGTATAGACTCTATATTGGTCAGTCACACTACATTAAAATATCAAAAAGGTACTTGAGAGAAAACCATAAATTTCATATCAAAACCCTTTGTCGACATGAAAGTTGCTTCTTTTAAAATGCTATGCTAATAAAATTAAAAGTATATTTTACATGCCTCTTATTCCCCAAGTAATGTAAATACAACATGAAACAGTATGGAAATGTTAAAACAACTAAAATACTAGAATTACAAAAATAAATTGAAACAGCATAAATTGAAAATTTTAAAAATTGGACAATGTTTGTTAACATCTAGGCACCATAGGTTTTTTTTTTTAATGCATTGAGTTCTATGTTGCTTTTTGCTGCACTGGAATTCCAATGTACTGAAAATAGCTTTAGGCTTAAAAGTGTAGTTTGGGTTCTAGTTAGGGCTAGGTTTAATGTACATCTTGACCTCACTGAAAATTTTAAGGCTGCCTCTACACAAACAGCCTGTTCACAAATAGTGTAAATAATTTCTGCTTCTCAGCATCAATGTTTACTAACCCCAAATAAAAATAAAATAAAAATCCATGGGACTTTCCCAAAAAATGTCCAGTATATTGCATTGGCCTGTGGGGGGGGGGAATAGAACAAACAATAGATTTGTCAAGATAATGTTGATTCACACTGAAAGTAAACAAAATAAAACAAGAAAACATAACAAAACTACACAGCATAAACAACAATTGTAGAACACTGTTTACAACCAACTTTTCAAGTGACAATGTTATGGTGTCTAAATGGGACTAATGCTGTTTAAATTGTTTGGCAAAATGCAATATTGGGAGACTAACAAGTAAATTTCCCCAGATGTGGGATTAATAAGGATTTATCTTATATTATCTTAATTTGTTCTGTTTTTATATGTCACAAGCCTGAAGGCCAACAACAAAGTTATTTTTCCTACAGAATACTCCTATTGAAAAGATCCCCTGGCTGTTTGAAACTCTTTTACTTTTTTGGCCATGATATTGTGGATAAAGGTTCCTGAAATTATTTATCTGATGTAGCCTGTATCCAGGCCATTTCAACTCCTACATTGCTGTCTTTTGAAACAGTGCCAACTTCTGGGTGACCTTGGAAGGAAGACCAGTAGCAAATGTATTCTGATAATCCATAGAACAGTTCAGTAGTGGAGATTATACCTTCCTAGAAGAAAAAGAGTACAAACCAAAAGATCAGCCAACCAAAGCCAGTAATAGTTGTGGATGCCCTGTGCTGCAAACCTACTCTTTAAGGTAGACTTTGACTAATCGTGTTGCAAGGGTATTTGTCCTACCTGTCTTTATCATCTCTATCTTGACAGTTTTTGTCAAGTAAAACAAAGTACAGAGTATTGCATTCTCCTAGATAAAAAATGTGTTTGCACCAGGGTAACTTCAACCAGCATTTTTCTGGACAAAAATGTTACTGCCTTTCAAAAAACCTGAATTCTTTTGCTTACTGCTAATTTTTTTAAAAATTACATAGCCTACACCATTGCCTGACAAAATGTACTACCATCTGCAATATAGGAAGGGATGTATAAAATATTCCAGATCCTTAGTGTAAATGTTCTTGCAACTACGGTGCATAAAAATAGTTACTGCACTCATGTATGTTCATTTCTACCCATTTTACCCCCTTTTACAGCTTGAAAGTCACTCTGTTCTTTTAGGAACATAAAATGTGACTATGGACAATTTGAATTGGCATAAAATTATCACAACTAGCATATTAAAATACAGTTGACCCTCGTATAACAAGTGGTTTGTTTAACAGAAAATCCGCTTAAAGGAAAAAAATTACCGGAGACGGGGAAATCACTTAACAGAATATCTTATCGGGTGAATCCATACAACAGATTAGGGATTAATCCGTTTTCAATGCATTGCTATGGGAAATTTATAGAAAGGAAAATTAGCTTAATAGAATTTCATTTAGAACGAATTAATTCCTTTATACAAGGTGCCATTGTATAGTGTATCCAAACAATTATTACGAACATATTTTACTTTTGAAATAATATTTATTTATAATTATAGAAGTAATTAAGTTATTATTTACACAAAGATTATAAACAGATACAATTTTCTCGAATCAGATAAATGTAAACTCTTACTAAACCTGAGATGTGAAGGCCAGGGGAAAACCCAGAAAAAATTGGGGGAAAAGGTTTTTTTCCTGAAGCGTTTTTGGTTTTTTCCTGAAAAATTGGAAGAATTAAAAAAGAAAAAAGAAAAAAGATTAAATGATTATAGGCAAACAGGCTGAAATGTTCAAACAGGAACAGGATTTCGGCTCCTAAAAATCGAGTAAAGAAAGTCTGCCATTTTTTCCGTAATATCTACCACTGCTTCTTTGCCTTTTAGCTAAGATCAAGTGTAGTATCTTGAATGAGTTCAAATCTCCAGGGCATAGGTGTCAAGTTTTCCCCTGCGCCAGCCAGCATGGAAGGAGAAAAGTGTAATGTGTGTGCATGCTAGTGCACATGTGCCCAAACACACACACGTGTGCACGCGCATACACACACACACACACCACTTGCTTTGCCCCTCCCATCCTGCCGAGCCACAACTCTACTTGCCGGCCTCGTCCCCTTGCCTCCTGTCACCACACAGTGACAACTTGCACCAGATCGGCACTGTGGGCGGGCCTGCCGCTTTCCTTGACAGAGCCTGTCCCCGTTGGGCCCCGTTGACCAACATGGGCTGTCCAAGGAGATGTTTTCCACTGGGATGCATTTGTCTACCCCAAATCAGTTTCAAAGCACTTCCAAAGGCACATGGACAGCGAGAGAACTGCCCGCCTCATGGGACTTGTAATTTTCTGTAGGGAGGAGCGTGGGCGACTATACCATTCTGTAGGGCGAAAATCCTCCTTCGGCACCAGCTGGGCATGGATAGCTACTGTCACCGTGTCAACTGTGTCTTTTGGGGCGCTGGCCATGTTGTCCTGAGAGCACTCAAGGACAGTAGAGGGCTGTCAAGCAACTCATTGTGCACTACAATCCCCACAATGCTTGGGGTGGCAGAAGAGAGAAAGGTAGGCTATTAGGTGGCGGCACATGTGCCCCTGCCTGCATCCTTTTCTGCAGGGTGGCAGCAGCACGATGCCCCACGACAACATGGTTCACTGGCCAGTGGCCAGAGAGTGACTCGCCCCTCCCAGCACAGTGGTCAGAGCCCCCCTTGCCTAGGCAGAATCCAGTACATTTCCAGGATAATAATAAATAAGGGAAAGCAGTGGGACAGAGTACTTAATCCGCGAGTGTCCTGGCTAAATCAAGACACTTGACAGGTAAGCTCTTGGGCCAGATGAGCTGCATTCAAGAGTACTGAAGGAATTGACTGAAGAACTACTGTCCCTCACTTTGTTGAAATTGTAGGAAACGGGTGGGGGGGCAGATTATGGGAGGAGGCCTAGCCATGCCACCTCCCTGGCCTTGAGCCCGAGCTTGCTATACCGCTGAGTAGCCTGATGGACAGAGCTAGATGAGACAAACTTCCCACTCTTCTCTTAATTGGATCTTTGTGCTATTTGTCAAGTCAGCATTTTTATCCAGAATAAAATCCTGGATGATTGAAGAATTTCTTGCAATTAACCTAACATTAAAAAGATGATTTTAGGCTGGAAGGTGTGCCTTCATCATAAGTTTGTCTCCTTTTAGAAAATATTAATTTTACATCTCTTCACTTTGGATACAAACATATCTACAGGTCCAAAAGTAGGAAATGATAGGATGTATGCAAAAGTGGAAATGTATTTTCAGACAAAGGTGTCTGTATAAGATGTACAACTAGTGCTGTCACACAAATAGGCAGTAGTTTCTCTGTCTCTTCCAAAGTATACGTATGCATTAGATCTTCAACCAAATTATTGATTGTTACCATCACCTGGTGTGACCTGAGGAGCAGTAACAGTAATTTAAGGTCCCTTGGGATCAGATATTGTGACACTATTGCATTCTAGCTAGATGCAAGACTTTGGACAATTGGTTGTTCAATCCGATGTTTAACCCTGACACAATAGTTTACGAGCCTCCTCCCCCAGCCGCCCTGGTTACAGCTGCCCTTGTAACTGCACTGCCCAGCCTTTAACATTTATTTACACTGGTCAACACTTTTGTGTGATGTTTCTTTTCCAAGACTTAAATCAAGCTGGCCTCAGCCTCATTCTGCCATGACCATTTCCATCAACACAAGTACTTGATCTGTTTTCACGTTTTATGGAATCAATAAATCTTATCCCTAAAGAGTCCAGCAGGCCTTTGATTCCAGACTTGACATTTGCTAATGCTATTGCTGATGACCTGCCACTACAGATCTTCAGAACTGCAGTCTGTGTTTGACAACACTCATAATATGAATCAATATTCAGCATTCAGAGAGTGAGTTAGGGAGTCATTTTATTGCTCCAAAAGACTGCACTGCCCCTGGGCAGCTGTCAGAAATGGGTAGTTATTAATAGTTCTCTCTTTTCACTTAGCATAGTCAGTAGGGGTCAAACATGAAGTGATTTAATCAGTTTATGATATCCATGACAAACAACACTTACAACGTAATCAGAAAATTTAGGAAGAATTGTCTCTAGGCTGTTGTAATTATTTCTTCTACTCAGCTTCCAAGATCATTACAGTGCTCTTGTGGGATGGTCCTTTGTTGAAGGTTTGCTTAAACACCTAGCTCACGTCTGCAGTTATTTCCTGAAAACTCAGGATTACTTGAACTTTCCCTTCACCTATGAGCATTTCTCGTTCTACTACAGTATATGTGAGTTGAAACCAGGAGATGGAGTTGTTTTTGTGTCCAGGAGAAACATTATTGTTTTTCTTTGAAATACTTACCATGTTTTTTTTCTTCCCAAAGTTCTTGAACGACTCCAGTATGTTTAAAACTAGCCTTGGGCATCTTTATCCTATATGACTGAGTTTTACAAAGATCACTGTAGGTGTCGCTGACCATGGAGGTGTTACAACAGTTAGATTTTCTCATGGGTGGATAAACTACTCTTGAACATTTTTTTGAGTCTGTCAACCACAAGTAAAACTTGCAAATCAGATTCAACTTCTTTAGATTCACATCTTCTGCTCAACATGGACTTTGTGGACAAATGAAAGGCAAATACCATTCCCCATCCATGTGTGAAAATTCCAGTGATTTCCCAAGACACTGTTAACATGTGCATTTTATTCTTCATCTGGCTTTTGTTTTTAAGGGATTTTTTCTTTGAATAAACACCAAATTTCCCCTTAGTGCTAGCCATGATCCCAGTACTGTACTTCCAACATAACATTTTGTAAGTAATAAATTGGTGAGGGGAGGGAAGCAGAGGTACCTTTGCTCCAGGGAAAACAACTTTGTTGATGTTCAGAACTCTTTCTTACTGAAAATATAGTTGGATGTCCTGTAGCACTGGTTTTGCACTAAAGAACATATTACATCCAGTAAAAATATGTTTTTGTTTGTTCCATTCCATAAAGCTTCTAAAACATTTGCACATTGCAGATGATATTTGTGAGTCAGGGGAGTAATAATGTGCACACAATTCATGTTCTTTCTGCACTTGGTGAATACAGTTCCTTGTATAGTTTCAAACAAATATGTTAACAAACATCTTAGAGTAGGGAGCTCAGATTTAAGAAAAGAGAAGAATGCAATTTTTTCCATACAGGAAACAGAGGAGTATTTTCTTGTTACTTTTGTAGTCCTTTGAGAGGTGCATTTTTGGTGTAGATGGCCACTGTATGATCTCTATAATTTGTATTGCGCTGAAGTTGACATTGTCAGTGGATTGTGGTACTGTCCATTAGAAGGGGGAATCATTTTATAATGGTACAGTGGACCCTTGTATAACAAACAGCTTGTATAATATAAAATTTGTACAACATAAAAAATTCCGGAGATAGGGGAAATTTGCTTAACATAATCACCTATGGGGAAAATCCATACAACATAAAAATGGGATTACTCCATTTCCAATGCATTCCTATGGGAATTTGTATAAAGGAAAATTTGCTTAACATAATTTCATTTGGAACGAATTAATTCCTTTATACAAGGTACCACTGTACATGTAAACAAAATATCACATTCTCTTCCAAGCTTGTATAGAATTGTCAAAAAGGTCCTTAATGGTTTAGGACCTTGTTACTGTCAGAGTATCTGTCCTTAGACTGGCTACCTTGCAGTTATGGGTGGTCACCCCTAGAGAGGCCCCCAAAATACCACCGGGAGGCAGGCCTTCTCAGTGGTGGCCACAATTGTATAGAATCTGTTACCCACTGATATATGTCAGGCTTCCTCCCTGCTAACCTTTAGGAAATATACTAAATCTAAATATTGTTTGAAGAAGCCTTCAGGGAACATTCTCCTTCTTTGGCATCTTTATAGATCTGAGTTGGATGTTGACTTTGATCTACCATTGCTGCTGGGTTTATTTTATTTTATTTTATTGCTATTGTTTTTTTTTTTTTTTGCTTTATAATTTATGCATTTGCAGGTGGCAGTCAGTAGTTGTCTTCTGGTGTTGTTAACTGCCCAGAGCAATTTGTGGTCATCAGATGGGCAGGATCGAAATGCAATTAATAAATAAAATAAATAAAAGTGGCCATCTGGTACACATTCTATTAGCCCTCCGTGATCCACCCCAAGCAATGAATGGGCCTTTTGCATGAGGATCTTCTGGAGAAGGAGAAGAACTTGAGTCTCATGTCCATTCTTTCTCTTAGAGGGCTTCAGTGATCGCAGTGAACTTTGGGGATAGACAATTCTTTTCCTTCCGCTCCTTCTAAACCATCCTGACATTTGTTCCCCAGTCATAGTATCATGAATTTAACAATTCATATGAATTCAGTGAGAAACACTGGGAGGGGCATTTTGAGAGGGTACCATTAAAGCCTTGTTTAAGAAGTTGGGAGGTTATATAGCTCTGACCTAAATTACATGGGACCTTGATATTTGATATACTGTCAGAATTGACTTCCTTATTTTCTATATAGTATTTTGATCATGTCCCTGCATCCAACACTTTTATTGTTGGTAGGCTGCTTTGGGGGCTTTGGAAAGTAAGATATAAATGTATAGAGTAGATACATACTTAGATCTAAATCCATTTGATAGTAACAGCTGGAGTAGAACCATTAAATCAGTGGGATTTACATAAGTGTTGATTTAGCATTCAGCAGTTAATTAAGGGGATCTTGTGATCAGCAAAGTGGACTCGGGCTATTGTTTTAGTTATGGATTATTACAGATTCATCTGTTTTTTTAAAAAACCATTGCTACTTTGTTTTATTTTTGCCTTTTGTGTTTGACATTTTTGACAATAAGAACTACCTATTTTGCAGAATAGCAATGCAGAAGTATTCTGCATGAATTAGTATACTAATTGATGTTTTATGCTGGAGCAGGCACAAGAGTTGTTTTCTCTGGAAAATCTAGATGAAAAATTGCTGTGTTAAAGCTCGCTGTGATAGCTGACCAGGTTGATGGCAAAAGTTTTGAATGAATATACTGGAATTCTATTTAAATATTTGTGTATGATTTATTCCAGCAGAACCTGAGCCACATACCAGTATAAGTAACAATTCACTATTTATCTTGTCCTATCACATCTTTCTTATTTTCTGGTACAACTAATGCTGCCAGCCAAAATATTTCTTTGCTGGCAACCCTGAAGGGGAAAAAATCCCCCTGTGGAACACAGTGTCTGAATACTTTAGACAGATGCTGTAATTTTGAAATGCCATATTGAAGTCTTTGTTGAAAAGTCTGTGACATCTTCAGTAAGTGGCAGGCACTATATTCAAGTGCCTGTAATTGACCAGTACAGCAGTTGACATCTGACATTCAGTTGACTGAATGACCCAGAAGGTTATGTAGTTTAGTAACAGAAAATCTCCACTTCAGCTATTCTCCGGTAAGTTAGAATGACTGTGACAAGGGGCTGAACTACCCATAACTGACTTCTTAAAAAACAGATTGTGAAATTCAACCCTGTGGAAAATTTAGCCGTTATACACGGTGACTCTGAGATCAGTTTTCTCCTTTATTCAATATGAAGTATAATTATAGTTACTGAAACATACAAGTACAGCAACTCAAACTGTGTTACTTGATGCAAATTCACTGCTCAGGTTGAAATGGCAAAGTAAAAAGGAGGTTTATGTTTAATCTTTCTCAGCAGAGATACCTTGCTGATGGCTGTGTAATTATCTAGAGAAGACCTGGGTTTAGGAAATGCTGTACAATGATCAAGGATGCATTGTCTCTCATATTTATATATTTTATTTGGTTTAATATTTATATTACATTAAGTGTTACAGCATATTAATTGCTCTGATCTCGATGGAACTGAAATAATTTTTAGCTTCCAGTGCCATTCTGTTATTCAGGAACAATTCTTGTGAATTGTGGGACTGTACTATGATAGACATTTTCTAGAGTTTTTTCTGCTTTCTGCTCTGGCCTGAATAAATGGATGCATGAGGAAGCTTCTTTGAGCTTGTCTTTGGGTAGGACAGAAGATTGCAATAATGAAGGATGTACGCATTAACATTTCTAAGTATCATCTGTGTCTGAAGGAGTTACAAACTGTGTGGAAGCAGTGTTCAGTAGAGCAAAGCTACAAAATCTTTTGGTAAATTATGAACCTTTCTTTAAAATGTTATCTCTGTCTTACAATGCTATGGAACTGAAAGTCTCTGAGAGTGACATGAAATACTTAGCTTGAGCAGCTGACAGTCAAGTAAAATAATCTTTCTTATATGTGTTTACTTCGGGAATAAGGGAATGGTGGGTTGTGATCTTAACAGATTATTTTGAATTTAGTGCTGGAAGAGAGTCCTCCTTTCTCTTCCACTCCATTTTGTATGAGAAGCATAGGAAGGAACAGAATTGGCTCAAATGTATATTTGCCACAAGAGAATGCATTAAAATACCTGTTAGAATAACCTTGACAAGCATGAAAGGAAAAGTAGGTCTCTTCACTGACAGTGATCAATTGCAGTATTGTTGACAGATAGTCATAGAGAACACTGCCCTGTGGTGCTCACTTTCTGTTCCTCAAGTGCATTTTAACTTCAGTCATTAGTATGTATTCCATGTATATTACTGGCCCTGTCCAGGCACAGAGAGGTATCTATTTTCATGTTCTACTGTAATTTATGGTCTGTGAGCAAATACACCTAGAGGAGGTTTAATAACTGTTTAGTTTGACAAAATGTACTATTCAGTACAGCAAAGCAAGTTGAGGACCTGCATAGCCATACTTTTGTATTCAGTACAGTTATCTTAAAGATATCTCTTTGTATTCAGTACAGATAACTGTATTTTAATATTCAATGGTAGTAAAATATCTTAAGCTCTGTCTTGGTGACAGTGTACAGTATTTAAATTATTTCTGGGGGGGGAAAGAAAAGAAAATTAGCTGACCTTCTAGAGTATTTGTTCTTCCAGAGTGACTCACAACTGATCAGTGACAAGTTACATGGATAAAGATACCATGTGTATGTGTTGTGCCGTTACAGTCGTGACAGACTCATTGTGACTTCATGTCCATGGAGTTTTCTTGACGGGAATACTGGAGTGGTTTGCCAGTTACTTCTCCAGGCGCCTACAGCACTTGGTATTCCCTGGTGATCTTCCATCCAGGTGCTAACCAGGGCTGAACCTGCTTGGCTTTCAAAATCAGGCAAGATCGGATGTAATCAGAACAGCCCATGGAGAAATCCCACTCAGTGGCTCTAAACAACTCAATAGAACCCCTACTCTAATCAGAGAGATAGGCGAATAATCATCATATTCCTCTCAGATTATTAAATGAACTGTACCATTTAGAAAATAAATGAAACAAAACAAATATTACAAATCACCTGTTCCTTTCTAGGAGCAGATCTAGTCTAGGCACAGCACACTTTTGGTCACCTTGATGAATGACTGATGCTGGAAGCTGGACAAGGGTAGCTGATATACCCTTCTCAAACTGTACCTGGAGGTCATCTAGAGTTTCAGACCTTGGTCTCACCACTGTGCTATTGCTCTTTCCTACCTGATGCCAAGAAGGTCATTGTCTAGATGTAATGTGTGTAAGAATAAAATAAAAGCTCTGATAATTCAGCAGAAAAGGCATTCTCAGATTGTGAATGTAACCAATTATGGATGGGGTTGCACTTCCTGTGAAGGGCTAGGTCCACAGCTTGTGGTTACTCTGGGAACATGCAGTGTTCCTGGAAGGTGGCTGCTATAGTTAAGAGTGTCTTACACAGCTATGCCTGATTTGGAAATGTCACTTTTCTTAAGGCTGTGATCACACTGGCAATAAGAACGGCATTTATGTGTTCTTTAAATTGATTTAGATCTTCTCGTTCACAGCTGCAAGGGTGAGATCAATTTATAAGGGATTCAAAATAACTTTTTTTCAACTGTCCAGCAGGGTCTCTTTAAAATTCCTCACTTATAAAATCAATTCAAATGTCAACACAGTTCTTAATACAGATTAAATCCTAGTCTTTTTTTTGGCAGTGTGACCAGGACCCAAGAGTGGTTTATTTGGCCGAAGTGATTCATTATTTATTAACCACTCAGTTAGATAATGGTAATGTACTCGTAGTTGTCTTTGAAAAGTAGAAACTGTATTCACTGCAAAGCAAAGTGGCCAGATTGTGGTCTGCTGTGTGTTTTAGAGAATTGATATCACCAGTCTTGAACATGCTGAACTGGCCTCCAGTTGTGAGCTCTATCCTAGATCCTGACCTTTACCTGAAAACCATTACTGACTCTGAATCTTATAGACCTATTTGTCTAATAAACCAAAATGCTAAGATATATATGGTGATGTTTGCAAACAGAATGCATACTTTTATTGCTAAGTATATTAAAAGAGATCAAAGTGGTGTATGTTAGTAAGACACAAGGCAAACCTGACTAAGAGATATAATTTCATTAGATATTTTAAGGCATTTGATTGTGTAGAATGGCCAACATTAAAAATGATAATTAAGGTATTCTGTTTCAGTAAACATTTTAGAGGAATAATAGATCAATTATACTTGGAGAATACTGCAGTAAATGTTAGGACAGTGGAACAGATAGCATTGTAGAAGAAGCATCATGGAAAAGAGTCACAGGAACAAAAGAAGGAGACGACTATTGTCACTGGTGGAATTGCAAAACCTCTTTCAGGTTCTTGATGAGGAGTCTGGAAGACAGCTAGAAGAGAAAAGACCTTGCAAAAGTCTATGAGATGGACTGAAACTCAGACAAGCAGAAACTCTGAACCCGCTCTCTACAAAAAGATGAAGAGATAGCATGGCAGGGGGTTGGACTGGATGGCCCTTGACATCTCTTCCAACTCTATGATTTTATGTGGGGGATTTTGTTTTTAGAATAATCTTCCTTAAAGATGGACTGCTAGCAAAAGATGGCTTGCATCTCACATGGACTGTAAAGAATGTGTGAGTTCACAGCACAAAGATCTTGATCAGGAGGGCTTTAAATTGAATTGAAAGGGGATGGGAGAAGCAAGCATAGAGGTAAAGATAGACAATGTATTATGCCTCGTGGCACAGTGGTTAAATGCCTATACTGCAGCTAAAACTGTGCTCACCACCTGGGGTTCAATCCAAGGTAGCAGGCTCATGGTTGACTCAGCCTTTCATCCTTCCGAGTACCCTAAAATGAGTACCCAGCTTGCTGGGGGGGGCAATGTGTAGCCTGCATACTGTAATTAAACCGTAAACCGCCCACAGTGGTGCAAAAACATGGATCCAAGGTACGGATCCTCACATATCTACCTGATTTTATCCAGGATTGCCCCAAATCCATTCTCCCATCTTATGCCCCATCTCTGCCCACAGATTGCAACCCAGGAATCATGCGTCAGTCAGCTCACGGGTCTGCGGGGGCGCAAAAACTTGGATCCAAAGCATGGCTCCCCACGGATCTACCTGATTTTTCTACAGAATTGTGGCTAAACCACTGCCGCATAGTTTGCCTTATCTTTGCCCACAGATGTCACTCCAAAAATCTTTTTGTATTATTTCAGGATAGAGCATGGCCAGCCTATTTACCTTTGAGTTAGCAGAACATCCCATGGAGCCTGAGAAAAAGTGAATGGAAAATCAGTTATGAATGATGTGTAGCTTAAAGCCCATAGAAAGGATCACCATATTTCTGAATCCAAAGTTGTGTGCCCTGGTGGTGTGGTTAAGTGTTTGGGCACAAATATGATAAAATATTTAAGGGTTCTGCTCATGTGAAATTCACATGACTCCAAAAAGGGTCTGTGCCTATGATCTTCTTCTACAACAAAGAATCCTTGTCTTAAGTTGCTCCCTTTGGTGGTACTAATTGGATGGTGGAACATCGTAGTTCCCATGTAGAAACAACCAATATGCATCAATGAGGATCCAATCATCAAGTCCATATGGTTGTGCTAAATCAGTCTCCTGCAGCAAGTGAATCAAGATCTCTATGTTAAAACTGGCAAGCATGGAAAGGGACATTGATTTTACAGGGCCATTCATTCTGGATCCTGATAAGACTACATATCCCATTTAAACTTGGGGACAGCAGCAGGGAGGGTATACTTCGTGGGGAGTGGGGTAGCCATTTATTATAAAGACTCTCTTGGGGCTGTCAGGCTGTCAGCACTGACTGTATGAGGCCTGGAAGCCCTACATGTATCAATTAGGGTCAGGGAAGGTTTGGGGATTGTGATGGTGTATCATGCGCCCCACAACCTAGCACTTACCTTTCTGGAACTTGCGACTTTTGTCTCTAGAGTGCTGTTGAGGTCTCAAGGCTTCTTGTCCTGGGTGACCTCAACATCCTTGAAAGGATCCAGGTCTTTGAATCCTTGGCTTCCTTAGACATGTCCCAACTTGTCAAAGGCCATGTGCACATGGGTGGCCATACGCTAGGTGTTTCCCAACACACAGAGGGACGGTGGTCTGATGGTGACTGGCCTTGAATTGGTTCCCTTGTCATGGTTGGATCATTACCTGATAAGGTGTAGCCTCACAGTGACACCTCTTCCCCATGGGGAGCCAGGGCTGCCGGTCTAGGCTACTAGATCCCCATAGGCTACTGGAACCTTTCCATGATACCTTGAGGAGAGTTCCAAATGATCTGCTTGATGCTCTTGGCAATACCCTGTTGGATGGCTGGTATACTGCTGCTATCAGGGCTATTGACGCAATACTCCTGAATGCCCCTTCCACCACTGAATTTTCTCAGAAGCATTCATAGATCAAGATCTGCAGGGGTCAGGATTAGGTGTCAGGATTGGTGCTGTGCCTCAACAATCCAACTTTAGTGCATGCAGGATCGGCTCCCCTGCTGTGGGAGAAAGCCATGTAAGAATCTTAAATATTTACCAGGATCTGGGCCTTGGGAGCATGTTTTTGCACCAAGGCAGAGACATGCACTGATGGACCCATGATTTTTGGTGTGCAGTCTGTGGACACAGATGGGGCCTATGATGGTGGGAGAATAGTTTTGGGGTGATCCTAGATAAAAATTTGTTAGATCTGTGAGGATCCTGTGCCTTAGATCCATGTTTTTGCACCACTGGGGATCCATGTACTCATGAACCCATTACGTTTTAGTGCAATCTGTGGACAGAGATGGGGCCTATGACGTGACAGTGTTTTTAGTATGATCCAATGTAAAAATCATATGAAGTCAGCTGGATCCATGGTACGGATCCATGCTTTTGAGCCATGCACTGGAGGACCCATGATTATTAATGTGCCAATGTTTGGAAATGAATGAGATGTATGATTTGATGGTGGTTTGGGAAAGATCCCATGCAAAAGTCATATGAAATCAAGAGGATCCATTATTGATTTCAAAGATCTACCTTTTACTTCCCTAGAGGTGTGGAGGCAGGTTGGGTTGAAGTTGAGCAGGGAGAGGGGAAGGACCCCTCATAGAATCATAGAATCATAGAGTTGGAAGGGACCTCAAGGGCCATCCAGTCCAACCCCCTGCCATGCAGGAACCCCATCACAATATTTCTGACAGGTGGCCATCCAGCCTCTGCTTAAAAACCTCAAAAGAAGGAGACTCCACCATCCTCCATGGCAGCATATTCCACTGCTGAACACTTCTAACTGTCATGAAGTTCTTCCTAATGTTCAAATGGAATCTCTTTTCCTGTCGTTTGAAACCATTGCCCCAAGTCCTAGTCTCTGAAGCCATGGAGAACAAAACTGTTCCCTCTTCGATATGACATCCTTTCAAATATTTAAACATATCCCCCCTCAGCCTTCTTTTTGAAAGGCTAAACATTCCCAGTTCCCTAAGCCGTTCCTCATAAGACATTTCTTCCAGACCTTCAATCATCCTGGTCACCCTCCTCTGGACCCGTTTGAGGTTGTCAACATCCTTTTTAAATTGGGGTACACAGAACTGGACACAGTACTCCAGGTGGGGTCTGGCCATAGCAGAAAAGAGTGGTACTATCACTTCCCTTAATCTTCTGTTGATGCAACCAAGAATCGCATTGGCTTTCCTGGTCGCTGCATCACACTGCTGACTCATGTTCAATTTGTGGTCCACCAAGACTCCCAGTTCCCTTTCACAGGTACTATTTTTCAGCCAGATATCTCCCATCCTATATCTGTGCAATTCGTTCTTTTTACCTAGATGCAGCACCCTACATTTCCCTCCGTCGAAACCCATTCCGTTAGCTTTGGCCCAGCAATCTACTCTGTGAAGGTCATTTTGGATTTTCATCCTATCCTCTAGGGAATTAGCAACCCCTCCCAGTTTGATATTATCTGCAAATTTAATTAGCACTCTCTCTATTCCTTTCTCCAAGTCATTCATAAAGATATTGAACAGCACTGGACCCAGAACAGAACCCTGGGGCACCCCGCTGGTCACATCTCTCCAAGCTGAAGAGAGGCCATTTATTATCACCCTTTGGGTGCGATCATTCAACCAATTACAAATCCATCTAACAGTAGCACTATCTATCCCACTTTCTACTAACCTTAGCAAGAATACCATGAGGAACCTTATCGAAGGCCTTAATGAAGTCCAGATAAGCAATATCCACAGCATTCCCCTGATACACTAGGCCTGTAATTTTATCAAAGAAAGAGATCAAATTAGTTTGGCATGACTTGTTTTTAAGAAACCCGTGTTGACTTCTTGTAATGACAGCAATGTTTGTTAATTACAGACTGCCTGTTTAATAATCTGCTCTAGGATCTTTCTAGGAATTGAAGTCAAGATGACTGGGCGCTAATTATTTGGGTCCTCTTTTTTCCCCTTTTTGAAGATGGGGGCAACATTAGCCCTCCTCCAATCGATGGGGACTTCCCCTGTTCTACAGGACTTCTCAAATAAGTTCTGCTGCTCCTCTCCTGCTCCTCCTCCTTTTAGAAATGGGGTGGTGAAGCAGTCTGTCCTGTGGGAGGTGCACAAAAATGGACTTTATCCCCGGGCACTGAAAATCCTAGCTACGCCTCTGACACCTTACAAGTAAGAGTCACCTCTGATGGTAAAGTGAGGAGAAAAATACGGACGACAACTGGTAACAGGAAACTGCTTGAACAGACCAACTCATATAAATACCTCCGAGGAACACTTCAAGGTTCAGGAACATGATCAGGTTACCCGTATATACTCGAGTATAAGTCGACCTGAGTATAAATTGAGGCCTCTAATTTAACCCCCCCAAACTGGGGAAACTAGTGTAAGTCTAGGGTGGGAAATGCAGCAGGGCCTGGCTGGGGGAGCGGTGTGTGACATTTAAAATGACTTTTAGCACTTGCCTCGGTGACTAAAAGTCATTGTAAACATTTCTTGCTGCTCCCCCATGATGCAGAGGGAAGGCAGGAGAAGCAGCATGCAATGTTTAAAATGACTTTAAGCCACCGACCCAAGCACCTGCCTCAGTGGCTAAAAGTACTGACCCGAATATAAGTCGAGGGCCCCTTTTTTCAGCCCAAAATTAGGGCTGAAAAACTAGACTTATATTCGAGTATATACAGTACTTAGAATCTGTAGCTCTGTTAGTTGAAGTATCTGTCAATGTTATTTATTATTTATCTTGTGGACCAGGTGGAAAAATGGAGGTGGCGCTAATATATTCTCAATCTAATCATGCTGTAACTCTTCCTAAAAGCTAACTAAACTGAGATCATCATACTTCAGGCATATCAGAACACAAAAATGTTGAGAAAAGCTAACAGATAAAGAGGAAGACCCCCCCCAAGAAAAAGATTGGTTGTTCCAATAATGGAAATGACCAACTTGAATTTGCAAGAGTTAATTAATAGCATATGTCATAATAGCATAAGTCAGAAGGGGCTTGATAGCATAGAAAATGTAACACCAGGAATTTGTTAAAGTGGAGCTGAATTCTGGCTTATTTCTCTCATGTGAAAACAGAAGAGGGGGGCATATGGGTCTGGTGCTTTGTGTGAACACTTTTCTATTCATTTATAGAGCACTAAAATCGCGATTAGTCGAATCATGACATGGATAATAAGTAGTTGTGCTTGTTTAAATTATGTTTTGAACCCTTTTAAAAGTTCCCATTTGGTACATAAAGTTCTCATGTCTTTATGGAGATTATTCTTTTATGAGATATTTCAGATGGCTTTTGTTTTATGGTGATGAACAAAAAAATTGTTTCATGGTTAATTTTATTTTTAGTGCATTATTCTTCAGTCAGGTACTTAGCAGAAATCACTGTAAATGTATGTAGATACCAATATCCTCCTCACAAGTACAGTGGTACCTTGTATAAAGGAATTAATTTGTTCCAAATGAAATTATGTTAAGCAAATTTTCCTTTATACAAATTCCCATAGGAATGCATTGAAAATAGAGTGATCCCATTTTTATGTTGTACGGATTTTCCCCATAGGCGATTATGTTAAACAAATTTCCCCTATCTCCAAAAAAATTTATGTTGTACAAATTTTCTGTTATACAAGCTGTCTGTTATACAAGGGTCCACTGTAATAGCTTCTTCCCAATAAAATGAAATCCACTCAAATAAACACCTGATATGAAAATAATCATGTTACACTAGAGAAATATATTCTAGGCAAAGTTTAAAAACAATTGAACCTATGCAATCCTGGAAAATGAATGATAATGTTTAAAATAATGGATTCTTTATTCTTCAGATGAGAAATTACACCACAATCATGATCAGACTTGTTATAGAAAATTTAAAGGCAAATAAATCTTTTCTGTGATTAATTTGTGACAAAATAGTAATGAAATCCTGCTCCCCTTTTCACTAAACAGGCTTTTATAGAATAGATTTACTGATTGCTTTGAAATAGCTCATGTAAAAGGTTTTTGAAATCTAATATCCGTCTCCCATGCTTATCCCTAATTTCAGTTCAATTATGAACAAGGGAAAAAGAAAACAAAACAAAACAAAATCCCCACTCAGAATACAGATATTGGCAGAGGGGGACTCAGTGTTTATGCCCAACTTTGTGAGCACTGCCCACTTATTTCTACTCTGCTTCCTGTGTTTTTTTAAAACTAGTTTTAGATCCACAAGTGAATGTCTTTGGTTATTCACATATGATTGTTAAATTTGGTCAAAAGTCTTTGGTGGAGGACTTTGACAAAAGCCTTTGGGGAAATTCATTTATGTTGTTTTTGTGGTGGTGATGGTGGTGGTGGCTGATTGGTGGCTGACATGATCTCTGGCTGGGGGATCCGAATTTAAGTTGCCAGTGGATTTTAGGGGTCGTGTGAAAGCAGCCTATGCTATCAATTATTAGTTCCCATCCCTCATAACTTTTAGATGGTCTACTGTACATGATTACATGGAACTTTTACTCTTTTTTTAACTGCTCTCTTTTAGCTTTAATGTTGTCTTTTAATGCTGTAAGATGTTTCTCAATTCCCTGTGCTGAAACCTGAATATGTCTTAATTCTACTGGACTGTATATTGTCCCTCATTACTGTAAGCCGCCTTGTGTGTTGCTGGAGAAGTTTGAGGCCAGACTGACCTTGGCCACATAACAAAGGACAGACAGACACAGGCAGGTACCTTTTCTGGCCAGCAGAGAAGGCACGCACGCACAAAACTGCTGTTTTCGTCTGAGAAGGCTCCGATTTTATTCCCTTATCAACGTTTACTAGCAAGGCATTGGACCGCTTACAGAAACAATAGCTCGGAGAGACAGGTGCCTTTTAGCATTTTGGCCCTGCCTCCAAGCAAAAGGTCAGGGGAAACAGAGGGCCACTTCCTTTCCAGGTATGAAACGTGGCACCAGGACCATGTGCGCAATCACTGTAGTCCCTCCAGAACACACCCTTCAAAAGAAGGTTCCCACAGCCTTGGATCCTTTTCCAAGGAGAAAGGTGGGGTAAAAATACTCTAAATAAATAAATAAATAAAATTTGGGGAACTTTGATCACATCAAACCTTTTAATCCCTAGGACAAAATTCAATTTAAGAGAGCTTCTTAAAGCAACAAAAGCATGCTATATATAAAAAAACATACTTATACAGGCTACACATCCCCTCCACCCAGCAAGCTGGGTACTTATTTTACTGAGCTCCAAAAGATAGATGTCTGAGTAAACCTTGAGCCAGTTATCTGGAATTGAACCCCAAGCTGTGAGCACAATTATAGCTGCAGTACAGCAGTTTAACCACTGTGCCACAAGGCATTTTAGAGCAAGGCCAAAAGATAGGGCAAAACATACCTGAGTATTTCAGCTGAAAATTGTTATTCTAGTTACTGAGTATTAACAGGGGCACTGTAGCCTTTTACAATGGGGAGAAACTACAAAGGCCTGGAAGCCAGATGATGTTGTCACGATAAAGTTCAGAAGGCTGGACTGGGACTTCAGATTGACAAAGGTGCCCACCCTTACTTTAAACTTTTTTCTCATCAAAACATGTATCATAATAGCTGTAGAGTTGAAAATGAATTTCTTAAAAAAAATATACCAGGGTTAATAAAATATTAAAGTCAGCTTGGCTGACTTCATATGTACCTATTGTATGAGTTGAAAATGCAGTTGTGTAAAACCTTAAAGCTGGCACTGATAATAGCTTTATTATATATCTGTAAAGGGAACCCCCCATACCAATATGGAGACTTGAATTAGCCCTTTTACAATATGCTTAATGTTGCAGTTCATGTAACTTTGTCACAATGCACCCAGCCAAGTGCCTTACTGAGATTGTTCAATTTTATTATAACGTAGACTCATGCATATTGTACATCATAATTTAGTTATGACTCTGTAATATTCTAAGCTTGAATTATGTCTCATTCATCTTGCTGCTTCTCAGCAAATTATAGCACTCTTTTTCTTTTCTCGCCCATCTTTATGAGCCTTACTATGACGATGTGACAGAAGTATATTGTACTGTCAGTTGCCAAACCCTAGGAGTAGAACTAAACCCCCCCCCCGACTCAAAGGTAATTGTTGACTGTGTCACAGAGATGTGGGATGTTCATTGAGGGGAAAGCCAAGTTGGGGTTACTAGTCATGAGGCTGAGGAGTGTTCTGCCCTGCTCTTCCAGCTGGAGGTAAGTCACAATGATGATAGTAGCTATTAAGGAGGGATTGAAACACCTTTTCAGAAAGTCAGTTTAAGCCTGGTAATTGGGTGTCATTCGTGATGCAGAGATCTAAGGGGCATGTACCAAACATGCACAAAAATTCTAGAAACTGGGAGAAATGCTGAGCCTCAAAAAAAGAAGAGCCTTAATGAAATGATGAACTGTGCACAATGCAACTGTACACTAGCAATGAGCAAATGTGATGCTTTCAACCTGTCTTTGCCCGAAATGCACTGACTTCTGAGGGATGCTTTCGTACCTGTCATCTCAGTGCAAGCAAATGCCACACACCCTTGTATGCTTCTGTTGATTTATGCGTAGGCAGCAATATTGAGGCTGGCAGTGTAGCATAAATGAAACGGTGTGCAACATGCTGAAACAAAGTGTGGTAAGTGGGAATTTAAAAATACGTAATGGCATTCAGTATCATGACTAAAGAGGCTCACAGACTGAAATGACTGCATGGCTGCAGTGTTTTGAACCAAGATACGCTTCTAGGATATCTTTTCTCTGCTGGATTGTTGTTTGTTTATTTTGACAATATCAGCTAGTATTTAGACATATCCAGGCTTGGGATAGATTAGTACAGAAGGTTGTACGATGCAAGTGTGCCCAACAGCCTAATGACGTTCTATTCTTTTTGGAACAAATTTGTTGCACAAAATGTCAGAAGAGTCATTTTGTTCATGTCAGTTATTTGAAAGTAATGGAAAGATGCCAAAGTGAAAGGCCCAGTAATTCATGCAGTGGTGTAATGGAGCAAATGAAATGCAAAGCTCTTGTACAGGTCCAATTTCAGCACCAAATGCTTACCTGTCAGTCAGCAAAATTGTTCCTGAATGAAAATGAACCCATCTGAGAGGGAAAGGTTTTTAATATACATCACATTCTTTGCATCTGTCGCAAGGCAGAAGAGCTTCTGAGAGGGAGAAAAATGCTGAAAATGAAATATTAACAGTGAGTTGGCATTCAACCATGTATCATTCACTAGAAAAGTCTTGTATTTGTGTGCTTGTATTTGAGTGCACATATTCTCTCTCTCTCTCTCTCTCTCTCTCTCATATGTTGCACCTGTTTGGTATCTTTTATCTTTCTCGATGGACAGGTGATTTCCCTTAGGCTATGATAGACTTGATCAATCAGTGATTTGAAGGGAAAGCTTTAGACAGGTTGCTATTGACTTTTCGTTGCAGCTGTGGTTTTTATTTGTGATAGAACTGATGACAAGTGTTAAGTCATGATTACCATTTCTTTCTTTCTTTCTTTCTTTCTTTCTTTCTTTCTTTCTTTCTTTCTTTCTTTCTTTCTTTC
>JAHTLZ010000275.1:6794811-6812140 GCA_023846285.1 Phrynocephalus versicolor | reverse complement strand
TATGTATGTATGTATGTATGTATGTATGTATGTATGTATGTATGTATTTGTTCGTTCGTTCGTTCGTTCGTTCATTCATTCATTCATTCATTCAAAAATTGGTAGTGACATTTTAAATATGGAGCCCCTTCCAAAAGAAGTCAGGTTAGCTTAATTTTAACTTTAAGCAGGCAGTAAGGTTCTTAGTTGGTTGGTTTAAAATATTTTTGCAGAATTCTACACTTTCATTGGGCTTTTGTTGGGTCTTGGATTCTTGCTATTATGGCTATATTGTATCACTGCTTTACTTTAGGATACCCAATGTGGTACAGTAGGGAGAGTGATGGACTAGGGCTAGGAGGGTCCCTGTTCAGCTATGACGACTCATTCGGGCTGTGGAACTGGTAAATGCTCAACGCTAAGCGCTGAATCACCCTCCAGTGACTCAACTACCGGTTTTTCTGCATCTTAGGGGACCCCTTCTTCATATGGAGACATCTGCTTCAAAGGAAACATCTCTTGCAGTCATGGCCTCCAACTTGGCACTGTTCTCTTGGACTGGGAAGAGATTCCTTCTTTTTTTCTGATGCCATCCCTGGTTTCTCTGCTTCTGCAGGGTTGTCAGAGGTCACCTTTTGTGTTGTCTCATCCTGGGGGAAGATTTCCTTGTCTTTGCTATAGTAGACTAAGGACTTATCTACACGTGGCATTGGGATCAGGCTGAGGCAGGCTAAATATGATCACTGGGAGATCCAGTATGCCATTTGAAGTTCCAGGAACCCTCACATCCAAATGGCATATGGACCTCATGTGACACTTTTTGATCTACACAAGGCTACTGACAATGTGCTGATATCAGGAAATGGCTTCAGAAGAGAGCGACTGCACAATATTGACTAATAAATCACTTTCTCAGCTCCATGGAGCGGCTGAGGGCGTGGGGAAGATTATGTGTATATTAGAGTAGCAAATATTCACGACATCATTTTAAAACTTAAAAGACGAATTGAAAGCAAACGTGTGTTTTGACAGCAGGCTAATTGACAGAAGTCTGCACTATATTGCCCTAATACTAATTTGCTTTCCACCAATCTTTTTGGTCTTTAAGGTTATGTATGCAGTGAATATTCACTGCCCTAATACACAGTTTAAAAGAAATTCACTTCCACAGCCCCTCCGTAGAATCACACACTGGAAATGCGCTGGAAACCAAAGTGATCCTACCCTCATCCAAAAAGTAGAAGGTCTTGACAGAAAGAGACAGATAGGATTATTCTGGGCACAATTTGTTCCATTCTCAAAAAGATCAAACCAACCTGTCCCCACATTGGTTTAAACAGTGAGCTAAACACCCATCTGATCACACCCTAACATATCTCCCCCTCAAAAGAAAGAGCTCTGTGTAATGTATAGTGAGATATCTTTAAAAGGTAGAACAGGATACAGTATACTGTAAGAATATGTTCCAGCACACAGTACATTATTCTGCTGCCTGCCATATCTTATTTTCAGGACACAATAACTTCTTCCTACATATTTTCAACGTTAGGAGGAATTTTTCTATCAGGCTTCGAATGTCGAATGTTTCTGTTATAGATTTTAATTTCCTTAGGTTCTGTTTCAGCTATTCAGATTTAGGTGGCACTGTATGTATTCAAGAACAAGTAGAAAGTTTGTTCTCAGAAAATGCACTGGTGATGTTGGGGCTTCTGAATTCTTTGTGATGCTTGAGCAATAACATCTTATATAAGGTCTGAGTAGATAAGATGTCAGTGTCATTTCCGTGATCACCTAGCACTCCTGTATTGAACTGATATTACTGATAGTAATACAATATGATAAGAAGGGAAAACTGCAAATCATGATAAGGTCACCTTATGATAGTGAAGGGAAATACCATATTATCCCCCCCCTTTTTTTTTTTAGCTTAGTAGCCTTTTCAATAGCAGCGTGTCTTTCCCACTACAATCCATGTTTCACAAAATTCTGATCAGCTGCATTATGTGCGCTTTTGTCATTGGGTATGAATTATCAATTGGCTATGTGGTGCCCTTTTAATATTTTGCATTCTTTTGCTCAGTTTGGCAAGACAGGGCAGCCGTTTTTCTTTACTGTATTAACCTTTCTTCTTAATTGCTGGTTCCTCTGTTTATTCCCACCACCACAGAGCTATATATATATCCTTACCTTTCAGTTCAAGCTAACAGCAATTGAAGCAATATGTGTACAGTGGAACCTTGACTTACGTCATTAATCGGTTCCAGAAGTCAAACATGCTTTAAGTCAAACGAACTTTTCCCATAGAAAGTAATGGGAAAGTGGATTAATCTGTTCCAGATGGTGAAAAAGACCCCCGAAAACAGCAATTTAACACAAATTTGACTGGGATAGGAGATTCCTTCCGGGGATGTAAATGAAATGTCTCTTCAAAGAGAGGAGGAGGCAGTGGAATTATAGTCCACATGTTATACACCTCCACTTTTTAATGTTCATAGCAAAAATGTCTAATATTTAAGTTTTACTGATTTTTAACCTGATGTTCCAAGTTCTGAACAACTCTATGCTTACCATTACTGTACAGCTCCCCAACTAAAATGCTTCCATTGTGGACCCGACTTCTGTAGCCAGATTTTTTACAAGAATGAACCGACTGTCTAACCAGTGAGGCCATCCCCGAGCTCCCGGGGGGGGGACCTCAACAGTGCCGTGGAGTTGAAGGCCGCCAGCTCCGGAAGGGACTGTGCTGGGTCACAGGGAGCCCAATATACCAGCACAATCCCAATTCCATCCCTATCCCCTACTGACATGGGGAGGATCTCTAGACCCTGTATCACCAATGATGAGAGCCTAACAGCCACCAGAGAGTTCTTATATACAGTGGCTACCCCCTACCCCTACCCTCCAGTCGACCCTGGTGCCAGATACTGGCCAGAATCCTATTGGTGTCTGCACAGTTGTGCTGGGGTGCATCTCAGCTTTATGCCTGGCCACACACCCGAATGCACAAACAATATGTGCTTTGCTACATCATAATTTAGTTATCTGCAGTAAGTTACATAAGCCTTACACACACACACACATGTTGAGTTCTGACCTTATTGGGTTTAAAAGCCCAGTTCCTATCAAGATCACAAGAGCAAGATATAAATCTCTTGATGAATGAAGTAGGAGGTAATTTTTAGCACTCAAGTTTGAGCCCTCTGTCCCAAACAACCCAAGTTCCAGCTCTTACTATAAATACCTGTAGTTGTTTTCCATATTTGTAGGCCACCCTAAGAGAAATATTCTAAGGGTGGCCTACAATGCAGTGTAAAAACCATTAAAATTCAATACGAATAAAACACATGACAATAAAAATAGACCACAACAAGGCATGCAACAGAGTGTAAGGACAACATAAGGCTAAAACAAATTTAAAATACTTGGGAAGTAAAATGTTTTCATTTAGCACCAGAATAACCTCTACAGGAAAGACACTCTCCAGTTGAAAATGCTTCATCTTGTGAATGTATCTGCCACACATTATCTTGTGGATATATGTAGAGAAGAACTTTCAAAGAAAATCCCAAAGTGTCTTAAATGTTTCTAAAAGACAATAGCATACATGATCTTCCCCTCCCCTTCTGTAAAATGTCAGAGACATGACACTTTCACATTCAATAATTTATCCAGCGATTTGAGAGATTTCTGAGCTTTAGTACTACTCCAGAAGATTATTTGTAGAAGTGGTATCTGTGGTGGTCTTTGGAAGCATCATAGGTGAAAACAAAATAAAAATAAAAAGTTTTTCAAAAGATAAAATGGTGGCACCTTAAATACTAACTTCTATATTTTTTTAAATGTGAGCTTTCATGGACATGTCTCCTGAAGTGGACTTCTCCACGAAAGCTCATATTAAAGAATATACAAGTTAGTGTTTAAAATGTCATCATGTTTTGGTCTTTCTTTACTTTTCATTTTCATGTTGTTTCCCCCCAGAAAGGTATGCAATATTTAGTAATGTACAAAAATGTGAAATAAACATAGAATAAGGAAGAAACAAGAAGGTATCATCTTTGTATGTCTTCCATTTCTGTTATTTTCTTTCATTCTCCCCCTCCCCTTGTCCTGATGTGCGAATGTGGCTTGAGGGTTATGAATAAAGGTGTCTGTACTACTTTAAATGCTACGTCTGCTTTTGCCACTGAATGCGTATGTAAGTTAGTATGTTGTACCATTACTTCACATGTTTTTTTACTGTAGACTGGGGGGAGGTGGTTCAGTGGAAGAGTACTAATAAATAACAAAATTCTCATTGTTATCCTGTATGAATAGTTAGCTATGGCTGAGATTTTAACAATAGCTCTGCCTCTTCCATCACAGAGCAGAGCCAATAATTATTTTGGGAGCATACTATGTACAATTAAGCTGGGGATTTCAAGAAATACACTGAGGGGAAAATGTGACATGACATGAAGTGCAACATAAAGTTGTTCAATGAAACATAATTGCACCAATTACATTTAAAATATTTATTTACTTGCCAAGAAAGAAACAAGATTTTAAAAGGCTGATTATCTAAAGTGACACCACAAAACAATTCAACTTGATCTTACTGGGGAAAAAAAGATTTACAATGAATTTACATGACGGGTAGTTAAAAAGGAGTTTCACATTTTCAGTTAAAATACTGGTGAGAGGAAACATGAAACTCACAAAGGCTTTGCTAGTCATCTATACAACAATAATATTTTAACACCACCTTAAGCCTTGTGAGTATGTCTGACTGTCCAGTTAAGATTTATCGTGGGCAGGAAACAGCAATGAGATTTCTGAAGCAAGATTTCTTTGCTTCTTTCAACCCAGTGTATGAGAAATTTGAGATTTCCAGCCTCCAACTACTTGGCATGAAATGTATTCAAATATTACAGGATAGTGAAGAGGGCATAATGCAATGCTTTGCATGGACGCCCCCCCAGGTCCTTCTGGTAGGACAAAGAAAGAAAACCTATTTGAAATGCTGGCAAAGCGGCGGCAGTCAGAGTAAGGAAAGATCTGATGCGGTATCAGGATTGGACTTGGACTTGTGAAGTCGATGTTCAGTTCTCCACTGAGCAAGGAAACTTCACTGCTTGGCCTTGGCTAGTCCTCTTGGCAGCCCTCCCCGAGTGGTTGTGACGGTAAACTGAAGAAAAAGAGTGCAATGTCCTGTATCTTGATTTCATTGTTCCCGGTTCTCTGGAACAAACTGCCGAGCGAGATACGCCAGGCTCCTTCCCCGGCATCCTTCAAAAAATCTGTAAAAACTTGGCTGTTTAGGGATGCCTTCAGCAATCGCCAGGGTGTGTATTGTCCCTCCCCCGTCTCTGCTGTTTGTGTTTGTTATTAGTTGTTTTATGCCTCTTGCTGATTACTTGTTGGTTGCTGTGTATTTTGGGGTGGTTTTTTGTTGTTGTTGTTTTATTATTTTCCTTAGATTTCTTATGTTATGTTATGTAAACCGCCCAGAGTTCCCTTTTGGGAAATCAGCGCGGTATATAAATAAATAAATAAATAAATAAATAGAAGCAGATAATCTGCAGTATAGGACTAGATGGATCAGTTCTGTACATTAAAAAAAACTTCGTGCAACAAGTCCATCCTGCTAACGCCACTCCATTGCAGGCCTTTCAAGACTTTCCTTGGTTTGCTCCTCTCCTTCACATCTCACTACCTATTTCACTCTACATTATCAAACACTCTTATGCCTTTTGTGTCACATTCAGTCAGATGCTGAAGTGCAGCTAAACTCTTAAAATACCTTGATTCTTTTCCTTAAGGCAGCAGTCCCAAACATGGGTAACCCAGATGTTCTTGGACTACAGTTCCCAGACACCCTCAACACCAGATGTGCTGGCCCAAGTTTTTAAGAACTGCGATCCAAGAACACTTGGGTTATTCAGAGTCTGCAATGAGTAGCAGGTTGGATATGATGGCCTTATAGACTTCCTGGAACTCCATTAATCAAAGATTCTATGACCCATTGGGCTGCAAAAGTCAAAGGGGGAGGGTCTTCTCTGAACATAATAACAATAAGATATGGGTATTGCATGAGGAAGGCACGTTGTGAAAACTAGAAGAGAGCAGCTGAGAATCGTAATAGGGAGAATAGGAATCTGGCAGGAGCACCAACTAAATGAGAAGAAAGATAAAATAGTTCAGCTAGCAAACATTTATATCTGCTGTTACAAGACATGTGGGTTTTTTAAATTAAAAATCATATTTTCAAAGTCCACTGAGATATTTAAAATTTTCTGAATGTAAAGCAGATGATGAAAATTCCCAGGGACAATGACTGTTCTGTCATTCGTTTTTTAAAATGTAGTTCTTAACTCCAGAAAACATACAGCCATATTCTGGAGAAATATGTTTACGCTAGGTCTGAGGAAAATGTGCCATGTTCATAAATGACAGAGAGTCTTTGCTATTGTTACAGTTACATTCCTATTTGTTTTATCAATGGGCTGTGGATTTATTTTGGTAATTCCTATTAATGTTAGAGTAAATCCCCTGCTCACTGTTGGAAGACTAAACCCTTTCATCTTCAGAATGTAAATTTTCATGCTTATAATTTTGAAAAATATCCAGACTTTCTCCCTTGATGACAGAGTGAAATGCTGTCTGGTGGTTGTAGCCGTACCTCTGTGCGCTTTTGCCCTTTATTAATTATACAGTCCTAAAATGAAATGGTCACAGACAATTCACAGGAAAGTGCTGGAATTTGTGCTCTCACTTAAAATTTAAACGATGTAATTAAATCCCACTTTTCCATGGTTTTAGTAATCAGTTACCTTTGGTCTGAAATGATAGCAAATGTTTGGTGTATCGAACTTAGAAGAGCATTTATTTTATTTTATTTTATTGTAAATAATTTTTTTATAGCAGAATTGGTAAGAAACCACAGTAATTATGTATGGTTCTTTATAAAACATAATTATTTAGAATATAGTCCAGTTCTACAGAACACTAAAGATATGTGCTTTGCCATAATTATATCCTATAAATGCCTTTCTTTTACATTATAGCACGATTTCATCTACACCATAATTTTCCCTCTCATGTAAATAGTTTCTTTTTGCTACATTCTCCTTTCATGCACAGTGTGAAGCTGGAGTAACACTATTAACTTCCTTGAAAGCACCTTTTCTTTATATTGTAAATTCTTCATAGTATCAACTTGAGATGCAACAAAGGTATATAAACACTGAGTTTCAGCTCAGGACATATAGCTCCAAAACCATTTTAATATATTCTGAGCTGTGGTTCAAACACTTTCAGACATTGGGGAACACAGGAGGAACAATAGGTGTCTCAGGATTTGGTTTCTTCCACAGGTTTTACTTGCTAGCAGACAATTGCACCCTTAGATGTGTTTTGCCAAAGAATGATTACTTAATGGTTACTTCAACATTATAGAGATTGTGTTGCTATCTTCTTGGAATATGAATATAAGCACTTCCTATCTCTGTCTGGCTCCCCCCCCCTGCAATCCTATGGGAGTTTTTTTTTTTTTTTTTGCTTTTCTTGAAGCACTGCTGATCAATTTCAAATCTCGAAAAGACCTTCTTTCATATATAAGCTTTTAATGAGGACCTGCTTGAAAGCATTACATAGAATAGAGAATTGTATTTCTTAGTTTTTAAAAAAGTATTTTTGCTTAAACATAAGTAGGCTGATTACTTTCATAAAAGGTATGTGTACCGCTTGTTGATGTCAAGCTGCTTTTTTTCTAGAAGTACCAGTGTCTATTAAACATGGACGATTAAAAAAAGCACAATAAAATTATGGCCAGTTATCATTTTGACAACAAGACTTGAACTAAAAAGTGCCTTATGTCCAAGAGATTATCAAAAACTATAAATAATGAAAATAAAATTAATGAACACTAGCAATGTCAGAGTTTGACAGAAATATAAGAAAGTTATATTCAGAATATCCAGTACAGTAATACCTTGGTTTAAGAGAATTTTGCAAGACAAACATTTCTTCTAAATTTTGCTTTGGTCAACAAGCAATGTTTTGATAAACAAGCAGTGGAGCAGGTCACATGATCACAAGTGAGCCAGTGGTGGCTTTCTCTCTCCCCCCTTGCTGGATTGTGGGTGAGTGTCTGGAATGTTCAGTCTTAGACAGACTCCAAACCAAGGCGAAGAGAGACAAATGGAGGTCTCCCTTGCATTAACTAGGAATGTTTTCAAAGGTTAGAGCAGGTTAGGGTTTTATTTTTCTCTATATTTCTATTTAATTTGTTTGCAAAATCCTTTCTTATTTTTCAAACCATTTCTAGTCATGGGTCAGCTAGTCAAGTGCGTTTATGGCTACAAATTGCACTTTATTATTGTCACATTAAAAACACACAGCAGAATCCAGTTGTTAGCCCCAAGCATAGCAGATTTTGCAGCCAGGTATCTAAACTATGGTGTGAACATGAGCTTCTAGTCGAGTCTGTGAAGATTCTCAGTCATCAAGGTGAGTTTATCTGGAAGTTGAGTCATGGCAACTGGATTTCTTTTCTTGAGAGATTGAAACATTTCTCAGCTCAACCAAACAGCTTCATCAGTCCAGTTGCCATGACTCAACTTCCAGAATTCTAGCCAACTTCTTTTGTGAGTTTTGGCATTTTATGTGTACAGTATGTGGTCTATGGGACCCCAGAACAAATTATCTGAGTTTCCATTATTTCTTATGGGGAAATTTGCTTTGATGTAAGAGTGTTTTGGTTTACAAGCATGTTTCGGGAATCGATCATGCTCGTAAACCAAGGAATTACTGTATGTGAAAGCAATGGCTATACATCTTTTGAAAACAGCACTCTTTTACTATCAGGCCAGCCATTAAAATCTAGGTTCTATGTTTCTTGTTACTTTACCTTATCAGGCTTCAGTAGTGTCTTATTTTTTTACCCTTGCATTCTGTCTGTGTTTTCTCTAATTTTAGAGAGGGTGAACCGTATAGAGCTGCCTAGATGCCCTAAGCATGTCCGATCTCGCCTGATTTCAGAAGCTAAGCAGGGTCAGCCCTGGTTAGTACTTGGATGGGAGACCACCAGGGAATACCAGGTGCTGTAGGCGCCTGGAGTAGGAACTGGCAAACCACTCCGGTATTCCTGCCAAGAAAACTCCGTGGACATGGAGTCACGGAGAGTCGGTCACGACTGTAACGACACAACACACACACAACCAGTATAGAGATGCCTTGCATGAACAGGTTGGAGTGCTGCAATTTATCAAGAGCTAAAAGATGACACTAAACTGTTACTATTGAAGCCATGAAACACCCTTGCCTAGTCACTGACCATCTAATCTGAACCCATTCCACCATACATCTATTGCAGCCGACCATTTATTTATTTATTTATTTATTTGATTTATAAACCACACCGATTTTCCCAAGGGAACTCTGGGCGGTGTACAAACAAAGCAAACAACTTAAACAATTTAAAACATCCCAATACAAATCAAAAGGAAACATACCAAAAAAGAAGGGGGGGAAGGGGGGAAGGTAAATAATCCGGCAAGAGGCACAGACAAATACTAACAGAAAACAAATGAATCACAAGGGGCACAAACAGATATTAGCAATAGCCATAAGCTTCTTTAAACAGCCACGTTTTCAATAATTTCTTAAAGGTTGTGAGAGAATGGGCCAGGTGCATCTCGGTGGGCAGTTTATTCCACATGGATGAACCAACCACCAAGAAGGCCCAATTGCGAATCGCAACCTTAAGAAAATATTTCATTTGGAGTAAATGTTGGTACAACCAATGTTATGCATAACTAAAGTAGTGAGCTCTTTTGGCTGTTGAATAAAGTTTTATGGCAGGTTCTTGCAGTGGTAACAGATAGGAAAGTTTATCAAACTTATGGTTGGAAACCACCACCTTCCCACCCTCCCCGTATGGTTCTACATTTAACCCCAAGTTATCTTGCTATGGCAAGCAAAAGACCTCCATTTTGAATGCATGAATGACTTATGGAACTAGGACATGGGTCCAAAGCTATACATAGTTTGTGACTATAGCTGTATCCTAGCAAAGGCTGTCTTATAGTCCTGTTTCTCAGTGACTGCATCCAGTTAATGTTGTGGAGCTGTCACATTAAGAAACATAAGAAACATAAGAACAGCCTTGCTGGAACAGGCCACAGCCCATCCATGAGGGACTATTAAACATTAGGCAGTATGTTTAATGTATTTATTTGGTGGTTTTTAAAAAATATCCCAGGAATATTTTTGACTTTTAATAATGAATTGCTTCTTTCTTTTAGAATAATATTAGGTAAGGTACACTTGGCAGATATTTTATGCCGAATATTTCCAGGGAATTCCTGCTAATTTTAGATTAATAGCTAATCTTAATTTCCCACTGGATATACATGAGCAGATGCTTGGCATGCTTGTATACTACATTTTTAAAATATATGCACATAAAAAATAAAAATATATGCACATAAAACATAACCCTATACCAAAGGATTTTGAAGATGGTTCTTCTTTGTCCCACAGTTTCTCTTTTCTGTTTGTAGTTTAACCATGGGAGACCTACTGTGTGTATTTGGTTTATTTTTATATTTATTTTAAAATTTTACAGCCATATTTCACTCTTGTGGTTGCTAGGATGGTATACAAACAAAGTTAAAGGAGCAAGTAATCCAATGGAGAAATGGTCAAAATATGACATCAGAAAAGCAGTAAAAATAATAAATGAGTCAGGTAATTTTAAAATTTGTCAGGAAAAGAAAAGGTAATCTGATGTCTCAACAGTTCCAAGGTTGAAGTTAGTTTCAGCTCCATAGGGGGAAGGCTCCAAAGTTATTGGGGTGAGAACAGTGAGAACACTTTCTATTGATACACAGGTTGATACATTGATACCTATTGATGCAATATATGGGCAGAAGTACTTTTCCTGATGATCTTAAGTCACAGGTAAGCTGATAGGGAGAGAGTTTTGGATCTGAAAAAGGTAAATACTGACACCTTGAATCAGACTGGGTTGTGTAGAGGCAACCAGTTCAGAATCAATGTGATGCGAGTTTGTATGGCTGTTCCTACTAGACGTAACTCCAGGTCCAGCAAAGAGGATCCCTTGTATACTAGCCCAAGCTATCACTGTCAAGATGATTCAGCATTGCTGTAAAATCAAACATTGTGATGTGCTGGTGCAGTCGTCTTTGTCTCCTACTTGATGCACTGTTGAGCTATTGTTGCAGGTGGTGTGGTGTTGAATCTTTCAGCTTTTCACCTCGCAGAAGCTCTTCTCATATTAATGTAGCCATTTGTCCCAAGCCAAGTTTTGACTAAACTGTTCATAGAACTCAGACATTCCACAGAATTATCTTCAAGGTGCAAATCTATATCAGCTATTTTAAATATAAGGGCATCAATCAAATCACTCCTGGTTTTACAACTGCTCAAGACAGAATGCAGAATAAAGTCATGATTCTAGGGATCTTGTGTTCACTGATAACTATTTGACAAGTGCAACTGATTTCATCTAGGCTAATTTCAAAAAACGTTTGCCTGACAATGTTTTAAAGACATTTAGTTATATATCTATTTTTAAAAGGAGATCTGTGTCATGCCACTGTGTAGTGGCATCTGCAAAAGCAGTGTAAGACCCTAGCTGAATGTTAATGATAGACACATGATTTGGCCGTATTTTTGTTTTGTTTGCCATTCAAAATAAGGTTAGAACAGCAGTCTGTCAAACTGCGAGCCCTGCCTCCAACACTGCTCAATGCCTGATTCGATGAAGAAAAGCAGAAACTTTTATAATATGCAGACAATTGTGCAGTGCTTACTCACAGGAAATATCTTCTTTATGCCTGCATCATTTTGTTTATGCACAAGGAATGAGATTTGATCTCTTTTTATACAATGGAGCAGAACTTCTTCTTTTCATAGTTTGAGTTATACAGATCCTGATTAGATGGAGACTAATCCATTTTACTCCAGCTGTACTTACTGATCCTTACATTCTCTTATTTCCTTATAAAATGGTGCATTATATTTTATTTTCTTAATAAGTGTTTATGGTGATTAAATTAAATTTCTTTAAAGCCATATATTCTGATGTCTACTTTCTCTACAAGAGTTTTTATGACTATTTTTTTGTGTAACTGGCATAGAAGACATGTGGAACTCGTTTTGTTCAGCTACATTAGAATATGTATGCAAGCTTAATAGATTTATTTCACCTTAAAATGCAGTCCTGAAAAAAAGCACAGTGCACCATCTGTACATTTTTCTTTCTGCATTCTATTGACAAAATGAACTACACTGTTAATTGCTGTTTTTAACATTGAGGCATGACTTCATACAATTACTTTGGGCTGGTCTTTTTTAAAAAATTTGATTGAAATAAATTATTACAATCATTGAAACCTCTTATGAAAGAAGGAAAGAACAAGCAAGAAGGGATTTGTTCGTGTACTGTTTGAATCGATTATGATTGCATTAAGCATTATTTTTATTTGTATGTGTTTCTTGTTATATCAGCTCCATAGCATTTGATAACTGTACAGAAAAGCAAATTGATTTCTTTGCTTCCTGCTGTGAGGAGGGCTCATAATGAAATGCAGGTGACTCAGCTAATTTACACCATGGCACAGGATTCTTCACACGTTGTGTTTGCTGCAATGTATCATTCAGATTTCCTTCCTTCCCTGTGTCACACATAATTCGTTACTTTAAAAATAAAATACTGCTTTTTCCAACAATCCAGCAACAAAATGGTATGCTATGTTTAAATTTTTCTATGTAGTCTGAATCTTTATTCTTGCTATTTAAATTTATTTATTTATTTATTTTACAGTTTATATTTGAAAGACTGACACAGAAAAGGGTCAGGATTTGTTCTTGATCATCCCAGAGTGCAATAATGGGGTACAGTTACAGGAAGCCAGATCTTGGTTTAATATCAAGAAAAAAATCCTACCTGTTGGAGCAGTATGGTAATGGAGCCAGTTAGGGTGGGGGTGAGCACTGCAGTGCTGGAGGTATTCAAGAGAAGATTAGACAACCACTTGTCCCTCTGTCAGATGTACTGTATTTTGATTTGGATTCCTGCATTGAGTGGGGGGTTGGATTTGTTGGCCCCTTCCAACTCCGTTTTATGAATCTATAATAAATCAACATTGTTAGCCAGACCTATCTCACAACAGCTACAGTAGAAACTTTGCTACCATTCACTTAATTACATTATGCTTATCAATCAGTTTTTGCTTTTCAGATAGAATGACAACACTTGGTGCTCTACTTTGGCTAACAAATGGGTCAGAGCAGAGATATATGACTATTCTGTTCAAACATAGAGATTGCATATGTTGCCTCTCTTTACCTGAATGCATCATCAAGTTCTAAGGTTGAACTTACTGTGTGCCAATATTTAGACCTTCATTAGGCCAAACAAAACTAAAGGATAGAACGTTACATAAGAACATAAGAACATAAGAAGAGCCATGCTGGATCAGGCCAAAGGCCCATCTAGTCCAGCTTCCTGTATCTCACAGCGGCCCCACCAGATGCGTTTGGGAGCGCATGAGACTAGATATCTGTCTCCTGATACCACTCTCCTGCATCTGGCCCTTGAAGTACCCTGGTTTCTCCATCATGGTTTGTAAACTGTGATGGACTTTTCCTCCAGGAATCTGTCCAATCCCCTTTTGAAGGCATCCAGGCCAGATGCCATCACCACATCCTGTGGCAGGGAGTTCCATAGACTTACAATGCGCTGGGTGAAAAAATATTTTCTTTTGTCAGTTCTTACTCTCCCAGCCCTCAATTTGAGTGTATGTCCCCTAGTTCTGGTATTTTGGGAGAGAGAGAAGAGCTTCCCTCTATCCACTTTACTCATACCCTGCATTATTTTGTATGTCTCAATCATATCCCCCCTCAAGCGCCTTTTTTCCAGACTAAAGAGGCCCAAATGTTTTAGCCTTTCTTCATAAGGGAGGTCCCCCAGCCCAGTAATCATTTTAGTCGCTCCCTTCTGCACCTTTTCCAGTTCCACTATGTCTTTCTTGAGATGCGGTGACCAGAATTGTACACAATACTCCAGGTGGGGCCTTACTATTGTTTTGTATAATGGCATTATAATGTTGGCTGTTTTATTTTCAATCCCCTTTTTGATAATCCCTAGCATGGAATTGGCCTTCTTCACTGCTGCCACACATTGGGGAGACACCTTCATTGAGCTGTCCACCAACACACCAAGATCTCTTTCCTGATCCGTCACGGATAACTCAGAGCCCATGAGTTGATAGATGAAGTTTGGATTTTTTGCCCCAATATGCATTACTTTACATTTGGTTACATTAAAACGCATTTGCCATTTCTCAGCCCATTCCCCCAGTTTGGAGAGATCCTTCTGGAGCTCTTCACAGTCTTCTCTGGTTTTCACCACACGGAAGTTTTGTGTCATCTGCAAACTTGGCCACCTCACTGTTTATCCCTGTCTCCAGGTCATTTATGAACAGATTGAAAAGCACCGGTCCCAGGACCGAGCCCTGGGGCACACCGCTTTTCACTTCTCTCCATTGTGAAAATTTCCCATTGACACCTACTCTTTGTTTCCGGGATCTCAACCAGTTCTCAATCCGTAAGAGGACCTGTCCTCTTATCCCCTGACTGTGCAATTTTCTCAGCAGCCTTTGGTGAGGGACTGTGTCAAAAGCCTTTTGAAAATCCAGATAGACTATATCCACCGGTTCACCCAAATCCACGTGCCTGCTGACCTTTTCAAAAAATTCTAAAAGGTTTGTCAGACAAGATTTACCCTTACAGAAGCCATGCTGATTTTCTCTCAGCAAGGTTTGTTCTTCTATGTGTTTTAAGATTTTTAAGATGGCATCTAATTTTGCTTAATAGTATAAAAGAGTATAAAAGTCTGTTTCATTCTTCTATTCATTTTATCCATGCTTCTTCATTTATTCTGTTCATTTCTTTTAATATTGTTTCCTTTTAATAATATCTCCATAAGATGGATATTATGCTTCTACAAGAGCCTATGAGCAGTCAGAAGCAAAGTTTTATCAAGGAGACTTGTGAACCTAAGTCTTCTGGAAGAGCATGACTTCCGTCTAAAGCAGATGATATCTGAATTCCCAATTCAGTAGAGCCAACCACCATTCCATTTGAATTAAATATTCGTTTCTTAATTAACCTTCATCCATTATTAGTACATGTGTGTAATGTAGTAAGGCTAAGGCATGGTAAATTGCCAAGGCCACCCAGTTAATTTGGGTCTTTGGTGAGGTAAGATTTACTTAATTATTAGCAGAAGCTTCTTAAAAATCAGATGTCTGTATAGCCAGGAACATATATCTCCCTATACAATATTAATTCAAAAGAGTATTTGTCAAAAATCATATTTAAAGGTTTTTCTTTTAGCAGAGAGCTTCCTTCTTGTGATATGTAGAGATGGTATTGGGACAGGTCTGCTACCAGCGGTGTCACTAAGAATGCTTGCTTGCCTGGTTTGCTCAAACCAATTGTGTCATTTGAGTTCATTTAGAAAACAATTGTCAAGATGGTTTATTTAGGGTTAACAGTCGTAATCTGAGGAATTAAAGTGATTGCTTTTTCTTCATGTGACCCGGTCAGCTTAATGTACATGTTAAATAAATTCTTAATTTATTTCTACAGTACTTGATGGCCCTTTCCTTCTCCAACTTCCCCATTAGCCTAATTAAATTCTGTGGAAGTAGAGTGCTTTTCCACCCGTTTACAGGTGAGAATGTCTCCCCATCTCCTCATTTTGCCACTGGACAAACTAACCACCATTTTGTCCTGAGAGGGGTGATGAGCACACAGAACAGCCTCTTGGCAAATAATTTATATTTCTATACCGCCCCCTTAGTGCAAATACAGGTATGTGGGAACCCATGAAAGGGTCTTCTCAGCTGCTGCGCCCATACTCTGGAACTCTCTCCCACTAGAGGCCAGGACTGCCTCATCTCTTGTCCTTCCGGAAACAGGCAAAGACCTTCAGGCAAGCTTTCCCTGAATGATGGTCTACCTATTATGTGTCTTTTATATGAATCAATAGGATCACATAGACTTTGTGTTTATAATTACTTATAACCTTATGTGTTTACATTGACACTATGTTTTTGATGTTAGTTTCCATCACTTATAACTTTTACAAGGAATTGTACTCTCTTTTTAACTGTGGACGTTTTCTTGTAGCTTTAAAGTAATTTTTGTCTATTAATGCTGTAAGATGTCCCTCAATTCCCTGTTCTCAATACCTGAACATGTCTTAATTGTACTGGGCTGTATATTATCCCTCAAGCCACCTTGGGTCCTTTTCCAAGGAGAAAGGAAGGGTAAAAAAATACTCTAAAATAAATAAATAAATAATGTATTGCTGATACCTGAAACTGCAAATACAAAGATACTGCATATACAACATATAGGTGGGTGGCACAAAGGCCACAAGAGGGTGCCAGTTGGGGGGGGTGTCTAACTGTATTTCATATGTCACATTAATGCTCTATCAAGCCTAGAATACCACGATTACTATAGCAAACTCTGATAAATGGCAACGAAACAACTTTTTAGTATAATTATCATTTGAAATAAAAGGAAAAGTTTTCTAGATACTATGGAAAAAGTAGCAACATTTCAGCCCTAATTGCTTTTAACAGGTAGGGGATAGGAAATATAGAAGGAAGCACATGCCAGCCTACTCTGATGAAATTTAGCATTGTGCATGCATTAACGACAACATTCACAGTGGGCTCATAGCATTCTTGTCTGTCAATAAACAGAGCTTTGACTGTGCAGGATGGTAATTGCTGTGCCTGCACTTTCTTTGGCACCTACCAAGTGCTGCAAAACTGTTAGGAAAACACATTTTTCTATGGGTTTCCACCCCTCAGTGTCAGCTGCTTCAAAATCCTAGTGAACTCGAGCACCCTTTTGTATTGCAGGCAGAAATCAAAGAAAAACATTCATGCCTAACCGGATAGTGTTGTCATTTTGTATGCTTTTTACTTCCTGAAAAGTCTTCTCCTTCCACTGCTGCCTTTCTCTTTCAATGATAGTTATCTGTTTGAAACAGGAGAGTCGTTATTTGCTTTCTGAGGAGTGACACAGCAGAACTGGACTCAAGAGATCCAGTATTTGGGCTTCCATCAAAAGCCAAATTTAATCAATCATCATCGTCAGCTCTCAGGATATAGATTTCTACTTCCCCTTCTCCTCTTCCACTGCCTATTATGTAAAACTGTCTTCCAAAGTGTTTAGTGGATAATAGTTCATGTAGGGTCTGTACTAGTCATAGCTATTATGGCCATTATTTTGCCCTTTCGGAAGGGAACTCAGCAAAATA
>JAHTLZ010000275.1:6779417-6790625 GCA_023846285.1 Phrynocephalus versicolor | reverse complement strand
ATAATAATAATAATAATAATAATAATAATAATAATAATAATAATAATTTTATTGTCATTGTGTGTATATAAACAGAATACACATACAACATAATTCAGACACCCAGATACCAGATTCAACACACACACACACACACACACACACACACACACAAATCCCCGAACATACTCACACATATTAAAAAATCCCCTCAACACACACACATAAAAAATCCCCGAACACTCCCCCACCCAGACAAGCATCTACACAACAGGCTAGGTAATACTGTCCAAGTTCTCACTGCTGGTGGTCTTCTGAACAGTTTTTATCCTAGAGCTATAATTGCACTTAATAATGAACTCATAGCTCTAGGATAAAAACTGTTCAGAAGATGTGTGGTCCGAGTTTTAATTGTTCTGTATCTTCTGCCAGAAGGCAACAGTTCGAAGAAGTTATGGGCAGGATGAGTAGAGTCCCTCAGAATGTTGTGTGACTTCCTCAAACAGCAAGATGTGAAGATGTCACCCAGGATTGGTAGCTGGAGCCCGGTAACATTCTGGGCAATTTTAATTATTCTCTGTAGAGCTTTTTTGTCCACTACAGAGCTGCTCCCATACCATGATAGCATGCCATAAGTTAGGACACTCTCAATGCTGCTGTGATAGTAGGACAGAAGTAGATGTTTGATAAATTCATCTTCCTGAGCATTCTCAGGAAATACAGCCTCTTCTGTGCCTTCTTCACAACCATGTTGGTGTTTGTAGTCCATGAGAGGTCCTCTGAAATGTAAGTGCCCAGATATTTAAAGCTACCAACCCTCTCCACCTCCTCACCATTTATGTACAATGGTAGATGTACATCTTTCTTCTTCCTAAAATCAATTATAAGTTCTTTAGGATTTTTTTGGTGTTAGGTATAAGATTATTTTCTTTACACCACTGTGTCAACCCTTGTACTTCTTTCCTATAAGCAGACTCATCGTTCTTACTAATCAGCCCTACAACCATTGTATCATCTGCAAATTTGATGATTGTGTTGGTGTTATACAGTGGGACGCAGTCATGTGCGTACAAGGATAAGAGGAAGGGGCTTAGCACACAACCCTGAGGAACTCCTGTACTTAATACTAGAGTAGAGGAATTGTGGGGTCCCATCCTTACTGACTGTGGCCTATCAGTCAGAAAATTCGGGTAGACCTGCATAGCCTTTCAGCATAAACTGCTTAACTCTTTTCCTTTTGATTGCTAGTTGCTGGTGACATCAATGGGATGCTGATGGTGTACTGATGTGTTCTTTTGGAGTTGCTGCAAAAAGGGAATGCTGGGCAAGAGCTAGAGAGGTCTTGAGCCAGATCAGAAAAGTTTATCTGGTGTTGTTATGGAAGAATAATATAGGATACTTATACAGGGTGTCTTCTGTATTCAACCAGCATGCATCAAAAAGCAGTATAAAATAATTTTGAACTAAAATATTATAGGAAAAGAGTTTATCAAGAGTTTATCACTCATATCAGTCAAATTACAAATTAGGGTAAATATCCTTTAGCTTTCCATGTTAGTTTAAAAGCAAAAACACTTGTAAACTGTGGCTAGAGGAGAGGGGAACAGTCAGGATTCAAACATTAGTTCAGGTGAAACTTTTTTTGGGGGTAGTGTTGAATTCCTGACTAAAATTGCTGCCCAAACTGCTATTTGCATTTGGAGGGCAATCAGTTTGGCCCTTTTGTTTCAACTGGTTAGACTACTTTAGACTAAAAATAAATGGGGGGATGGAGTTAAAACTCCATGGCTAGAATCCTGTATGCCACTGCATAATGTAAAGTTTCACAGATTTAACTTGGCTGGGCCCAGGCAATAAGGATCGCACAAGTTGATCCCAAAATTTGTTGTAGTTTCCATCATGACCAGTGCACATTCATAAGTGGTTTGTGAACAGCACTACCTTCTTGATACTGCTACAACTACCACTAGTATAACATCAAGTGATACAGTGTTGTATATCTTGACTTTTATAACTTGAACAATAGCATGCATAACTTGATGTAAAACATTGAGTTCTTCTTCGTGGCCTTCGTGAAGCCACACAGATGGGTTTCCAAGCGTGCAAGTGCAGAGGTCAGACTTCCCTAGCAATAGGAAAGTTTGATAGCCTCCTCTCCCTTGTCCCACGCATGAGTGAGAGGCTTCCCGCTTAAACACCTCAGCTCCCTCTTATGAGGTCGATTCTTGGTAGTCTCCGTGTGAGAAGTTTTTCCTGTGGCTATTTCTCCAAAGATTTTTTGTTCTTATGTCCTTTCTTCCCCCCTTTAAGAAGTGTGTTTCGTGTGGGGCTAAAATCCCTCACACCAACGGTCACCACCGATGACTTTATTGCCTCGGAGAATCCCACCATCCCAAGGCTTGTTCCATCTGTAAAGGTTTCAGTGCTCAAGCTCTGAAAAAAATGGAGAAACCGTCTAAACACATTTTTACTCGAAGGATCCCTTGTTCCTCAATCCATGGAGAAGGCAAAGTCATATCCTTCGACTTCTGCAAGCCCATCTGTTGCCAAGAAAGCTCCAGCCTTAAGTTAGCCATTTTGGAGAAGAAGTTGAAGTCCAAGCCCTCCAAAAAGCCTGCCATTTCAGTGTCGAAGGCATCCAATGTTATTCTGCTCGATACCGAGCCTTTGGATCTGTCATGTTCAACACCTTTTTGTTCTCATCGTTCGGAGTTCGACCCTCTGCTTCCTTCAGAGTCCTTGGGTTCATCATCTGGCGGTGAATGCTCTGACGCAAAACAACCACCTGACATCAGTCTCATGAAAGACCTAGTTGTCCAACCTGTCTTGACTAAGACAGCGATGGAGGTTTGATCTCCACCGGAGGCCTCGGATTCGGGACTAGCTTCAGCTTTCCAGGCAGCCCAATAGACTTCCTCTCCATCACTTTTGATGGGTCCACCCTCTTGCGACCACCTGTCTCCAGGTCTGCTCCCTCGTCGAAATGAGACGTAGAGACACTTCTATGTCTCAGTTACCAAATCTGGTTGCTTATGCCCAGAAGGTTAAGAAGCACCATCAAGAAAAGAAGCACCACAAACAGGTGTGACTGGCTGAAGACCCGTCCCATGCTTTGGTACCAACAGAGGATTCCTCGACTTCGGCTGCGGTACCAAAGCTTTCTGTACCTTTGAAACTGACTCAGTGTCAAGCCCCGCACACAGAGCACACACACAAACAGGGTTCAGTTCTTTGCCAAGATCTTTAGTGGAAAGCCGGGCAAGTTCAAGTCCTTTGCCAACAATCAAGTGCCGGATAAATAACAGAATCCAACTCCCAGCAATTAACAGTCCAAGTCAAAACCAGAATATTTCACGGAAACCAGATGCCAAACCCAAGGGAACAGATTAAGCCGTTGTCCAGGAAGCCTGTCTGAAATCAGGAAACAGAGCCAAGGTCACAGACAGGAACGCGGTTGCAAGTTCAAATGGTGCGTTGCTCCCACAGAAAGCTCAAGGTGAGCTTACCAGCTTTATCCCAAAACAGGGAACACACCCTTACTTCTGGAAAGGCTCCTGCCAGTACTCAGGGCTTCCCGACCTGATTCCCCGTCTAGCATCAAAGACCCTTTCCCTAGTTCTCCTGGTGGCACGTCTTTGCAGAATCCTGCTCATAGCCCTTCTAGGGGGAGAAGATATGTTTTCAGCTGAGTCATCAGACCCAGCTGCCTGCTGACTTGAGCTGCAAGGCTCCTCCAGCAGCTCTTCACCATTTAACCCCTCAGAGACAAGTTCTGTGACAGGCGGGGTCCTGACACTCAGACTCCGTCAATCCTGACGCTTCCTACCACCACCTTGGACTCGACATCAACTGATCCCAACCCTTCAAGAAGAGATGCAGATCCTCGGTTTCAATGCCTTCATCATCGGCTTTGTCTCACTCCTCTCTGTCAGACCTAATGCTGCCCATTCCGGCCTTCTCGCTCAGGTTCGATGGGAAACACTGGTCTATCCAGCCAGCAGATGAGTCTGCTTCTCATCGTCCATCCCATCAGTCAACCTCGAATCCGACATCAGATTCAGATTCGGCTTCTGAAGTTAAGGAAGCAGAGCAGGATTTGCCACAGCTCGCTACTACTCCAGATTCTGATACTGAGGAGCACTCTCCTTCTCCTTCTGAGGCCATGATAAATGTCATGGATTTTGTCATGCGAATGGCTAAATCCATCAAGCTTACAATGCATCATTCTCGACCTTGACATACGGATCATATTTTCGGAAAGATCTCTTCAGAAAACGCTGCACCGGTCCACCTCTCAGTAATACAATCATTTCTCTCCATGGCCAAAGAATCCTTCAAATATCTCGGATCCATGTTAGTTTCGAGGAAAATTGAATCCCTGCACTTTTCTGGAGCAAGCAATCACAGCTAATTCTGTTGTGGTGGCTTCATCCCAGGTACAGTCTAAATCCAACATCAAAGGAAGGAAGGAAATTGGACACTGTTGGAAGGAACATTTACAACTTTGTCTCCCTGTTGTCCAAAATTGCAAACTATCAGGGCACTATGGGGGCATACCAGAGGGAACTGCTCTCCCAGATGCAGCCCTTTCTGGACCTTATTCCTGATTCGAAGAAGGCTGATGCCTCTATTTTGTTTGCAGAGGCCATGGTTCTGGCAGCACAGCAGATATGAACATCAAGGCACACCTTTGACTGAACTTAGAAACTTTGGGGTGCTGCCATAGGTCTCCGTAGGCACACTTGGCTGCATTCCACAGGTCTCTGATGACCATAAGACACAAATTGAACATCTTCCCTTTGAGGACAGTGGTCTTTTCCACCCCAGTACTGATGACCTTATGGAAGACCGTCATAAGAAGCAGAACACTGCCAAAAAGCTGAATGTCATTCCACAACAACAGCAACAGCCTTTTCATTTTCAGCCCAAAAGTCCTGGCTACAGCTTCGGATTTTGATCCTCTTACCAGAGGCAAACTACCCAAGACTGCTCTGCTCGCCCTTCCTTCTCCTCTACATTCTCCTCTTCAAAGAGAAAGAAATCCAAGTCTCTTTCCACCCCTACGTCCAAACCCAGAGAAAGGATCCCCTCAACTGATCCACCTTGTACCCTTTTTACCAGCGTGGTAAGCGATAACAATGGACCAATGAGTCCTCAACATAGTTTCTCAAGGTTATCTGTTAGAGTTTCAGATGTTTCCCCCATTGGGAATCTCTTTCTTACCGAGCCATCATCATCTCTTCTCCAGGAAGTCACATCCCTTCTGGAAAAACATGCCATCCAACCAGTTCCTCTGGCACAGGCACTTCAAGGTCACTATTCAAGATACTTCACTGTACCAAAGAAGGATGGTGGCCTTCGCCCCATCTTAGACCTGCACATCCTCAACACTTACTTAGTTGCAACAAAATTCAGAATGTTGACTTTAGAAAAGATCATTCCACTTCTTCGCAGAGGAGACTGGTTTAGAATTGTGGACTTAAAAGATGCCTACTTCCATATCTCGATTCACCCAGCACATAGTCATTTTCTGTGGTTCATGATAGGCGCCAGCATCTTCAAGTATTCAGCCCTGCCATTTGGTTTGGCCACTGCACCTCGGGTCTTCACCAAATGTATGGCACCTGTGGCGGCCTATCTCAGAATCCACGGAATTACGGTGTTCCCATATTTAGACATCCAGATCTTTCTGATATAATTCCTCTGTGTATTCTTGATGTCTTCTGCTTCTGTTAGGTCCCTACCACTTTTGTCCTTTATCATATCCATCTTTGCACGAAATGCCCCTTTAATATCTCCAGTTTTCTTGAATAGATCTCTGTTTTTTTCCTTTTCTATTGTTTTCCTCTATTTTTTTAGCCTTCTTGAACAAACAGTGCAAAGAAATAGTTTAGAAAACAATCCCTTTGGAGGAAAAAAGGTGAAGCATTGAATGATATAATCACTTGTAAACTGTCAGCCACCATTGATTTGATATGCCTGCTCCTGCTGTGTATATAGCCCACTTTACATGCCAGTACAAAACCCACCAGCTTGAGACCTTTAGTGGATTTGCCCCATTTATGTTTCAGATAGAAACTTCATCATGAACAGCAAAACAGGGTCACCAAATGTTCACAACTGAGGTACCATATTAAGATACATCCATCCTTGTCAGGAGCAAGAGCAGAATCAGCAGAAGAGAATGGATAGTCCCAGTTATGGTAGAGGTCAACATACTTCTGGAGAGCAGTTACTGGGTAGCAGCTATAGTTGAAGGTGACGCTGTTTGAGAATTTTTCACAGGCAATGGCAGTTACTCCAAAGCTAACTTTGGTTAGCACTACACAGAAGAAGATTGTGATAAACCACTGAATTGATATTAACTTGAAAACTCTTTGATGATATAGTCCAAATGTGCTTCTCATGTGGCACCAAATCTTCATGGCTGATAAAGATGGCCAGCACTCACAGCATCATGTGAGAGAGAAAGGGGAAAGGATATTGGGTGCCCCTAAGCTGACCCCATACTTAGGTGACACCCCCCCCCCCCGAGTTGAAACTTGATGCTAAATGCTGGATTAATCAATGGTAAAACAATAGCCATTCAAGACTTGATCTGGCTTGTATCACAAAGCCCTGTTGGAATGAGGCTGGGGGTATCAATCTCTTTCAGCTTTGTACACCAGAGTTCCCTCTGCAGCAGCAGGCAGGACCTGGAGGGTGGGGAGGTGGAGTTGCAGTGGTCTATTATGATACCATCCCCTTCACCCAGAATTCCGAGCCTAGAATGCCAATGACAAAGGATTGGAAGAGTTGTCCAAAACATCTGGAGTGCCAAAGGTTGACAACCACTGGTTTAGGACTTCATATCTGTCCCAAATGATATCTGCCCCCCATGCACGCTGCAGGGCACACTTTAGGTTGGTGATTTGCGTGTAGATCTTTTGTCATCATCTGGTGGGGCTTAGAGTCATGGGAACTCAGAACCTCTGCAGGGCTGGGGTACTGATTAAAATGGTCTGCCCCAGAAGGCTGATGGATCCAAATGGTTTTGTGACAGCTCTTGGAGAGTTTCCTGTTGCATTGGCAGGCAATTCTGTTGAAGCCTCTGTTGATATCTGCAATGGGGAAATGACCAGGGCTGTTGACGCAATTGCTCCCAAGTGTCCCCTCCCAGGAAGTAGAGGCAAACTGCCCCCGCTCCCCCGGGTTTACTGAGAAGCTGGTGGCCATGAAACGTATGACACAGAGAATAGAGTGACAATGGCAGAAAACTCAGAGTGAATTCAACTGAACACAGGTTAGAGTGCATTGAAAGGCCTATCCCATGGCAGTGGCAGTGACAAAGAAGACATTCTTTGCCACCACCGTTGTGTCTACACAGAGACACCCAGTGGAGCTCTTCCGGTTGGTCAACAGGCTCTTACATCATGGCCCACAGGAAGATAGTGCTGACCACTCGGTAGCTTCCTGTGAAAAAAATCCCCAGCACTTTGCAGGAAGAGTTGATCATATCTGCTATGATTTGGCTGCTGTAGTTAATACAGGTTCTATAGATGTAGCTATGGCTCCTGCTTGCCCAGTGTTGATGGATAAGTTTCAGATTTTGGAGCCTGATGATGTGGACATGATCCTTGGGGAGGTCACTGGTCTTCTAGATCCTTGTCCATCCTGGCTGATTCAAGCTGCCAGAGAGGGACTGGCTGAGTGGGTCCAGGAGATAGTGAATGCATCCTTGCAGCAGGGTAGAATCCTTACCTGCTTAAAGGAGGCAGCAGTGAGACAACTGTCCTTGGACCCCACGGTGGTGGATAATTACTGGCCTGGCTGCAATATTCCATTATTGGGCAAGGTGCTGGGGTAAGTTGTGGCTTCCCAGCTCCAAGGGTTCCTGGATGAGACGGACTAGCTAAATCCATATCAATCTGGCTTTGGGCCTGGTTATGGGACAGAGCTGGCTTTGGTCACCTTCAGGGACAACCTATTCCAGGAACTGGACAGAGGGTGTGTATCCCTCTTGGATCCGCTGGACTTCTCAGCAGCTTTCAGTACTACTGCCCATGGTGTCCTTCTGGTCTGTCTCTCTGTGATGGGACTTGGAGGCACTGTTTTACAATAGCTTTGGTCTTTTGTAGAGGGTAGAACTCAGAGGATGGTGCTGGGGGCACTCATGTTCAGCACTTGGCCATTGTTGTGTCCCTCTGGATTCTGTTTTGTCCCCTATGCTATTTAACATTTGCATGAAACTGCTAGGAGAGGTTGTCTAAAGTTTTGGGGTTAGGTGTTAACACCCAACTCTCTCTCTCTCCTTTCCATCTAACTCCAAGAAAACTGTCTTGGTTCTAAATCCAGTGGTTGGCATCAATAATGGACTGGATGAGGGCAAATAAACTGAAATTTAATCCAGACAAAACAAAGGTCTTCCTGGTCAGTTGAAAATGAGATCAAGGAATAGGGTTTCAGCCTGTGGTGGGTGAAGTTACCTTCCCTGTATATTCATAAGATATTCAAATTCAAATATCCAGATGACACCTTTATTGTTTTGAAATGTACTGTACTTGAAAAAAACAGGCCCAACAAGAGTGTCAACCATGATAAGAATTTTGATTTTGAACTTCATCTTTGGTAAACACAGCTACCTTTGTATTCTTAACATATTTAAAATGGTGGGAATGAAGGCAGAAATATAAGCCAGTGCACCAGAAAGGCTTCTTGCGTCTGCCTCAGTGAATCCTAGTTTATTCTATAGAACATCTTTCATATTATGTGAATGAGTCTATGTAGGAATCATGGCTGCATAATTAAATGGAAACGCTATCAGTGCAACTATCATGGAGAATGTTCCCTGCTCACTTTTCAAAATGAGTGCTCATTTAAATCAGATATTATGGGGGAAAACCAATGGCTAATCCTAGATTCAGGTATACTACCACTCTAGCTAGGCAGATTGCTAGTTGATCATGCTAAAATGCTTCCTTATCCATTATTGGATCTGAAAAAAGGAGGATTAAGAATTATCTGACTTCTCCGCTAATGTGCAAATCATCTAAAAGCTCAGCTTAGAAAGGTCTTAGAATGCTGCACAGCACCAAAATAATAACATCTCAGAATTTTAATAGCTTAAATGTACAACATAACAACCCTAAGAGAAATTTAAGTTGGCAGACAATAGGAAAGGCAAAATATGCATGTGTTTCATTGATAGTCTTTTTGCGTGGTTGTTTTCAGAACTATGTACTATGTTGTATTTCTTTAATTTTATTGTTAACATTTGTGATTTAGGTAAGTTCCTTTCCCCACTTTGCTTAAATGCGGGAATTAGTATTAGAAATATATTTGAGACGCACATCATAGCTAATTAAAACAAAAGAATGAGAGCAAAGTGTGTGATAGCCTTCCATTTTGTGTGTGTGTTTTCAGCCTTTCATAGTGTTATGCTTTCCTGTCTCCTTCTGCATATGTTGAATAAACAATATCAATAGGCTTAAAGACTCCTCCCCTACCCAATATATTTTGAAGAGTGGGAAAGGAAATGTGAAAGAGCAGCAAGCTCTTAATGTTCCATCTTTGCATTTTTAGACCTGCATTGGAGATTGCTACTGCAGTGTAATTTATCATTTCCATCACTCAGATACATACGCTTCCCTTTTCAGAAATCTCTGGAAAGTATTTAAAAAGAAAAGAGAAATTGCTAGTATTTTTTTTAAAAAACCACCCTATTATAATGCATTTTTCAAATATGTCAGACACATCTTTGTTAAAATTAAACCAAGGATTGGTTTTGAGCGAATAGCCCTATATCCTTACAGATGCTGTGGATGGATGCATCTAAGCTGCTTATTATATTGATGGGTTTTGCTGCTCTGCAGCAAATGAAAACAGGCAGCTGCTTCCTCCATCAAAGCAAAAGGCAGCCTGAGTTTTTATTAAACGAGTGTTCATTTCTTCTATTGCCAAAATTCTTCCACAAAACAAAAGAGCAGTTTTAGCACATTATTGCTTAACTAGACATGAACAACTGACAGCAAGTGATAAGCCTGTCTGCTTTTCACAACTGGTAATCATTTTGTGGAATAGATGTTTTAATATAGTCGCATGTAAAATTTTGCAATTTACATCTACAATAGTACCTAAATTTATAGATTCAGCTTGTTGCTGAAGAGGGGAGGCTATAATCAGAAAAGACTTGTTCCAGTGTTGTTTAATTTTTAATGATTATTTGAAAACTGGTAAAGAAAACGAAATCAAAAGTCATTCAGTTGACACACAAAAAGGTAAAGACAATCATACAAGCAGCCCATATGATTTGACAGCTCTGCCGTCAAGTCCAGACTTCAGAGCATTTTCCTTTTTAAAAAAACACCTTGCAACTGTATTTTCATCACAGTCCATCAGACCTCTTAAGTTTGTGTAGTAAAAGAGATTTGCAGATTGCAAACCAACGCATTTTCCTCCTAGTCATGAATAATAATAAGAATGTAAGTGTGAGCGCTCAAGAGAGATAGAGAATGTGCACTGAGTCCTTTTTGACCAAGTGAGGATCTCAGCCAACCCTTATAAATGTTTTTCAATGATCCGAATATCATAAATTCAACTTGAGATAGAAAACTGGAACGGGTCTGTTTAAAACATGAACATAGAAGGAAGTGTTGAAAAGTGTGCTGGTCTCTACAGTTGCAGTTTTTCTAGCTTGCTTACTTTTAGAAACTTATAAGGTGACAGTTCTCTTGACTCTTCTCTCCCCTCCCCAAGTACTGTACTTAAAAAAAGGTCAGAATAATGGGCAGAACAACTATGTTCATATACTTAATTTTCGCAGCATAATGGTAATTACTATTGTGGTTGCGTATTATCAAGTTTAGGGAAAGTGAAAACTGAAAACAAAAATGATTGAGTGAAAAAGGGCTCTGTTAAAACCCTGGAGCTCCAATATGAGAATTTAAATTTTCCCACATGCTTACTCTCACGTAGAAGTGTAAGGTTGCGTCACTGGAGGCCAAGACCGAGTTCATCCACATGATTGCATTCCTGGTTACTACATGTAGGGTTGAAAGCTGGACAGTATAGAAAGTTGACAGGGAAAATGATTTGTTTGATATATGATGCTGGAGGAGACTTGGCAGAGAATAAAACAAGTGGGCTCTGGAGCAAATCAAGCCTGAACTAGTGGTCAAAATGACAAAACTGACGCTGTTCTACTTTGGACACCTCATGAGTGTGGCCTTTGGCCAGATGGGTAAGATAGAT
>JAHTLZ010000275.1:6768895-6779407 GCA_023846285.1 Phrynocephalus versicolor | reverse complement strand
TAGATAGATAGATAGATAGATAGATAGATAGATAGATAGATAGATAGATAGATAGATAGATAGATAGATAGATAGATAGATAGATAGATAGATAGATAGATAGATAAGACAATATTATCTGGAAGACACAATGATGATGTGAAAGGTTAAAAAGGAAAACTGAATACAATACCAATTAACTCCCTAAAGGAAGTCACAGCCACATTCCTCAAATGTTAATTTTCATGACATTAGTTTGGAATGCTTGTTCTTGTGCTTGCTAGGACCAAGCCTCCAATTTATTTCTTAATAGTCCCCAGTCCTAGTCATGCTTAGATTAAATTATTATATTTTCTCACATATAGAAACCATGCAGTGATTTACTTTTCCACTATTCAATCTATTTTAAAATGATTGTTTCTTACGTATATTCAACCTCCTTTCTGTTATTTTCAAGATACCATTGTCATCGTCATCATCATAAAATACCAGGCATGATCAATCAAAAGTATAAAACATTGAATTGTATTACATACATACAAGTTTTAACCAAAATCTAAGAATCTGTTAAATAGTGGTACAATGCACATGCTGTTCCTAATATTTTTGTTAGCCCTGGTGGTGTTATTTCTGAGATCTTGTGTGAAATTGCTTGGGGTTATTCCCAAAAGTCCAATGTCTATGGAGACCACTGAAGTGTGTTTTACAAGTAAGATGTTTCTATTGCCAGGTCTCTGTGTTTTGTTAGTTTTTCCAATTATTTAGCTTCAATTCTGCCATCCCCTGGAATTGCAGCATCAATGATCCAGACATTTGTTCAGTTACTACAATGTCTGGTGTGTGTGTGTCAAAGTGTGGATCCAGAAATTCCACAAGATCTTAACTTTGTCATTTTCTGACACTTTTTATACCTGATGTTCCCATGGATATCTGAAGGCTGGAAAGTACTGGTACAGTAATATCCTTTTTCCATAATGCAGTGTGCTAATATGCCACTCTATCATATCTAATGTTGTAATTTGCTTATACAGTCTTGGGACATTCACAGATGAAATGTGACACAGTTTCATTTCTTCTTCTTCTTGGGAGAGTTGATCTTTGCTGTTTATGGTAATTCCTTGAACTTTAGCTTTCATCACATTGGTTTGGAGTGCTTTTTCTTGTGCAGTAAAAATCAAGGCTTTGGTTTCTTTTTTAAATAGTCTTATATTTCTTATCATGCTTTCCATCAATATTTCTCGGGTGTTTTCCATGTAAATTGTTTATATTTCCAACTATTAATTATTTTCAAATTGTTGTTTCTTATTGTGAGCCTTTGTTTCTGTTGTTTTCAAAGTGTACCCCATTTCATTCTCTTAAGTAAATTTTCTCTATTGTACTCATATAATAATTTAGGCATCTTTCCCCCTCCTCTACTGCCTGCTGTATTCACAGGAATTCATGGCCTCCAATTGTTTGTGGTAAATATAACCCACCAACACCACTTTTTGGATGTAGCACATCTTGCATTTTCATTAGTTTCTGTGTTTTTGATCCAGTTCTTCTAATGCGTTTTGGTGGCAATCTACGTATTATTCCAGCTAGGTATCAAATTATTAGAACTGCCCATGTGTTTATGACTTTGATTGTATTTTCACCATAAAGTTTTGATTTTAAGATTTTCCCCAGTCTTTTGATGTATTCTCTTTCTGTCAGTTTAACTATTGTGTGCAGGATGTTATCTGATTCTAGTATTCCAAAGTATTTATAATTTTCATCATCTGATAAACTTTTTAGAATATCACCATTTCAACTCTATTCCATCTAGCTTTTGGATCTTGCCCTTGTATTGATAGAACTACACATTTGTCAATTCCAAATTTCATGTGAATTCTTCACTAAATATTGACACTGTGTTTGTTTGTTTCTTTGTTTACAAAAATTAGCTGCCCCACTACCAAATTGTCTCTGGGTGGCATACAGCAATGTATTAAAACTTTAAAACATTATTATTATAAAAAAACTATAAAATACAATACAATACAATTTGAAGTTATCATCAAAAGAGGAATATTCCAAGGGGATATTTGTCACCACTACTCTTCACTCATTCTCATGTCCATAATTTTAAATAAAACTGGATCGATCTAACATATTTCAATACTATCAACCATGGTATCCTTTTGGGACAGTTCAGGGAGCTGAGAGTGGGTGGTATAGTTCTGTGCTGGTTCACTTCCTCCAGTACTGGTCCCAGTCGGTGGTGATAGGGAGTGAGAGATCTGACCTACAACTCCTCCTTTGTGGGATGCTGCAGGGGTCGGTATACTCTCCACTCCTGTTCAACATCTACATGAAACCAATGGGTGAGAGTATCTGTCACCAAAGGGTGAGGTACCATCATTATGGGGATGATACTCAATTATATATCTCCATCCCTGGTGAGATAAGTGATGCGGTGACTGTGCTATCTCAGTGCCTGAGGGGCTGTAGGGGCCTGGATGTGGAAAAACAGGCTTCAGCTGAACCCTGGTAAGATGGAGTGGCTGTGGGTGAATGGCTCTTCTGTATCCGGGAATCCATCATCTTTAGTTTTGGATGAGGTTGCCCTGCCCCAGACCAACTTGTTGTGCAACCTGGGGGTTCTTTTAGACTCACAAATCCTGCTTGAAGAGCAGGTGTGCGGTGTTACCTATACAGAGCCACCAGCCATTTCACGGACCACTGACCTGTACACACCTCGTTTTTATTCTCGCTGCCACCATTCAGGGTTACCCAGTTGAAATAACCAAGTCCCAGTCAAGTTGTAACATTAATAAAATAAAATGAAGTTTATTGAATTCAACAAGCTGTTTCAGTTTCAGGTTTTCTTGTGTGCCTTAATTGAAAGTTCCTCTAAGCAGATACACTCAAACTCTGTCCTTTTACTATTCTCACACTTCTCTCCTCTGTCTCACATCTTACATCTGACTCTCTCTAATCTTTAACTCATCTTCCTTATCTCTTCTCCTTCTTTTCTCTTTTAACTTCACAACCCTCAGGCTCTGCCTCCACACTCCCTCATTGGTCATCAGCATTAACCGTCCTGGGAAGAAGGTGCGGTATATAAATATAAAAATAAATAAATAAATAAATAAACCCTTTACACACACACCCTGCACAAACATATTTAACTATGAAGAGGGTAAATGCCACAAGGCGGCAGTTGTGGCCAGGAGAGCCTTTGCACAACTTCATGTGGTGTATCAGTTGCACTATTTCTTGGATTGGGGAGCTCTCCGAACAGTCACCCAGGCCCTTGTTATATCCTAAACATACTACTGCAATGTGCTCTACGTAGGACTACCCTTGAAGAATATTCGGAAGCTATAGCTGGCCCAGAACGCAGCAGTGCGGGTTATTCTTGGTGCCCCGAGATAGGCACACATAACATCTTTACTTTGCGAGCTGCACTAGTTGACTGTTTGCTTCTGGGTCCAGTTCAAGGTGTTGGTTATTACCTTTAAAGCCCTACATGGCATGGGGCCAGGTTACCTGAGGGACTCCCTCACCCCTATGACATCAACCCATCCCATCCGATAGTGCTGGGAGGGCATGCTGCGGACCCTATCAAAAAGATAATTTCACCTGATGGGGTCTAGGAGACGAGTCCTTTCTGCAGTGGCCCCAGCCCTATGGAACAGCATGGCCTCAGAGGTGAGACAGCCCCCCCTTGTTCCTGACCTTTTGGAAGAGTCTGAAGACTTGGTTCTGCCAACTCGCCTGGGGTGAAACAAGTAGCCAGCAATCGTAGAGAGATGGCTAACCTCATAGAGTTAATCTCTTTTAACACCCCGCTGCTTACCCCAATAATTATTTCTATGTACATTGTCCATTTTAGATGTTTTTTAGATTTTAGTATTTATTGTTTTATTGTGTTTTATATAGTCAATCGCCCAGAGTCCCCTCTGGGGAGATGGACAGTGACAAATCTAAATAAATAAATATTTCAGAACAAGCAGGAAAAATCAAACTTCTGTTACTCACGGATGATGTAAAAATATATACAAAAAGTTCCATGGGGATAAAATCCCTGCTAAATCCCTATACAGTGGTACCTTGTATAAAGGAATTAATTCGTTCCAAATGAAATTATGTTAAACAAATTTTCCTTTATACAAATTTCCCATAGGAATGCATTGAAAACGGAATAATCCCATTTTTATGTTGTACAGATTTGCCCCATAGGCGATTATGTTAAGCAAATTTCCCCTATCTCCAAAAATTTTTATGTTGTACAAATTTTATGTTATACAAACTGTTTGTTACACAAGGGTCCACTGTATATACAGTTATATGTACAGTAACACACTTAGGATACTAGTTATGGGAAGGTAGAAAGTCCTAAAGAGATGAGGCAAGAAAAAGCTAGTGTTTTGAAATGTAAGGATGGATTTAGGTCATTGCTTATTTTTGTCCTAAGCTACTTTTTAAACCTAAAGGATCCTTATTATTTGGATCCTTGGGCACACCTTTGAAATCAGAAATCAGAAAGTGCTCCATGGATGTACAGAGTAAGAGATTCTTTATGTTGCCATGGTGAACCTAATGTGTAGCTTTGAAATTGAAAACTAATATAATTGAGTGTCATTTAAGTATTCTTTTCATAATGTGTAATGTTGCTTATCAAAATGCAGTTGATGTCAAATATCAAAATATTTATACTTCTTTTGAGTGGACATTTAGAGTGTAGTCTCATCTTGTATAATGTCATGTTTATGGAATGCATAGGTATGGATTTTTTCTGTGTATGGAAGCCAAGGAAGACATTGCTGGTGCATGTCAGCAGGGGTTCATCCGAGTTTACCCAGTCAAGTCAAATGCTAAAGTTGTAATGAGCCAGTGATTATCAGATAATTTTCATCCAATAAAGAGCATTATCAATAGGATTTGGAGCAGCTAGCATCAAATCTTCTATAGCACATGTTAGAGGGCATCAAGTGCATAGAGTGACATAGGCACTCTGCAGTCTCTGTTCTCTGCAGTCTCAAAGGACTGTGTTGGTGCTGAAGCGCCATTTCCTTAGGTTTAGTTTGGTTCTGCCAACTCCAGTCTGTGGCCTGCTAAATGACCTCCAAGTGACCCTGTTCACATGGTTAAGAACTAGACTTTCTTGCGGTTCCATCCATTTATGAGATGGGTAGTTCTTTTTTTCATACTATAGTCCTGGCATTTTCTGTTGTTTCTTCAGGATTTACATATTTTCTGAAAAACCTTTTTCTTTATTTAATCTGTAAAATATGGGATGGTAGCCAAGGAGTGAGTATGCATTTGATGTAGATGCCTTGTGTCTTTCACTACTAGCTGCTGCCTCTCTCCGTATGTTACTAAGTACAATGTCTGCTAAGTGGGGACTGGCTTAAAACATCCAGTAATGTTTCTATATGTTTTCATGACTTGTCTTCTAGTTTGATGGTGTATTTGTGGTTGTGTACCCCAGCTGATTCCTCATAGCTTTAAGAATATTATTCTTTGTAGAGACCATTTTTATTTGGCAGTGTTACCTAAAGGTCTTAGTTTAGTTTATTATTATTTTGGTCCAGGACCAGAAAAGGACATTAAATGGGACACAGGCTACATTTATAATGCAGCCCAAATGTTAACACAGAGGAATAAAGTCGTGAAGGAAAGTTATAGCTTAAAACCATTAATCAGTAAATTTTTACATATCTTGCATGCAGCTGCAAGAAATTCCATGCAGGTAAGTGTAATCTGGGGATTGAGACCTAAAAGTAGTTTGTGTGAAATCAGAAAAAGATCCAAACTAATGCCTCTATATTTGGCAGCAAAGTAGTGATATAGTTATCTTCCATGTAATTGGCATTTCAAATGAAAAACAAATACTTTTATTTGTTATTTCCCATTGAATCCTTATGGACTTGGGCTTAAGTTGGTTTTAGTCATGATACGTGTGGCATTCTTTTAATGTGTCTCTTAGAAAACGTTCCCTTGTGAGAAAACTGTCTAGTTGAGCAGAAATACAAAGTTATCAGCATAAATAAAACTTTTAGTGCTTTGAGGGAGTGAATGATTTTTAATGTAGAGTTGTTTGGTTCTGGGTGCTACTTTGTGCTTTCTTCAAAACCAGGAACAAATTAGACTGGAATCCGCAAGTAATGTGGAAGCACTGGATGCCACATGAAATGCAACATTTTTCTCAGTTATTATAGCTCATTCATATTGTGGACTGCATACTTGCTGTACAGGGTGAGGAACCCATGTCTTTCCAAATGAGTTGGGCTGCAGCTCCCATCACCCTGTTCATCAACTGCCCTTGACAGGGACTGTAACAATATCTGGTAGAGAATTATAGTTCATTCCAGATAAAAAGTGAAATATTCATTTTTAAGTTATATACTATTAACTGGCCCAATTGACTTTGTTGAGAATTTCTGTTAAAGCCTATATGTTTTGAAGTAGAAACTTGTTGGGGTGTTGCTGCAGCGTAAATACTGTACAGTTTTGCAAGCAGTTGTATCTGTGGGAAGGCCATGTATGGAATGGAGTCGTACATGTGGTACTTCAAATGTAGAACTTCACTCAAGCTGTTTTGCTATTGGAGAAAAATGTCCAAAATTGAGTGTTTTAAAGCCCCACTGACTTAAACAGGAAGGAACATTTCTTAATTATGAAAACTCTTTGATTCTCAGCTAAGCAATCCTTAGTTCCTTCCATGATTTCAGTGGCATTTTCAAATGCTTCACATGGACAGAATGATATGCTGTGGATGGTGGAAGAGGAAAGATTTTCCTCCTGGCATATGTAATGTGTATTATGTATTACAGTTCTATATATTACGAAATATAGGTCAGTACAAGGGAATAGAAGTCAAAGTGCAAACTCCTCCACATGGATTGTTAAGCTTATCCGTAGTTTGAAAGCCATCAAAGAGGATTACCTACCTGTTCAGGCAAGAGAAGCTTTTCCTTTTACTAAAATTAACAAAGGTATTCTTACTGCTGGCTTAATGCTTTAGTGAGTAGCACTGTGCACTTCCATACTTCAGACCTCAGCTTGTGACAGACCTTTGCTACTGTTCTTTTTTAGTTGCCAGTCTTTGGAATTAATACTTACGTAGTTCTTTGTAGTCCTCGGGGACAGCAGAAAAGTGAAGTGTGTATATATTTGGTGGCTGATTGAGTTTTGACAAGTCACGTGGACTTGTTTACGATCTCCCCACTGCTGGTGTAAGCATCTGCTAAACTTTGTATTACAGGTACATTTAGACTAAGAAATAACACTTCTTGGTATAGGACATTCAAGTCACCATTTATTCAGAGAGAAGTTTGGATGCACCTTAATTTAATAGAGGAGGAGAAATTCAGAAACCTAAGTCACCTCTCAAAAAAATTTCTGTTGCGGAACATAACTGAGGAAAGGATACAGGTTTAGGAAGCTGACAATTAATAAATAACTCCTTTGTAAAGAAAACTCTACAGTTTGTTCTAAATTATCGAGGTCTTAATTAAAAATGAAGACTCTCTTGGAACAGGAAAAAATCCTGGACTAAAGAAACAATTGCGGAATTCAATAGGATATTCTCACCGGAGCTACCAGTTCACTTCAGGCTGCTGCTTTTAAGTCCTTAGGTTATACTCCTTAAAACTGTGCTTTTGCACTGATGTGTTACCACAATTTTCTGCACAGCTGCAGCCAGCCAGGTCTAGAAAGATCAGGCAGATGTGAGATATAGCGAGCTCCTGGACCCAAGCGTCTGCAGCTAGTACTATCGTGGTCCAATCCATGATTCTTCATCCCATAAAACATGCCAGCCAGGAAAAGGGATGAATTGCTTGCACTGTTTAGAGGAAAACTGCACCCACACACCAGAGCCAGCTTTGTTGATACAGTGTTAATGATTATGTGTACATTGCTTATAAGGGAAAATGAGGAGCAGCAGAATGGAAAAAGTTATGAACCCCACCCCTTCCACTGGTGAAGCAGATGTCACCAGTAGAACCACTGATCCGGATACTGGGCCATGATTCAAGTAGACATAAAAAGGGGATGTCATAAAGTGAATGGCTTTTAACCTTGCCCAATGCTGAGAGTAGGGAAGCAGCAACTGCCGTGAAAGCTTTCATTGAATGAGAAAGTAAAAGTGGTATGATTTTACTTATCCATTCATCCCTTTCTCCACCCTCTCTGCTCTGCACTCAACACCATGCCTACTTTGGGGTAGTCCTTGTTACACTCAGGAAGGTCCCATGTTGGTATGCCTTGTGGGATAGTGTTTAAACTGCAGTACTGCAAGTCTAGCTGTACTGATTACCTGAGATCAATCGTAATGGGCTCAGGTAGCCAGCTAACGATTGATTCAGCTTCCATCCTTCTAAGGTTGGCAAACTAACTACTCAGCTCACTAGGGTAGGGAGGGTAGGGGGTAGGGGGTAGAAAGAATATAAGGTGCATAATTATAGTGTAAACTGCCCAGAAAGTGCCTTAAGCACAATGGAGTGGTCAATAACCAGTGTACAGATACACAAAGAAGTGTACAGGTAAAGGCACAAAGAAACAGTTGTCTTTATTAGATGAGGTGGAGAGAAGAGACTTTGGGACAATATTTTCTCCATGTCAGAATTTAATCCTTTGGTTGATGCCTGTTGAGCCAAAGGTGTTAAGTAGAACCAGGAGCAAAAGTAGGTACCTACACAAGTAATGCACAGTCAGACTAGAAAGGATTCAGACATGGACACAAAGAACGAGGCAGACCAACAGATAGACATTCAGCTTTACTTGCCTTATCCACAATGCACCCAAGGAGCAAAAACAAAAAACAAAACAAAACAAAACAAACAAACAAAAGCCAAACTGAAGAATGTTCCGGCCTGTTGGCACTTCGCTCTATGCATCATTTCAGAGGTGAGCAGTTGAAATTTATTCCCATTGATTCATTTATTTTTCCCTCTCACTACTGCTGAGGCTGAGAGTTCAGTAGTAGTAGGATGCAGGACCTTACTCTTCTGTCTCAGACAAGGAGACAGACAGGAATGAGCTAGCTGCTCAGGGAGATGAAAGAGTCATCTATGCCAGGCCTGCCATTAGGGTCTGTGCTACTTGGGGCAGACATGAATTCTGCCCCCCCTCCCTGGGTTGGTGAGGGAGATGTTACCAATTTTTTTTATTCTATTATACATAAAATTAGTAAAACTGATTTTTAATCTGTCCGTAATTTTCTTAAATTTAAAAACTTAAGCTACAGAAATACCATATTTTTTGCTCTATAAGACACCCCCCCCAAGTAACGGAAAATGTCTGTGTGTCTTATAGAGCAAATACAGTAGTCCCCGCTACATATCACATATTTTCATTTAGAGAGAAGTTACCTGCATGGAGCCTCTCTCCTCCCCTGCTGCAGCTGGGATTCCACAATTCCAGTCACCTCACTTACAAAGATGTTTCCTCCACGGAGCCTCTGCCCTCCCCTTCTGTAGCCAGGATTCCCCAATTAAAAATCACCTCATTTGCAAAGAGGTCTTCTCCAAGAGCCTCTGCCCCCCTCTATTTTAGCCTGGATTCCACAGTTCCAATCACCTTGTTTGCAAGCCTCCCCTTTTGCAGCCTGGATTCCCCAGTCCCAGTCGCCTCTAAAGAGGCTTCATCCTGGGAGCCTCTCCCCACCCCTTACCTTCTGCATCCAGGATTCTCCAGTCAAAAATCAGGTCTCCTCCATAGAGCCTCTGCCCTCCCCTTTTGCAGCCAGGATTCCCCTGCCATGAAACCTCAGGCTAAACATTTTTTCTTGTTTTCCTCCTCTAAAAAATAGGTGCATCTTATGGTCAGGTGCGTCTTATAGAGCGAAAATATACGATATATTACAATCATGCCTCCAGCCCTCCATTCTCCTCGCCGTCTTTGCCCTGCCATTGGCTTCCCTGGGCTCAAAGTCAGGGGAAGGGTTGCCACACCCTAGTTGGGGCCCTGCTGAAAAACCCAGAAAAGGTTGCATTAAGTTAGAATTGACTTGATGGCCTGTGCTTACAGTAATATGGTGGAGGGAGCTAAGTATAGTGTTCTCATTCAGATTATTTGGTGAGTGAGTCCGTCACTAAGATGAGATTTGATTCATGTCCCAAACTGCTTCACAAATCACACTATCAGCCTTTCTAATGCACCATCTCTGGAGACTTCATTTATACTTTCAGATTATTTTATTTAAAATTGTCAAGATGTCACATATGTCCTGACAGCATTTCTTCCCTAGATACAAATATTAGGCCTTGACAAAAATGGCATCTTTGTGAGCTTGGGAGAGAATTGAGGTGATGTATTATTTATTTATTTAATCAATTCATCAGAGAGGGAACAAATCCTTCTCTTGTTTTTCTTTTCAGAAAACAATGTTTTGGGGGGATTCGATAAAGCATATTTACTTTAGATGTTTGTACGTCTACTTAATATATGTAAATGTTATTTTATTTGTGCTTTTAACCTTTTTCTTCTTTGAATTAAGCTTGGTGGAATATAAATAAATAAATAAATAAATAAATAAATAAATAAATAAATAAATAAATA
>JAHTLZ010000275.1:6644849-6756068 GCA_023846285.1 Phrynocephalus versicolor | reverse complement strand
ATACATACATACATACATACATACATACATACATACATACATACATAATTAAAGCATGTAACATTCTTGAATAGATGTTTGGTGCCATCTAAAATAAATTTACATTTTCTTTAACATCAAAAAAGAAAGGTTTGTGTTTAGAGGGAAAGCACTAAGCAACCTCATAGAAATACTGAACCCATATTATATAAAATGTGTTCAAATAAGTCCTGTCATATATGTATGTGTGTGTTCATACACATTATCAGAGCCTCTTTTATCTTTATGACTGTTGCATTATGTTATGTACATCTACCTAATTTGATATTTTGCTAAATGTAAGCCACATACATATAATACCATTCCTATTATCCTCTCCCTAACTTTATGAAAAATACATTATCATTTACTTAATTACTAATTGTATTTTTCCCTTACTGCAAGGTTTTTGCACATCTACACTCAGTCCTGTACAGCTATTTTATTACTGCATTTGAATGTTTTTTATTCTTACTAGTACATGTGCAGGTAAACAAATTTGTGGTTTAATATGGCAAATTATTCCCTTTCAGTTAACTAAGTATCTACAGTAGTGCCACAGCTAAGTCCCATAGTGAATATTAATGACGGTTAGAAATTGAGAAGGACACATAGAAGATATGTTTGCTTTGCTTCTGGATGGTAATGACATTTACATGTTAAGGACCTTCAACTGTAGGTATTATACTGTGATGTGAAAGTTTCAGAGATATCTCTTTGTTAATGTTATCAAAGCAGATGGTTTTCTCAGTTTTTTTCAAGTTTTGCTGTGAGTTTAAAAAGAAAGAAATAAAATATACACAGCTACAAAATTCATGCAAAGCAAGGCAAGAATATTTACTTGGCAGGCACTGAAAGCACTTTATTTTCCTGAGATCTCGGGATAGCTGTATCTCTTTTATATCTTTGACAAAAACAGGGACAAAAGCAATCCTGGTATTTTACCACGTCTTTTAAAAATGCGATATACTAGACTTGAGAATGAGAGGCAGGAAGAAAATATTTTTGTACTGCTGATTTTTAACTTCTTTAGAAGGTACCATTATAGTTTTTTAGTGGACTACAGCAGTGATAGGTTGTGCTATACTCTAATTTATCCTGTACTTTGTGGGAAATGTTTTTTTTCCCAAAGAAGACAATTTTTTTTAAAAAAGCAGTACAGTATTATTAAATCAGGAGATATTATAAAAAATATATATTTAAGTATGTCACAGTTCTGTACAAATTTGCTTAGGGACTTTTGTCACGTGGCTTTTAGAAGGCCTTATTTCTGAGAAATGCCTATCAGGTTGTGTTTTTAATATGGATGCTATTTTACACACGTTAAAATAACCCTTACTAGAGCACCAAACAGGTTTTCCATGCATATGATGTAAAGTTGTATTCGTCCTGCAGGTCACCATGCTATCCTGCATGGCAACTGATAATAGATAGCAACAATTAAAAGCAATTTTCAGGAGCTTTGGACTTTATTTATATTTCTGTTAGATTACATGTTGAGGTGTTCTAACTCTCATAAATAGCATGAAAATTCATGGTCAACTCACAGTTTTTAAAAAATGTCTGTTGATTTTGACCCTTCTTAAAAAACAGACCTAGATGACAGGTCAGAATAGACATAACAAAATAATTGATTTTATAGAAAGCATTTCAGCTGAACATATTTTAAAAATAAAAATATTGATAAAAATATGTTACCTGATTCCACTAACTTTATTTTGCCTTTTCTGTGCCATTATTAGGATGCTTAAGGAATAGATAATACTCAACTAGCATCCTCCCTAAGCTGACATGTTTCAAATGTTGTTTCCCTGAATTCCACGCTGTAGGATTACTGAGTGCCTAGTGTCTTGCTCTGCTCCTAAGTTATTAAACTGAAAATACCCTTCTTGTTTAAAATTAGAGTTTACTTTTGTCCTCTAAATTTCTTTGGAACTCTAAATTATATGCTAGTTACACTATAATATCAAAAAAATATCTGTCTAAAAAGTCAAAATGGTGTCAACCCAAGAGGAGAGAAAATCAGTCAGAAGCCAGAAAATCACTGAGCAAGCCTGCTAATTATTCTTAATGGGCAAGATGAACACATTAAGAAACAAATGAATACATCAGTGAAATGTAATTGAAAATCGACCTGGCAATAGTGCTTTGCATCTGAGCATCCACTTTTATATTATCATCATTGTCATACTTATTATTGTTGCTGTTATTAGCATTATTCACAGAGGATACCTAGGGGTCCTGCCTTTGTGAAGTCTTGAATGGTGGGTGGATTTTTTGTTGTTACTTTTTTTAAAGAAACCCACTGAGTGTATTGTGTCCTATCAGCCTTTGATGGGTTTATTGTCAATTCATTTGTGAGAGTAATAATTTCATTTCCTATAGGGATGTCAAAGCATGTGCTCTCTTAATACAAAATCAATATATATCAGGTATGTGGAACGTGCAGGTCTGTTTTATTAACTATTTAAGGTTTTCAAGCAGTGTCTCTTCATACCACATGCCTTCTTATGACAGCTTTTAACATTTCTGAATGATGCTGTTTCACTTGCAAACAGGAATACATTTTGTTTAAAACTTTGACACTGCTTATACAATCACCTGTAGCACCATCCTGTAGTATATAGGTAGCTCTAGTACGCAGCTGCATACTTTTAATAACACTGAACTTGATTTGTACTTGTTTATTACCTGCATTGCAGAGTAATGCTTTGTTTTGTCATTGTCATGTAAGTTTTTCTCTTTCCCTTGTTGTTTTTTAATTTTATAAATATACCTTATAAGTATACTGAGCAGATAAGATGGAAAGGAAAATTTAATATGGATTCAAGTAAAAAGTAAAAGTTAATTTGAACACCAGATTTGCATCTTTTAACTTAGAAGACTTGGTCCATTCCATAAGATTCATAACTAGTTCTGTATTTTATCATGTTCTGTCTTAAACATAAAGATGTTAAAATGTAGCTGAGAACTGCTACTAGAAATTTATGTTTATAAACTGGAATATCATCGCCAGATTTATGAGACAAGCTTGCATGTACAAAAATATTAATAATAAGCTTACATTATAATATAGCTATTGAGCATATGGTATATGATCTCTGAATAATCTAGGAAAAGAGAGATTTACTTTAGTTCTAGGAGTATATGAATTTAATAATAAATACAATTTGGTGTCCATCTAGAAGCATGTGTCATGTAGCAATTTTGTTGATTCCATAAACCGGTTGTCTGTGTGTAGCCATGCAACTGAGTACAGGATAGAAGCATTGCTGGTTGTACAACTGAATAAAAATTATAGAAAGGAAGTTTATTTTAAAAGTGTATGATTTGGCCTTACTGTAGTTTATTAGCATATTTGCTCAGTTAAGCAAATGATACTTCACTTACAAAATTAGTCATTCCATTTCTTTTATTTATGGTTCAAATCATTTTGTTATATATAATGACTTGGAAAGAGAGCAAATTCAAACGACAAATCCAGTGTCATTCATAGAGAACATTTCAAAATAAAAACATTGTCATGGCCATGATAACCATCATCACCACGTTATTTTACCTTTTTGCAATTGTCTAATATCTCTGTTCCATTCAGAAATTTCATAATTACTCTTCTGATATTCTTATTGCCTGCAGCAGTGATGCATTACAGAATTACAGTTTTCCTTGTAAATACTATTTCCATGATTTGCAACCAAATTTTATGTCCATTACACCCAGAACACTACAATAAACATTGCAGTAGCAGGGTCACTTACATATTGCTTATAGCAGTGTTGCTTAAATTAAGGATGGGTGAGAATTTGGTTTGGTTCAAATTTATCCACACCTTCCCCCCCCCCCCCCCATTTACAATTGAAATGGAAAGAAGATTTTGAAAAATCAGATCTGGGAGAAAGTTAAACTATCAGTTCCCTTCAATCACAATTGTGAAGAAAGTTTCTAATTTGGTTGTGTCAAACATGAACCTGATGAAATGCATATCCTTCTGCACATCTAAATTCAATAGCTACATCTCTTTCAAACATAGATGGGAGCATGTGGTACCTACTTTTCATGTAGATGTTAAAGGCTTGCGGAGAGAGGGTTTCCTCCTCCAGTGTGGCTCTCAGTCTGTGGAATGCACTCCCTACAGAGTTGCGGTCTGCTTCCATGCTCACTATTCGTAGGAATGGGTGTTAAACAACTGGCATATAATCTACTATAATGTTTTTAACAGTGCATTTAATGGATTTTAACAGTTTATAGAAGTGCTAGTTTCCCATGAGTGTAGTGTATTGATTTTATAGTTATATTTATTTTACTTGTTTGTATTTTTCAAGATGATTGTAAGTTGTGAGATTTAATAGCAGCAGCAGCAGCAGCAGCAGTAAGATCAGCAGCATTTGTTGTTAAGAAGTCTGAATCCTAACCCAGCACCATGAATATGATTCAACACACAGGGATTTAAATTGGGAGATTTCTGTGGTACTCACAGCTTTTTACCAGGATCAATAAGTCTTGTCTGTTTCTCTTTCTGCCACTCTGATTTTAAAAATCTGAAGTTCTGTGTAACATGTGTTTGAGGAAATCCGACAAGTTTAGAAAGTTATTAACCAAAATATAAAGCAAATAAAATGCCTACTCTAATATCCTATGTTTTGTTTTTATTCGGGGCAGAAGTATCAGTGGTGACATGTATAAACATTTGAGTAGCATAGGCTGGAGAAGAGACATAATAAATACATGACAGAATGCCCATTTGAATGTCAGTTCCTTTCAGAATTGTTCTCATTGCAATGCATATTTTGATACGCATTTTCAAACAAGGTTAGTCAACATGCGCTGGCCCACCAAGATAATATGCATGAATGTACATAGCTGCCTTTTCAGCTGAGGAAAACCAGACTCCTACACTTAGTATACTTGTGAGGAAATCCTGAGATTTTTTACAATTTTTTACTCATCCCTAATTTAAAAGTATTTAAATTTTATACTGTCACTAATTCAACAAGATTAGAATGACTTACATTGTACTTAGCCTGAATGATATGCATATTAGCCTAAGAGTAATTTGTTCCTTTTAAAAGCGTTAAAGTAAAATCAAAATACATAACATTTAATGTAACCATGTGATGCATTGGGTATGTCTTTATCTATTTGTACATGTGGCTTGTCTTCACAGACATACAGTTTTAACAATATTCTGAATTTAAAATTAAATAGAAGAAGGCAGTGTGGATTTTATTTAGTCTTATTTACATATACCGTATGCATATGTAGAAATATGGTAATCAGATTTAGTTTTTATAACATAAACGTCATATTAAGGGGGAAGGGTTGCAATCATATATTTTTATTAATTCAAATTTGGAAGCAATTATATTCAAATCCATCTAATGATATGAACATAAAAAGTGTTGTACATACCACATAATACCATGGATATCTAGACTGCTAGTATGAGGGTTCAACACAATGAATCAATTTTCAATTATTTTAAATAATAAAAATAATATTATGTAATCAAAAGTATGTTTCCATTGCTTTCATAGCATTAAAATGTGGGAAACTATTTTACTGTATATTGAAGATACAGCATACTAGTGTGCAAATATTCATAAATTTTAATACTGTTATAATTTATGATGTCCCCAATTGAACAAAAGAAAGATTTTTATACCCCCCCCCCGTTTTAGTACAAAATCATCTTTTAAATAACTGCAGGAAGCTAGTTCATCTTTAGCATTATTCTCCCTGGTTTAAAAAAGAAAAGGGTCAGTATCTAAGGTGATGTTGGCACATCATCTAAAAACAAAGTATTTTAAATAATTTCTCAGGTAACTTATTAAAAAATGAAGCTAGCTGCCACTAAGATTCCACCTCCTTTTAGTAACAAAGCAAAGCAAAGTATTCTTCTTATATACCGCCCCATAATGCTTCAAGCACTCTCTGGACGGTTTACAATTTAATTATGCAGGCTACCTTAAAGAATAAGAATAAGAATATGGCCTATAATTTCTGCCACTTGTTTACAAAGGGATAACGATGGCATTATCTACAGACTGAGCTTCGTAGAGCAGTGGTTAAAACTCGGCTCATGACCTGGGGTTCAATTCCAGGTAGCAGACTCAAGGTTCATTCAGCCTTCCATTCTTCTGAGGTCAGTAAAATGACAACCCATCTTGCTGGGGGAAGGCAATGTGTAGCCTGCATAATTACTCTCTCTCCCAGGGAGTGCTTTAAGCGCTATCGGGTGGTATATAAGCAGCACACTTTGCATTGCTTTTGCTTACTGTTAGTAGTTATGCCCAAGGAATGCTGTGCTGCTTTTGTTAACCCCCAAATTACTTGTAACACGTTACTGTCTCCACTCCCATGGTGGGGCACAAGGCGGCCTTCTTTCTCAGGGCTTGTGCAGAAGTAGAGACACCAACCTTGAGCAATCTCATGGGATCACGGCTGTGACAGACATAACTGACAAATTGGTGGAAGAGATTGCTCAAGTCAACCCAAGTAAATCTCATCTGATTGATATACTGTGATTTTTTTAAAATCAGGTGACAATCTACCTATGGTGTAAGCATGCATGTTGTATATGTATGCACAGTTGTTTGTTTGCACATGGATGTGTTATTATTGACTATAGGAGGGGTAGGTTGCTGTTGTGTAACCTACAGGTATTGTTAAGACTGTGGTTTTCATGAGCCCGAGTAAGTATAGCAAGTTGTTGGAGAATGATAGGTGAATTTCATCTAGAGGACCACAGTGTTTCATCATCAGGCTAAAGTTTTCCAAACAGATATTAAATTGAAGAATCTATCATAATAGCTCCCATGAAAAAGGCATAAGTTTTGGTTCGTATTTTCAGTGTTATGAAAAATTCTTAACACCTATATTTTAGATGTAAGTGATATCATCAGAAGAAACCAGAAGGCAGGAGTGTTCAGAGCCAACGTGGTTTCAAGCTGGTAAGAAACTTCCTAAATTTCTTTTATACACTTCCTATATGAAATTTTCCTTTTGTAAAGGAGAAAAGAGTTTGAAAAAGAAACATTAAGTTTACCTTTGGACAAGTGCTTAGTGCTTTCTTAGCTTTTTTCCAAGGTTAAGCGGATATCTATATCTGTATACGCAGTATATATTGACTTCACGTGTAATTCCATGTTTATCTGAATACAATTTTAAGTGCTTATTTAAACACTTGTTCTGTTAACTGCAGTTGATCTTATGTAAACTGTGTAGACGGTCATTTTAGCAGCATGCCGAACCATCATTTATAATACCATGCACTATCAAGCTTATTTGACTCATAGCCCTTCTGCAAAAAGATATCTGTAGCCTACATATGTCTTCTAGGCTTTTAAGATATTCTACGGAGGCCTTTCTCTCGGTTCCACCACTTTTCTAAGATTTCTTGATGAGGGCATGCGAGAGGGCCCTCACAGTGGCTGCTCCCTGGATTTTGAATGCATTACCCCGAGAAGACAGGTTGGCCCCCTCCCTCCTCCGTCACCAGGAAAAGACTTTCATCTTCAGACAGGCTGTTAAATAGTAACTTATCTCAAGAATACTGGTCTTTAATTTATAGGCTTTAGATGTTTTTAGATTGTTTTCATACTTGATTGTACAGTATCTTTAATTGTGTTTTATATATTAGGGTTTTATATATATTTGTGTTTCAAATGTCTTATAATAATAATTGTTTATTTACGGTCGTAGACCAAAATGTTTTCAAATGTCTTATTTGGATTCCCCATGAGAAGGAAGACATCATATAAATAATTCAAAATAAAATAAAAAATTAAAAAATGCCTGCCCTAAAATATGTTCAGAGTGAAAACTACTTTGTATCCAATGATCCAGCTGATATCCTGTTTAAAACTGGGAACTAGCTTTTCTTTGCCCAAAATTTGACTCATCTTATTCTACTGGGTCAAACCACATGGTGAGCAAATTGTTGAGAATCAGGGTATGGGAGGTACAAAAGGTACAGTACTTTAGCACTGGCAAACTTAACTGAGTACCTTCTGTGTTGCTGGGCAGATCAGACCTAGCTGAAAATTCGATGGATAGATCCTGGAACCATTAGTATCCTATGCATGTGATTTCTGTCTGAGCTACACTCTTAGCTCCAAATAAGACAAGTAATATATGACAGAAGTAACAAATGGCAATCCAGTTCTTGTTATATCAGTTTATAGCGTAGTCTGTTTTCCTCTTCAAGGGCCAGATACAGGGGAGTGGTATCAGGAGACAGATATCTAGAGGCAGAGAAATGCGCTCCCAGAGGCAACTGTGAGATACAGGAATCTGGACTTGATCGGCCTTCGGCCTGATCCAACATGGCTCTTCTTATGTTCTAATGTTCCTTAAGAAAGAGAAAGTGTTAAAGTTGGATGTGTGCAGTTATTGGAAAGTTGCTGATGTTTGACAAATAACTTGTCAATTCCCAGTTGTCTCAAGTTTTGTGAAACCCTCAAATTGCTCCCGTAACCTGATTCTCAACAATTTACTTGTGGTGTGGTTTTACCAAGTAGAATAGTGTTCTCTATGGACTAAGTCTTAAAGCAGTGTGAATGAAATCAGATTTCTGTGTCTCTAAAAGTTGAGGTTTAAGCTTTAAATACACTGTAATAGCCAAAAGACAACGGTTGGAGCTGTTTTGTGCTTATCCATAATGAGCATTCATTCCTGCAAAATTATGAGGTTCATTGCAGATGATTTTACAATATTTTCCACCATCCAGATGATGGAAGGTTTGATCTTGTATAAACTTTTGTGCTGTCCTCCATGTTCAACCATAACCAACTGGAGTGGAATTTTGTACCATCTTGACAACTCCTTACTCATAATTTGAATGTTGTTATATGCCGTCATGTCATTTTCAACTTATGCCAGATTTATGAATCAGTGCCATCTAGACATGGGCACGACTTAGCGGAATTCCCGTTTCCGTTTCCGTTACTTGTTTCTGTTACGGAACGGAAACTGTAACGGGAATTACTCCGCCAGAACTCGAACTCGAACGACTAAAGAATAATTGGGTCTGATTGGTCGTTGTCGTTCCTGACATCGCGGCGATCCCGCGATGCCAAGCGGCACAGAAAAAAAGTTTTTAAAAGTTTTTTTAAAACCCCGATTCCAGGCCAAAAAGCAGGCGAAAATATGCCTGCCTGAGTCAGGGCTCAGGGCACCTACCAGAGGGGTGGTTTCTGGGGGGGGGGTCCCCGGCCTCCCCCCTCTCCTCCTGTCCCTCCTGGGCTGCGCTGGGGGCGGGCATCCTCGTCGTCCCACCAAAGTCACCGGCTCGCCGGCTCGCCGCCATTCAAGCGGCACAGAAAAAAAGTTTTTTAAAGTAAAAAAACCCCCGATTCCCGGCCCAAAAAGCAGGCGAAAATATGCCTGCCTGAGTGAGGGTTCAGGGCACCTACCAGAGGGGTGGTTTCTTGGGGGGGGTCCCCGGCCTCCCCCCCTCTCCTCCTGTCCCTCCTGGGCTGCGCTGGGGGCGGGCATCCTCGTCGTCCCGCCAAAGTCACCGGCTCGCCGGCTCGCCGCCATTAAAGCGGCACAGAAAAAAAAGTTTTTTAAAGTAAAAAAACCTCCGATTCCCGGCCCAAAAAGCAGGCGAAAATATGCCTGCCTGAGTGAGGGTTCAGGGCACCTACCAGAGGGGTGGTTTCTTGGGGGGGTCCCCGGCTTCCCCCCCTCCTCCTGTCCCTCCTGGGCTGCGCTGGGGGCGGGCATCCTTGTCATCCCGCCAAAGTCGCCGGCTCGCCGCCATTCAAGCGGCACAGAAAAAAAAAGTTTTTTAAAGTAAAAAAAACCCCGATTCCCGGCCCAAAAAGCAGGCGAAAATATGCCTGCCTGAGAGTGCACCTACCAGAGGGGTGGTTTCGGGGGGGGGGGTCCCCGGCCTCCCCCCCTCTCCTGTCCTGGGCTGCTCTGGTGGGGACTCGCAAGCAACAAGCCGGACTCGCCATGCCATGCGGTGCAGGCGGGGGATTGAAAATGGGGCAGCGACCGCAATATTTTTTTTGAAATCGTGGTCCAAAAACACACAAGCACCACACAGAAACATGCGAAAATTGCTATTTTAAAACTGCCAGAATTTTTACAGTAGCAGTGGGTTTTTCTTGCAACAAAATGTCTCCTCTGTCCTCTCTCCATTGATTTTATTTTATTTTATTTTATTTTATTTTATTTTTTTACACCTGCGCAATGATGGGCTGGCCATGGGAGTGGACCATGCAAATTTTTGGAGCCATTCCACCAATCGCATGGCCACTTGGCCACTGAGACTTCTGGGATGTGCCAAAAAGCCCACTAAACCCTGCCCTAGCCCTAACCCTAACCCTAACCTTTACCCATACGCCACACTGGCCCACAGTACACTGTCCTCTTAGTGGGTCAGAGAGGCACCCAGAGGTGCACCCCACTACCCCACCCTAACCTCACCAGTAACTAGCCTAACCCTAGCCCTTGCGCTAACCCTCTGTCCCCCTAAGCCAGATCTGTACTTGCATTGCACTACTACGCAAGTACACTTCCCTTCTTAGTGAGACACAGCGGATGCAGAGAGTCTGCCAGTTCGTCACTTGTGGCTCTGGCTGACTCCTGCAAGCTCGGCTCGGCAGCATGTGTGCCATGCAAACCATGCCCGTCGCGGCCTGACTGATGCAGGGAAGGCACCCCAAAAAGAGGGGTGCCTCTGCCAGTCTGCTGTGTCTGCAACTTGGTATGCATATCCATATGGCTATGCATGCCCTTTTGCAGCAGGTGAGGAGAGGAGGCCCCCATGCCATGGGGGGTCTCCAAGAGCCTGCTTTCCCTTCCTTCCTAGCGGGTGAGGAGAGGAGGCACCCCCCCCAAAAAAAGAGGTGCCTCCAGGAGCCCGCTTCCCTTCATAGTGGGCCAGAGGAGGCACCCACCCCACAGAGGTGCCTCCAGGAGCCCGCTACCCCCCCCCAAACCAGTATAACGACAGACGAAAAAATGAAAAACGAAACGACTATTTTTTGTGAAGTTTCGCAAAAAACGGAAACGAGCCGACACGGGCCGCCTCCGACACACGACAACTCGAAAACGTCATTTTCCCTAGTCGTGCCCATCTCTAGTGCCATCCTAAAGGTTTATCATTAACTCCTCTATACAAGTGTTACAGACAAAGAGCTGCACCTTCATTACTGAGTAAATCTACCTCACATTGTCTTCATCTTTTCCTACTTACTTCCTTTTGTCCTATTATTATTGTCTTATCCAAAAGCAGCAGCAACAACAAAAAACCTTTGTCTTCTCATAATAATATGTCCAAAGTATAACACCCAAGTTACTTGTTTTAGGTTACAGTGAATATTGGGGTTTGATTTGCTGTAGAACTTATTTGCTTTATTTTTCTGACAGCCGGTGTTATCCATAAGTTCTTTTCCAACATCACACTTGATTAATATTTTTGTTTCTATTTGTTGCACTTATCTTCTGTCTATCCTCTACATGGGGCTGGCTTTGAGGTTAACTCAGAGGATTCACCTAGTGCAGAATACTATGGGTCAGATTACTGACACGGACAAGAAGACACCATCATATTATCTCTGTTCTGTCTGCACTGCACCGGCTGCCAATATACTTCCACTATGACTTCAAGGTTTTAATGACGTACAAAGCCCTAAATGGTTTTGAGGCCTCGGTATCAGAGCAGCTTCTCCCACAGAGAACTGTTCAGACCACTTGCTCCTCTCTCACTGGGCAACTGAGGGTGGAGGCCCAAAAAAAGTATCAACAAGGAATCGGGAACTCTTGGTTGTCACTCCTCAGCTGTGAAACAAACTGCCCCCAGAAATTTGTCTAGTTCCCTCTCTCCAAATTTATAAATGCTGATTAAAAACCTGGCTCTAGAGGTTAGCTTTCCTGGGTTCTTAGGTTCAAATAACAACACCTGAAAATGTTTTCTTCTCTGCCTATGGTTTGTACTTGTTGGCTATGCCTTTTTAGTTATTTGAATGTCTCCTAATATTTTGTTGTTAATGCCAAGTATGCTCATGATTAGTATTAGTTGTCACTGTTTGATTTCTTTGCTTATTTTTGTATAATTTTGTATTTATATATTGTATGGTTTTTACTTATTTTGTTGTAAACCGCTCATAGTAGCTATCAGGCTAGATGGTGTGGCATAGAAATCTAATAAATAATATATAAATAAATATCCTGTAATGAGTTCAAGAGCAGCATGTGTGGTTCTTCCTGCCACCTCCACTCTTTCCTCTTGAACATGTTGTGATAGGCACAACTAGAGACTGTGACTACTAGAAGCCCTTTTCACCTTGGCTGCTGAACCATTTGTTAAGTTCTAACTCAGAGTTGAAATGAGTTTTTGAAATGCTTCAAGAATGTTAACATAATGACATAAATATCTGAACTGTCTGACTTTTTGAATATACAGTACTGAGAATCTCATACTGTATTTCAATTTATTGTGATCAAGACCATGCTTTGTTTCATATATTCTGAAGGTTTAAAATTGCCATGTACAGTGTGTGCAAGACCTCATTTTTGTCATGATTTCCAACCTGCTCTTTTAGATATCAATCAAAAGCACATTTTCCATGATGTCCTCATTTACATTTATCTAATGTTTAAGGTCATTTGTGATCATTTGAGTGTATTTCAGCATATGGAATCAGGGAATAATAGATTTCTGCTCCATGCTGTGAGGAAAGATTGTGTTTTTACAAGACATAATGTTGTTTACTGGGTGTTAATAATCACTAATTAATAAACATATCTAGATTTCTGTAATGTTGCATTTTCTGCTCTGAAAATGTCAAGTGTTTAACTTATTGAGTGCAAGAGCATTTATTTATTTTTTGCTTTTTTGACATGAAATAATTTAATTACAAAAAGAAGTACAATGTAACAGTGTAATATAAGGCCTACACATATAAAATCCAACTCAAATATTTTCATATCAGTAAAACATTAAAACAAAGATGCAATATAGAACAAAAATCAGTATATTCTGAATAGCACTTCAATTTAATTGTTCTCCTTTCATTTGTATCATAGTCCAGGGCTGCCATCTCATAATTTTGAGGTACTTTCCATTGAAATTAACAGGACCTGCTTACAACTTACATGCATTGATCTTATTCTGTAAACACTTTGATCAAAGTTGATCTAAGTAACATAACTGGACCAAGGTTCCTGTGCTCACATTTGCATCTCAAAGAGGCCTTTCGCAAGCTATTGAGCTGAGTTCTGTGTCCAGAAAGGTTAGCTTGTTAGACTGTTCACTGTATTAATTTTTCTTAAGTTGAAAATGTTTTGCAAGAAAGTTTTGCCATCACAGGTATCTGCTTCACCAGAACTAGGAAATGTCACATGTTTGAGGCACGTTTGTCCCATTATTAACTACTCAAGAAACAGTCTTGAATGTAATGTGGAAAAACAGGAGGCGAGAACTTCTGTCTACCTCATTTTCCCCCAACATTTGAAATTCAGCAAATTGAATCATCATGAGAAAACTGGCAGAAAGGTAATGATATATCACACTTGACTCTTAGAGCTTCCAGGGAAGTGGAAATGCTTGGTTGATACACCAAGCACAACTCAGGAAGATCCATAGAGCTGTTAATGGAGTTGCTCCTTCAGAATCAAAAGCAGGCCTTTTTAAAACAAACCAAGGGTATTATTTCTGAAAGTGACACCCTCAGCTTAAGGAAAGGTAATGGTAGTGAGAGGGAACCAATGTCTTATTTATTGTCCTCTCTTTCCCATGCTTTTCCATCCCAGTGTCTTCTCTACAAGCCACATTGACACACAGTTTTAATCTCTGTATCCTCTTGATGTGTGCAGTCCTCCGACAAATATGTACCAATGTATATAGATGTATGCTACAATGTACCGCTAGAAAGGTAGAGGTGAAAGAGGAGGTATTTTCCTTCCTGATTCCACATACCCCACAGTAGTCAAACCAATAGGCTGATGAAGAAAGAGAGAAGAAAGGCAAGGCTGTTCATCTAGTGTTCTGAGAGGCCAGCCCCATCAGGAGTTGCCTGTGTCATCTAGCCGGCAATAACCTCGTAATGTTAAAAAGCCATGACTTGGTTTTCTTCTGTTCTTCCTTTCCTTTTTCCTTCATACCATGACTTTTAAACTGTAAGTCGGTGAACATGGTTATCTGTTCTGTTAGTCTCTTCTTTTCAAATGTTTATAGCTTTATAGCTAAAGTGCAAGGTGTATATAACAAAATAACTACCGTAAATAATTTGCTAATTGAAGCTTTCTGTCTAGGGTGGGTTTGTTAGATCTCACCATTTGGACTTTATTTCTGTTTTCTGAAATGTCAACTCTCCCTTTCTTAGTTCTGTGTCATCTGTAAATTTGAGGGAAATTCCTTCCATTTCATCTACGTGAAAACACTGAGGAATAGCTGTGTGTTCCTTTATGCCAGTTAAAGGAATTCTGTAGTAGAGCATTCTACTGTGCCTTCTCATTTTCCCTTGAAATAGGTAAAGCAATTTTTATTTGCAACCCCAAAAAAACTGCCTTGGAAGTGCCTGAAGTTCTTAACCTTAATGGCATTACATCATGCTTGATTTCACAAAAACGTAGAAAAGAGAGGTTTAGTTTCACAGCCAGTTTTGTCTCACCCTTTCACAAAGGTCTTTACTGCAACCTTTTCAGAGGGTAGGCTAGATTTCACAGCTCTACTGGAAATGTGTCATCGCTGTGAGCTTTCCAGCAGTAAAGTGACCCATGATAACTTGAATACCATCCATGGGAACTGACAGTCGAGGCACAATTCTCAGACTACCTGAGGCTGAACAGTTTTCTAGTTGCCCTGGGTGTAATACAGGTGATAATATCAGGGTCAGAGAATGCCACAGTCTGCCAAAAAACAACAACAACCAGCCAACTCACAGTACTGTGCCTGATACAAATTATTAATTGGTAGATGGTAATTCCAATGTAGTGGTTTCATTTTTAGAATATTACTAGGATATTTCCAAATTCTTGCTAATCCTTGCTGAACATCTGTAAAAATGACACATCACATTTTTCAGCCGTTAAGAGAAAAATCTGTACCACATTCATGACAAATAGTGTATACCTGTCACTTATCAAGAGTGAGGACTGGGGATAGATAAGCTCTATAGAGACATTGCAGCATTTCTGTTAGTCAACATGTCCAGAGGTAAACACTGAGCCCCTTCTCCTCCACCATAGTTTTTATCATGCCAATTGATTCTTATTTCCCAACAATCTGCATTTATACATAGAGTGCATTACAGTAGTCTAGCTGGGATGTGACTAGGGCATGTATCACCGTGGCCAGAGCTGATTTCTCAAGAAATGGGTGTAACCTACGTACTGTACTAACCTTAATTGTGCAAATGCACTCCTGGCCACAGCAGTGACCTGGACATCCAAGCTGAAGGTTGAGTCCAAGATTACCCCCAAGCTGCATAACTGTTTTTTTTTTCAATTGGAGGGTGACCCCATCTAGTACAGATTGCATCCCTATCCCTTGTTCTCCCTTTTGACTGACCAGGACCTTTGTCTTGTCTGGGTTTAGTTTCATTTTGTTCATCCTCATCCAGTTCTTTACTGCAGCTAAACACACATGTAAAGTTGAGATAGTAGCTCCCTTAAAATCTGGAGGTGACAAGAGGTAGAGCTGGGTATCATCGCCATACTGGTGACACTTAACCCCAAAAGACATGATAATCTCCCTCCAGTGGTTTCATATAGATGTTAAAATAACATAGGAGACAGAACAGAATCCTGGGGGACTCCACAGGTCAGTGGCCGTGGTGTCAAACATGAATCACCTAACACCACTTTCTGCATTCTATCTTGCAGGAAGGAGCCACTTTAATGCAATACACCCGATTCCCATTTCAGAGAGATGATTCAGGAGGATGCCATGGTCTATAGTGTCAAATGCAGCTGAGAGGTCTAGCAAAATCAAAACGGATACAGATCCCCTATCTATTTCCCTGCATAAGTCACCTACCAATGCATCCAGTGCCATCTCAGTCCCATAGCCAGATTGAAATGGATCCAGGTAGTTTATCTCATCCAGAAACCTCTGGAGCTGTGAGGCCACAACCCACTCTAGTACTTTCCCTAAGAATGGGATAGTTGATACCGGTTGGTAATTGTTGAATAACATTAGGTCTAAGGAGAGCTTTTTAAAGAGTGGTTTTACTATTGCCTCCTTTAAGCATGTTGGAATCCTGCCCTGTTGTAAGGAGGCATTCACTACTCTTCCTAACCAGTCTACCATGCCTTCTCTGGCAGCTTTTATAATCCATGAGGGGCAAGGATCCAGCAGACATTTAGTGGCCATCATCTCCCCAAGGGTCCTGACACATCATCCGGCTGTAGGAGCTGAAAGGACAAGGATGGTGGGGTGTTTTATTTAAAGAGTCTGCATCAGTAGAAGCTTCCAAGGTAGCCCTGATCTGTTCAATTTTGCTTGCAAAATATTGTACTAATTCTTTGCAGCGATATACAGAGTGGTTTGTGTTATCTGCCCATGGGTCAGTGTGTTGCAGACTTTTGACTATTCTAAAAAACTGCCCTGGGTGACTTTGTGCCAAATTAATGGTGGTAGAGAAAAATGATTTCTTTACTGCCTCCACTGCCTTGGAGTAAGACTTCCAAAGGCCTTTCAATGTTTCTTTCTTTCAATCTGGTTTTCTACCAATGCCTTTCGGCTCTATGGGCCTCCTGTTTCAATTACGCCAACTCACCAGTAAACAAAGCGGCCAATTTTGGTCTATTTTGAGACAGGAGACATTTAGGAGCTATCCAGTCAATGGCTTTGCTCATTTCCCCATTCCAGAGTTCAACCAAGGATTCAATAGAATCACCCATCAGAGAGGTAGGAAACTCCCAGAGGGTGGGAGTTACAGCGAGCCTAAATCACACCATATAAAGCAAAGCAAAGTGTTCTGCTTATATACTGCCCCATACCACTTCAAGTAGTCTCTGGGCGGTTTACAGTTTTAATTACAGTATTACACATTGCCCCCCCCCGCAAGTTGGGTACTAATTTTACTGACCTCGGAAGGATGGAAGGCTGAGTCAACCATGAGCCTGCTACCTGGAATTGAACCCCAGGTCATGAGCACAGTTTTACCTGCAGTACAGGCATTTAATCACTTCACCACAGGGCTCCTCAATAGTGGTCTGTCCAGGACAATGGGGTTACAGAAAGTTCCTTTACCTCAATTTCCCCACTGTCCATATCAGGGCAGAAGACCAGGTCTAAGGTGTGACTTGCAGGATGGGTTGAGTTAGATACCATTTGGACCAGACCCATTGTTGACATGGAGGCCATGAAGACTTCAGACACCCCTGACAGAACTGCCTCAGCATGGATGTTAATATCCCCCAGCATGATGAGCCGAGAGGACTCCAACATCAGCCCTGTTATCAATTCAGTAAGCTGAGGTAGAGAAGTTGTTGTGTCGTGGGGAGGGCAATACACCAAGAGAATTCCTATTTTGTCCCTGTCTCCTACATTCAAAACCAGGAAATTGGGGAACATGGGATCTAGCAAGAGGGATGGGGTTGCGGTAGACTATTGCCACTCCACCACCCCATCCCCCTGGTCTGGCCTGTTGTTTCACAGAGAAACCTGGAGGATATAAAGTTGAGTGAGGTTGACACCCCCAGCCTTATCCAGCCATGTCTCTGTGACACAAGTGAGATCTGCACATTCTTGCAGGATCAGGTTCTGAATGATTGTTGATTTCCCATTCACTGATCTTGCATTAACTAGCAAAGTTTTCAGTCCAGAGATCCTGTCACTATGTTTTTCAGAGTAATTCATTGTATGTACCTTGGGAGTTATCAATACCCTGTAGTCCTTCCTTCTTCTGTAGTGCTAAGGAACGTTATGATGGCCATGTCTTCCATTACCCCAAACAGTAACAATAGGTTTTACTACATTGCCTTGCATATTGTTTTACTCTGGTATTTAAGCAATATCTGCAGCGCAAAGTGCACACTTCGTTGTTGCAGCTGCTAGAGAATGTAAGTTTTCGTCCTAGTTTCTCGGTGAGAATTCCCTCTGTCCCATAAAAAATGTTTCAGACATACCTAAGTTTATTCAAGACCAACAATGGGGATGCAGTTTTTGACATAAGATGCTTTTATCAAGTCGAGATAACTTATTCTGACAATAGTTGCCCATCTTGGTTTTGACACAGTTTTTCTTTTAATTTATATACTCTGCCTATCCATAATATGATTAAGATTACTGTATATTACAGTCAACAGCACATCATTGACAGACTGAGATGCAATCTTATATGCTTGCAAACTGAATTATGTTGATTCAGGTTCAACTCAATTAATTTGCATCAAATTAAATTACACTAATATACTTCAATAATGTTATGAAATTTGCAATGTAATAGTGCTGTGTAATAATATTTAATTCTTTTAAAAAGTAGTGAATAATCAACTCATGCAAGGACTGTAGAACAAGCAGTTTAGTTCTTTTGTAGCCCACACCAGAAGGTATCTAGTACTGTACCACTTTTACCAAACATAAGCCCCATTTGTTTCAACAGAACAATCCCCACTTGGCATAGCAGCAAAACTGGCTCTGCTATTTAGTTTTAGTTTTATTTTATTTTTTTTCTGCTACCCAGGCTAAAGTCTGACTTTTAAAGCTCTTAGGAGAAGGAAGAGAACAGGACTGGGAATAGGCGGTAGCAGCAGGTGGTCAAAGTAAATATTATATTCAAAAGTGTTTTATTTGTGGTCTCTGTGTCAGAAGCAGCTCAGTACAATTAATAAACATATCGGTAATTTTCAGATACAGTGGACCCTCATATAGCAAATGGTTTGTATAACATAAAATCTGTACAACATAAAAAATTCCGGAGATAGGGAAAATTTGCTTAACAGAATCGCCTATGGGGCGAATCCGTACAACACAAAAATGGTTGTGATTAGGGATTACTCTGTTTTCATTGCATTCCTATGGGAAATTTGGATAAAGTAAAATTTGCTTAACATAATTTTATTTGGAACAAATTAATTCCTTTATACAAGGTACCACTGTATAGGCAACATCAAAAGCATGTGGGGCAGCTGGTATTAAATGTTCCACGGTTCTTGCTGAGCAGCATAGAGCAAAATGGCATAGGTGTGAAGTGGTTCATTGTTCTTACAAAGAACAGTATTAGTATAAAAGCTCCATTTTCTTAGATGACCATTCTACCCAATAGGTTGTTTCTTAAAATGGCCAGTTTGGGTATACAACAGAATATTTGTTTGTGAGTAAGGAATCTTCTGACAGATAGGCCACAGTCAGTAAGAATGGGATCCCACCATTCCTCTACTCTGGTATTAAGTACAGGAGCTCCTCAGGGTTGTGTGCTAAGCCTCTTCCTCTACTCCTTGTACACACATGACTGCCCCCCGCTGTATAACAACAACACAGTCATCAGATTTGCAGATGATACAATGGTGGTGGGGCTCATTAGTAAGAACGATGAGTATGCTTATAGGAAAGTACAAAGGTTGACACAGTGGTGTAAAGAAATTAATCTTAAACTAAAGAACTTATAATTGATTTTAGGAGAAAGAGAGATGTACATCTACCACTGTATATAAATGATGAGGAGGTGGAGATGGTTGGTAGCTTTAAATATCTGGGCACTTACATCTCAGAGGACCTCTCATGGACTGTCAACACCAACATGGTTTTGAAGAAGGCACAGAAGAGGCTATATTTCCTGAGAATGCTCAGGATGATGAATTTATCTCAGCATATACTTCTGTCCTACTATCACAGCATCATTGAGAGTGTCCTAACCTATGGCATGCTTTCATGGTATGGGAGCAGTTCTGTAGCGGACAAAAAAGCTCTACAGATTATAATTAAAATTGCCCAGAATGTTACCAGGCTCCAGCTACCAACTCTGGGTGACATCTTCACATCTCACTGTTTGAGGAAGTCACACAACATTCTGAGAGACTCTACTCATCGTGCTCATAATTTCTTTGAACTGTTGCCTTCTCGCAGAAGATAAAGAACAATTAAAACTCGGACCACACGTCTTCTGAACAGTTTTTATCCTAGAGCTATAATTGCACTTAATAATGAACTTAAGGACCACCAACAGTGAGCACCTGGACAGTATTACCCAGCCTGCTGTGTAGATGCTTGTGTTGTTGTTGTTGTTTTTTTGGGGGGTGGGTGGGTGGCGGAGTGTTCAGGGTTTTGTGTGTGTGTGTGCTTGTGTTGTGTGTGTGTGCGCGCATGTGTTGAATCTGGTCTCTGGGTGTCTGAATTTTGTTGCTTGTGTATACTGTGTATATACACACAATGACAATAAATGTCATGTCACTAGTTCTCCATATGTTCAGGGGCTAAATTCTTCTAGAGGTATATCTGTTTTAAGATGATAATTCTTTCTTTCATTATTACAGTCCTGGCATTCTCTCCTGTTTCTTCAAGGTTCACAAATGTTCGGAGTGGGGTGGGTGGGGGGGGGAGACATTACTTGCATTTAATCTAGGAGGCACAGTGTGGCAAAGAATGGTATCAATAGCTTTTATTTTGTGTTTTTCCCATGCCGCTTGCATAGAGGTAATGGCATGATGTAGTTTTTATTGGATGCTAACAAATACCATTCTCACCACTTGCTGATGCCATAGTTGCAGTATTCCGCAACTTTCTGGAGAAAAATGGCAATGCTAGTGGAAACAATCATTTTGTTCTAAAATTTGCTTGCAGGCTATTGCCAGGCCATTCTGGAAAGGAAATGTCCAGTGTATCGCACATAGAACACAACATAGATGCCCTGCCCCTAAACTTTTGTCCCAAAGCTGCTAAAGTCTTCTTTATTTCATTATAAATAAATAATGAAGCATGTGGGGTATGTTCACTTACCCTCCCCCCTTTTGTAATGACTTTAGCCTTTACTGGAGACAGCCTTCTCTGGTGTACCTCCTGCCTTTATACTACTTTACCAAGTGAAACAGACTTGGGAACCTTTTTGCATACCATACAATTACTATGTTTTAATTGACAAAACTTCAAAAACACTGCTTTGCTGCTTTGATTTTTATACTTTTACTGCCCTATTTATTTTTTATTGGTTTCTATTATTCTAGTCTGCCTAGGAGCAGAAAAAATGAAGGGCGAGACAGCTTTGTTCAAAATAAATATGTGCTTAAACTAATGTGAGGTTTTATATAATGGAGTAATGAATAATAATTAAATCACATTGATATGTGAACTCCTATTAGCTCTCTTTTAGTCTTCTGGTTTTTGAAGTCTTTGAAGTCTTTCTGTGCAAAAGGATCCTCCTGATCTTTCTTTTTGATCTTTTCAGTGATTGCAAAAGTAGTGTGAATGAGACAATACTACCTATATCTGAGGATCTACCTGTTAAGGAAAGTAATGCTGCCATTCAGATTACAGTGGACGTGTCCATTTTCTGTCTCCTGGGGGGGGGGGAATTGACAACAGGACCCTAAAACAACATAGGTCATAAATTACTGCTTGTAGATGTACCATGACTCAAGAGCCAATGAATGTGTAGACTGTTCTGCTTGTGAAATGGATATTTCATTCTACATTTCATTCTGTTTCCATATACAGTACTTGACGACGTGGATGTGTCCATGAAAGCTTTTAAAATATATAGTACTAGCCTTTAAGGTGCCAGATATCTTTGTTTTGTGTTGTTTTATTTCTTTGGATTTTGCCTGATATGCTGCCACTGACTAACACAGCTACCTCATCCAAAACTATTATGTGAAAAGGGCTTGTTAAAAACATACCTCTTTTATGTAGACCTCTTGCTGTCACCATAACTTGTGTGAGTTGAGTCAATAAAGTCAGTAGAACCTAGTTTTGTAAAAAAAAAATATATGCATGGATCTTTATGGGAGCTCCCAACATCACATCTAGCCCAGGCCTTGTAATCCTTCTTGCTGAACAAGCAGGCTCACTGAAGGCAATTTAAAGCCTCACGTGGCTTGGGCCTGTACAAGCCCCTTGGTCAACTGAGATTGTGCTGTACTGCTCTTTTTTAGAAGTGTGAACTGTCCACTCGAATATGTTCGGAAGATATTGTTTTGTGTTATTGGTGCTGTGCTCTCAATCTCCATTCCTGCTACATTGTGTTGTCAAATCAATTCTGTCATTTGTTTGTTTGTTTGTTTGATTGATTGATTGATTGATTGATTTATATGCCATGCCATCTGACCAAAGGACACTCTGGGTGGTTTACAGAGATTTTGAACATAAACAATACGATCAATAATACAATTAAACAATATAAAATGTATAACCAAATACAAAACCAACCAATCAAAATTAGAGCAATTATTAAAGAAAAATAATAATTCAGAGTACATACAAAATGAGCAAAGGCAGAATAGAATATAAAACCGGATCAGAAGAGTGAACGAGATGACAGACAAAAGTCAGGGGAAGCGAGTCCATACAGCCAGGTTTTAAGCTGTTTTTAAAAAACTAGTAGCATGGGGGGCAAACCAGTCTCAGAGGGCAGCTGGTTCCATAAGCGGGGTGTGACCACTGAAATAGCCTTATTCCTGGTAGTGGTCTTCCAAGCTTCCCTCAGGATGAACATATTCAAATGGCCCACCTGAGAGAAGCGAGTGTTATGGGCAGTACTCTGTGGTAAGAGGAAACATGGTTTACCATTCCCTTCTTCTGGGGGTATTCTGAGATTGTGCAGTTTACCCAAGGCCAGGCATGCGGGCTCTTCTTGGATCTACAGTGCCACTCTGAAGTGCAACAGGAGAAACATATGTTTCCTCATATTAAATGTTCCCTCATTTTTTAAAAAAAACTCAGACTGCAGTCAAAATAATTGTCCACGAAGGACAGTAGGAAATACTTTAGCTTATTAGGAGACTGCATGCAAATATTCTAGATTTAATCCTTGGCATCTTCAACTAGGGATGAAGGGCGAGGAACTCTATCTGGTGTTCACACTCAGTGAATATAATCAATGTGGACAATATTGGAGTAAATCAGGGATTCCACATACAGAGAATTAAGCATTTGATAATGTGATCTTTCGCCTTCAATTAAGGTGTACAGGCAACAAGCAACTATGAACATAATCATCATTCAGGCCTTTGCTTCAACTATGGATGCTGAAGGAGATGAAATTGAAAGCTTTTATACAAGCATCCAGGAAGTGTTTTATCACTCATCTAAACAAGACATGGTTATACCAGAATGCAAATGTAAGGAACAAAGAAGAACCAAATGTTGTTGGAAATTTTGGCCTATGGGACGGAAATGAAGCAGGATCAGGAGTTCTGGAAATCCAACAATCCATTTATCATAAATACATGCTTCAAACAACAGATGGCTGTACACATGGATCTCACCAGATGGTTAGTATAGATATCAAATGCACTATGTAATTGGAAACAGGAGATGAAGAAATCGCTTTTTCTCTTCCAGAATAAAAGGTGGAAACAATACCACTACAGAAGAGGTAAAGGATGCCAGGCTCCAATGAAAATGAATCTTGTGATGAAGAACCTGCAGTTCTAGAATATGAATTAAAAGCTGCTCTGAAACTACTAGGAAGAAACAAATCACATGCAATATGATAGAATTGTTTCAAGCCACAGAGAGTGAGTCCATCCCATCAAAATCCTAACAAGAATATGTGGAAGTTGAGTCATGGCAACTGGACTTCTTTAGCTATGGCCATAGCTAGCGACCCATACTTATGAGTTTCAGCACCTTAGGCCATGGTTCACCTTAAGGCTATTGAGACTGTTGTCTACCTAACAGGCCTTTTCAGGACATTGTTCATCTTATGATCCTATTTCAAACCAGGGTGACAAGAGGTCAAAACGGACTATAAGATGGAGGACTCGCAACTAGCTTTATTCAGACTGATGAAGCTGTTTGGATGAGCAGCGAAACGTTCTATCTCTCAAGAAAAAGAAGTCTGAGAATCTTCACAGACATATAACAAGAATATGCCAACAAATATGGAAAACAAAACAATAAGTAACAGCCTGAGAATATTTAAGATACATTCTGATCCCTGAGAAAGGAGAAGTTAAAGAGTTCAGTACATGTAGGATCATTGCTTTAATTCCCCATGCAAGCATGCAAGCAAAATGATGTTCAAGGTGTTGCTACATAAACATTTACCTCATATGGAACAAGAAATGCCTGATGTTTGGGCTGGATTCTGAAAACCAAAAGGCACTTGAGATCATATTGCAAATACCTGCTGGTTACTAAACAGAAGAAGAACAGACTGTGTTTTATAGACTATTGCATAGACTTTGATTGTGTGGGTCATGAGAAATTATGGGGTGTTCTGAAAGAAAGGATGAGTCTTATCCTGATACATAAACTGCATTATGGACAAGAAGCTCCATTAGGACAGATTACCCTTGCCTGTTCAATCTGCATACAGAACACATTGTAAGGTAAGCTGGACTAGATTCAATTGAAAGCAAAGTGAAACGGGTACAAGACACATTAACAATTTAAGATAGGCAGATAATACCATCTTACTGGCAGAAATCAGAAATTAATTAAAATAACTTCTGATGAAAGTGAAAGAAGAAATCGCCAAAGCAGGACTGTAGCTCAACATTAAGAAATCAAAAATCACAACTACAGGAGAATTACACACTTTAATGTTTACAAGGAAAAAAACTGAAATAGAGATTTTGTATACCATGGTTCAATCATAAATTAAAATTGAGAGTGCAGCCAAGAAATCAGAAGACTGAGACTCCAAAGGGCAGCAATGGAAGATTTGGAAAATATTGTCAAGTGTAAGGATATGTCACAAGACCAGAATCAAGATCATCACACACCACGTATATGTGTGAAAAATGGAGAGTAAAGAAAACTGAGATTGGAAAAAATGATTCATCTAAAGCAGTGGTGTCCAAACTTCGGCCCTCCAGATGTTTTAGACTACAACTCCCACAGTCCTTTGTCACTGGCAATACAGGCTTGGAATTCTGGGAGTTGTGGTCCAAAACATCTGGAGGGCCGAAGTTTGGACAACCCTGATCTAAAGTTTGGTGTGGGAGGAGAGCTTTGTAGATACCCCACACTGCCAAACAAACAAAGTGGGCCCTGGAGCAAATTAAAGCTGAAGTGTCTCTAGAGCCAAAAATGATAACACCGAGACTGTCCTGTTTTGGGCACATCATAAGAAGAGAGGATTCTCAGGAAAAGACAATAATACATGGAAATGTAGAAGGCAGCAGGAAAAGAGGAAGGCCACACAAGAGACTCCCTAAAAGAAGCCACAGGCCTGTATTAAGAAGAGCTGAGCAAGGCTCTTGAGGACAGAACATTTTGGTGATTGCTCATTCATTGGGTTACCATAAATTGGAGGCAACATGACTTCATGTGACAACAAAAACAACAAGAATGTTTGCAATAAATAATGTGTCCTGAGCTGCCACCAGGAAAGGTTTCCTGGGTATATAGAACTTCATGACAGTTAGAGCTGTTTGGCAGTGGAATATGCTGCCACAAAAGGTGGTGGAGTCTCCTTCTTTGGAGGATTTTAAGCAGCGGCTGGATGGCCATCTGTCTGAAACACTGTGATGAGGTTCCTGCATGGCGGGGGGTTGGACTGGATGGCCCTTGAGGTCTCTTCCAACTCTATGACTCTATGATTATATAAAAGATATAGTATCAAACCTTTCTTTCTTTCCTGAGATCTTATCCACACTACTGGGGATAATAATAATTAAACAGTCCTTACTTTTCCAGTTAGGAGATGGTATAATAAAGGAACAATCAGTATAAGGTGTTGAAGAGAGAAAGAAGGGTATTCAACCTCATGAAATCACTTCATATCATTTCAGCCACAGTTACCACTTTTTAAAGACGATTCTTTATATTAGGACATTAAGTTAGATGGGGGAGTAAAGGTTTTGGGGAATTATATACCGGTACCAAAAAAAGAATAAACTGATTTCAAGTATTTGATTATAATTTGTAAGTCTCTCTCCCCCCCCCACCCCCAGTTGGTGCCTGCTTTTAATTATTCTCAGAATAAAGATCCTGGCAAAGTGTTTAGGTATACTTCACTGTTTTTAAAGAAGGTACAGGGAAGAGAGTCACCAAGCTTGTGGAATACAGGAGGTCATGACAATGAACAAATCATCTTCAGTATATTCAGTGTGGGCAGCAGCAAACATTCTGGGCCTCCAATTTATGGTTCTTATTTTGTCATGGAATCTCTTTCAGTGGAACGAAGGACTCGTGATAGCCTTTAACGCTCACAACTCACCCGCTTGCTGCCATTGCTGTTTGGGATTCTTTTTTTAAAAAAAATCAAAATCAAATGAAAGTGAAGAACCCCACTAACTTACCTTTACCTAATTTTCACTGTGGTGACCTAAGTTTCCACGGAAACAGGGTTGGAAAAGCCGCCAGTAGCCAGCAGGCAGCCCACAGCTGAGAGTGAGAACTCTCCTTTGTCACTTTCCACTAGTGGATGCATGCTGAGTCCTGAAAGTGCCAGTTTGCAAAGCCACCTAGGCTCCTAAACGGTGTGCTCCCCCCCTTCCGCCACACTTTATCGTTTCAATGGGGAAGACTCTCTCTCTCTCTCTCTCTCTCTCTCTCTCTCTCTCTCTCTCTCTCTCTCTCTCTCTCTCTCTCTCTCTCTCTCTGTGTATGTGTGTGTGTGTGTGCGCGCGCGCGTGTGTTGGGATGTGTGGAGGTGATTAAATCAAACTACTGTTTTTCTCACTTAGATTGACACAATACATTCCAGGAGGGTAAACTGGCAAATGAGTTCTGGTGTAGTATTTTGTTAGTCACATATTGTGCACAGTTGCAAATATCAGAAGCTAAATACTGTAGATGCCCTAACTCCATAATGTTCTATGGCTATAGTGACTTTCTTGAATATTTATGGATGTACTTATACAAAAAAGTACATCCTCCCCCCCCCAGAACACCAATTCCATCAGAGAGAATATACCATATTCCCCATTTATAAGATGCTCCTCTGTATAAGACAACCCCCACTTTTCCAACCCAAAATTATAGTTTTGTAGCTGCATGAGTCTCTCCTTGGCTTACTTCCATGTATAAGATGACCCTCAATTTTTAGTCTAACAATTTAAGAAAAAAGTAGTCTTATACATGGGAAAATACTGTAATAAGTCAGTCACGCAAATCACCTTGCATTATTTTTTCATCATGTTTTTAACAAGTCACAGCTCATTGTCAATGGAGAAATGAACAGTCACAAAATTGAGATATTCATGCACAAAGTGACAAATAGATCCCCGTCCTCTCTTTACGGTTTGCTACAGCTCCAAGTGGAACATAAGTTACTTTGACAAGAAATGAAACAGTGAAAACAGAAGAGTTTATTTAAAAATAAATAAATAAATTGTGAGCATGCATTTTGAATTGTTTAAAATCTATTTTTAGCTTCTGGTTATATGTTATTTACTTTGGAACCCAAAATTGCAACTTAATGCAATTTCATTACTGTCGCTATTGCAACTTTCAGACTTAGAATTGCCACTTGGATGAGAACAAATGTTGACCGTGTAAGAAGTGGTTTGTTTCCTAGATTGTCTAAGGCAAGATAGTTGGCATGGGAGTTAAGCTTGGGTATTATTTCACCCTTTCCCTCCCTGCACGAGTAAAAAGGAGAAGGGAGAAACTCCAGCTGACTTGCCTGCCAGATTCAAAAGAGAAGCAAGAAAGCAATGTCCTTTCAATTTATAAATGTGTACTGCAATTTGATAAGCCACACTTTGATTTCTCTATATTCTTGCTCAATTAATATGCAGGTGCAAAGGGCCAAAACCTATAGGCCTTTTTGTATGTGTTAATGATCCACTTATGTGGATCTTTTCAGCAGTCTTTGTCTATATAAACATATAGACGTCTCTTGCTTCAAACTCTAGACCATGAAAACAGGGCATAGTCAGAAATATTGCTTTATCTGTGCTTTTTAAATAATTTTCTGCGTGTACTTTTAACAAGACAGTTCTTCACATGTTATGCCAAAAAGTGCAAATGCTTTTTTTCCTTTTAAAAAAAGGCAAAAGATGAAAACATGTACGCTTAATTTTAAAAATCTTTTCTCTCTCTCTAGCATTTTACGATGGGATAATGAGACAGATGTCTCTCAACTGGAAGGACATTTTGACATTGTTATGTGTGCTGACTGGTAAGTACATAAAAATTATAAAACTCATGTTAGGGGGAAAAATAGCTTTGCTGGGGTAATTGTGTTGTGCTGCTTGCTGATGGCTAAGCAAAGTCAACAAATGAAGCACAAAGCCACCTTAACCTCAACAAATTAATATTCATCTCCATGTGACAGTTATAAGGTAGTCTTCTATCACACAGTAACTTCTACCACATTATTTCCCAAAGATTGATTTTGAGAAGCATTTCCATTTTCTGGAATTGCCTCTGTTTCATGCTTGACGTATCAGTAAATGGACGACTTAGGCAAATTGCAAATAATTATGGCTCAGTGAGGAACAGTCTGGAGAAAAGGGAGTTTATCAACACAAACAGCTCAATTAGCTTACTTCTTAGGAAAGATCTGACTATTGATATAAGAGGATATATATTCTGTGCTCCCCAGTAAATCTTTGGGGGATGTTTTTCCCCATTTCTTAAGTACAACAAACATAGATAATAACATTCAACATACAAGTGACATTGAGATATTAGAATTAAAGGCAAATTAATTACAATAAAAAGAAATCAGAGAAAAACACACACACCTTTGACTGACTGACAAGTTATCGAATAATGTTCTTCCATGTATATTCTAGTAAGTAGATTTGGCATTTTAATTTTGCTGACTCACCTAATTGTTTAAATTGTGTAATGATTTCCATGTAGTGTTGTGCTTTAAAAACGTCCATTCATATAAAGACACATGCTCAGCTTTGTTTAGCTGTTTATTATCATGTAGGGGTTATATGATTCAGCTCTGTGAAAATCAGTGGGAGTTTGGTTGTTGACTTCTGTAGGATGCAGATAGCATGCAAGATAAGAGAAAGTACCATTCTGCTAGCCTTTATAAAATACAACAATTCCACAGGATGGTTTAATTGAAGGGGCAATGACTACCTAGTGTTAATGAGCTACGGGTTTTATTTAAAAATACTTGCTTTAATGATTTTTTTTTAGATTCCATCTAGTACCTCCTAAGAAGTATTTCTTTGGTCCTTTCTTTCTTGTTTAGGAGTTACCAATGAATGAAATAGAGTTTCTTTTGCCATAACATTGCTTTTCAGAAAACTTCTTTGTTCCCAAAAAGGACAGACATGGGTTTCTAACTAATCGCTGATAATGTGCCTCAGAGATGCATCATCTGATTAAAATAAGGAGCTAAACAACACCATATGATTTCAGCAAGTAATTTAGTAAATGCCTTCCTCACCAAATATTAGAATGGATACTCTGGGTTTCATTGCACGGATGAAGTTAATGCTGGACAGGATTAGATCAGATTAAGTATGAAAGTCAGATCAGAGTGCTGGCGGACATGAGCAGGAGGGCAGCAGTCTTCTCGGAGGCTTAGACAAGGCTCGCATATGGATGTTCTTCAGATTATGTGGGTGAAGCAAGGTCTTGCCAAGAGATTTAGAGTTAAATTTGTTCTTCACACAAATATCAAAACAACCTGGTCCTGCCATTGAGTATAATGCTAACACTCACACTGTGTCATCCTATTTGTATCATGCAGGAGAGCAGAAAAAGCAAGATTTAAATCACATATCCCCCACCCCAGTATCATTCTTGCCTAAAACGTCATCCACCGTATGGGCAAATTACTGGGCATACAGATAGGTTCATTCATTATTGTCTTATTAGAAAACAAAGGATTGTGCTGAATATATGTTCGCTCACTGGACATGAATTACACTCACTGGTCAGGAAATGCATGCACTATATTGGTTCTAATGCTGAACAAAATAAATAGAAAGCAAACCTATGAAACATTTCCAATTAAAAGCCAAATGATGATGAAGTCCCACATAATTTTTAGGAATACACAAAGTAGTCTTAGTACTTGTTTTTTTTTTCCAGACTGAAATGCAGGCTTGTCTGCTGGTTGTTGAAAAAACAGAATTCACATGTTGTTTCATTTTGTTTTCTATTTAAATGACTTGCCAGTTGTTTTATGTGATGTACGTTTTGGATTGTTTGGCTGCATTTCAATATACTTTGCATTTTTTCTCCACAATTCTAAATTGAAATCATGTTTGATACCTTAGTTCTGAATATGTATAATGCTATTTTCAAAGTTCCATACATGTGTTGAGATGAAAACAGAATATTATCTGCATCATTTGAATAATAAAGTTTCATATCATTTGTAATCATTAAAATCTGAAACAACAACAAAACAGAAAAGTATGGTCAAATATTAAGAGAAGCAGTACATTCTTATTGCACTATTTCCAATAAAGGTGGCATTTTTTTATTCTTTGAGTAGCTAACAATTGGCACTACTTGATTCCTTTTACATGGCCATAACATCCATTCATAAACATATTCCAAACTTATACTGAGATTCAGCTGAAAATATACAATGTTAAAAATTTGAAAAGCATCAATATATTTAGCATTCAGTCAATATGTTTGCATTACCTTGTTAGAGGTAGAAAAATACTAATACAATGCATCGCTACATATCTAAATATTTCATTTCAGTTGCATTTATAAATAAATAGGAGATCTTGAAATAGCTGGCCATCAGTTAACCACTGAACAATGCAGTAAGAATTAAGAATAGTTTCATACTGGAGCAGTGCCTGAATATAGAATTTTAATGGCAGTATAAAACAATGTTAAAGGCTAGATGAATCCACTTATGGGCAAGTATTGTGTGCTTACTGTATACCAGAAAGGCATACGTTTTTCTACCTGTTAGATAAGTAATGACAATTGAATTTTATTTTAACGGTCTTGTAGAATTCATTTATCATGTTCTAGCTGCAATAATCCCTTGGCAAATCTAAACCGAACATGTAAATATAACCTTAACCTTCAACCTATAGATTGACTGAACTGTAGAAGCCCAGCCGTTAAGGTGTCAGTGGAGCATTTTGTCTGGTTTTCTTTGATAATCAGAAACACCCATTTGGTTCCCCTTTTAGTTGTAGTGAGTAACATTTGTGCCAGCCACTGCAGCTTTATGGGCCACAGGGACTTGATAAATCTCAGTGTTAGGGAGTACAGTTGTCACAGTGTCCTTTTTACATCTCTCATTCCAAACAAAGGTAGCAATTTTGGCATTCCAGGGCAGCATCACAATGCCACCCAGAGAATCAGGCATTCGTGGCACTACATTATAAGTCCAGATTCCGTGAAATGTTTAAAGTTCTGGCTTGTGAAAATGGAATTGTAACCATCTTCATGATTTATTTATTTATTTATTTATTTATTTATTTATTTATTTATAATTTTTATACTGCCCATCTTCCCAAGGTTGTGATGGATGTGAGGTTTTATTTAAAAAAAAACATAAAGTGACTGGGCAACAATAGATATAAGGCTATGGTTTTTTAAAAAAAAGAAATGATATTCTATTCTTAAAAGATCAAAACCATCTTAGTAGCAAGGATAAATTTGGGCAGGGTGGGAGGAACGTAATCAATTGGATTTTGCTGAAGAAAGTATCTCTGTCTCTTTGATTTTTGCATGGATGGCAGGTATACATTTATTTCAGGCATCAGTCCATCCATTTATAGATAGGTGTAGCTTCAGGCCTTGCACATAGGAATCCCATTTCTCTTTTCCTTTCAAAGCTTTCATAAATCAGCATCAACTGCACTGTATATTTTCTAAGCATGTGTGACAAATAACAGCACCAGGAATATGTGCTTGAGCTTGTTGAGTTATGCAGTAATAACTTATTGTTCATTTAGATCTAGTTTTCCCGTTCATTTTCAGCTTGTAGGGAAATCTGGTGGTCTGGAAGTAAGGGCCTCTCCCCGTAATAAATGTCTTTCAGTGCATGACAGCTTTGCTGTTTACTGAAGCTGTGCAAAGCTGTAAATGACGATGAAGAGTGCACAACTGGAAATCATGTGTGAAGCGCCAGCCATAAACCGTGATACTTGGCTGTCACATTACATGCAAAATAAAGAGATCTGACATGATAGCTTATAAAATATAAACATGCATTCATGCTCCAGAGATGCTTGTAATAGTTCTCAGACAATGGTACAAAATATGTTGGATTCAACACAGAGTGTCATATTTTCCTTCCATCACTGCCTTTTCCGGAATGCCTCCCTTTACAATTTAAGTGCAGACAACAAACATGCATGCCTACAGAAAGTAGTCAGTGATGTCCCCAACAACTCATAACTCAGAAGCATGAGTTAGTAATTGTACCCCTTCTGGGGGGGGGGGCATGTTATCATGCAGTGAATGCATGTAGATTAAACTAAAAGAAACCTTCCTATCTTAGCAAAATAATACACAGAAGCAAAGTAGTGCTCTTTTAAAAAGTAGCATGTAAGATATTGCAAGTTTAAAATCCCCCAATGTGTGGTAAAATAGTTGCTGGTTTGAACTATATCATCTCACTAGTAATCTACTTGTACACTGGGTTAGCAGGGATCAGTGTCAAGCGTAAGTGTAGCCCACACTGTCAAGCATATGTTGTGTCCGATGGTTGAGAAACTCTGTACTTAAACTGCTCAGATTGTCAATGACTAAGGGTGAGGGCAGGTTCCTGGCAATATAAGTTATTTACAGCCCCAACCCATTGCCAGTAAGATCTATATCTACACCTTAAAATCCAGCGTTAATAAGTTGCATGGTGATGTCATGTCATACTGACTAAGGAAGGAATAACATTGACTAGACTACTATTACGGTATGTTCCATCAAGATAATTTCAATTTATGGTGACCCTTTCTAGGAATTTCCAACTACATAGTTACTCCCAACTGGTTTATTAGATGGCCATGCATGATGAATATCCAGTTCTGACTCCTGTACAGTTATATACAGGTATAACAGGTGGAGTCTGATCTGCTGCTAATCTTGCTGTGCTTTCTTATGAAAATAATAAACAAAATTCAGTTCCAAGGAATAAGATTACAATAGAGTTACAAGAAAAAACCCACTTCCTCCAATGTCAAAGTTGACGGTGACAAGGACCAGATCAGTAATGGTGACCTACATAATAAAACTGCTTTAATAAGTAAATTTCATGATTAAAAAGGTTACAAAGAGGCCAGATGTGATACACCCAATCAGGAGTTTAATCTGCAAGTTTTACGGTGCAGGTTCTTTGAGGGGGTCAGCTAGGCAGTGTATTTTGACGTTCCTGCATTTGCTTTTATCTGTTGCAGTTTTCTAATAGTTTGGTTTCCAGTGTGTTTTAATTTTATTTTTATAGTTGGAATGTATTGTGACTGCTTTGAAGGGTTAAAAATGGACAAGTTTTTTTTAAGAAATCAGGAAATTCCACTAAATTGAACTTTGAAAGGGGTGGGTCTGTTCTGCTGTCAGTTTGTCCTCCAGAAAGAACACGTGAGTTGTTCTCCTTGTACACTGTATTAATCCTGATTTCTGATATCCCAGCTACTTAAATAAAAGCTGCTAACTGTTGACCATTCATTCTTGTTGTGTAGAGAAACATTTTCACCTGACCTTTCTGGCTTGAGTTTGAGACGAAAGTGATTACAGGCTTCAGTGTTGATTTGGCTTTGTTTGTTTAAAAGTACATGAAATGCGAGGAATGCAGACCTTAATTTCTCCTTCACAGCAATGTGTAAACACATCTAATTAGCCTTGTACTTATCTGCATTAGTATCATTAGAACTGAAACCCCTTTTTAATCTGGATCCTGTTCTCTTCTCAATGTCAGCCTGTTTCTGGACCAGTACAGAGCTAGCCTTGTGGATGCAATAAAGAGATTACTCCAACCCAGTGTAAGTATGTTTCTATTTTCTCCTGAACACGGGCTTCAGAATAATTAGTCTGTGCACAATGATTGAGAGAGTAATGGAATGGCAGGATTAATGTCATGTAATACTTTAATACTTATTATGTCCAACTTCAATTGAGTCTTCTAATCTATCAGATTCCTTCCTAATCATAAACTAGGAAACTTCTTATACTTGGCCTTCTGATAAGGAACACAGTGGGTAGTAAAATAAATGAAACCGCTTCAAAGATAGTGTGAGATTATTTTTATCAAAGCGTTTCTTGAGTATTTTCCTTTGATAACAATGTCTTCATATTAAAGTAAAATTCTGATACTGAAAGTTTTTATGTTGCCTTCTGTCATTTGTAATCCCTTCAATGGTAACCTTTGTCATTGTATATTTATTTATTGCAAAGTACCACTATTTATGTCTTTCATTCCTGCTTGTATTAAGTGAATAAAATCCTTAGACTGATCCATAGCCTTAAATGCTATGTTTGTGTTCTTTTCTCCCTCCCTCCCTCTTTTTTTTAACCAAGTACACTGTGTACTGACATATTCTAAATAGCAGGACACAATAAATACAGCAGTGTATTAAATTCTTTCTAGATGTGAGTTGGATGGGGGATACATAATATGCTGCTTATTATAAACATAACATTCCTGGCATAAAAAAAGGGCTTTCAGTCCAAAAATAAACTTATATTCATATTTCTCTATAGGTATATAATTTAAAATGTTAACCTGGGTGGTAACAATAAAAGACACCTTGCAAAACAAGTCAGGTAAATAAATTGAATAGGAAGTATTCCAGAAACAATATGCCCATCCAAGAATGTCTGGCTCACCTTTGACCACCAAATACTTACCACAATAAAAACAACTTAACACTGGCAAAAAAACAGGATTTGGAGGAGACACCAAATAAGCATCAATTAAACCCCTGCTTGTTGTGAAGAGAGGCACTGTCAGTCTCAACCAGCAGCATGCCTAGCTTCTGGTACTTGACCTTCACCAGCCAAGAATGGGCATGGGTCCAGCTTACCCGAGTTAGCTGCTGGTGGACTGCTTGCTTCAGGGAGAGCAAAGATAGAAGGGAAACAAATGGAAGAATATTCACCAGATGGAGCTATGCATCCCCAGGGCGGACTGGAGGTTCACATGGTTACATTTCTTCTTTTGTTTTCATATCTGAATGGGAAACTTCATAAACATGGGTCCACAAACCTAAGCTGCAATCCTATGTGCACTTATCAGGGCGTAAACCCTGTTGACCTCAGCAGCACTTAATGTCTGACTAGATATGGATAAGATTGCACTGTTAATCTGTTTTCTTCGGCACACAGTATAACCATAGCTCCTGAAATACTTTAGAGGAGGAATCCATTTATATTAGAGATAGGGCTTTCAATGTAGAGTTTTATTATATAAAACCAGCTTTATATCTGGATTGCCAAGTTTTATATCTGAACCCATCAGTAGCTTTCATAATCCCTAAACAGTAAATTCTTGATATGTGAGTAGTGAGCTCTCCCAGGGCCTTCCTCGTATGTTATCCATCCTTACATTGAATCCTAATTCGATATTTTATGACCTTAGAAATAATGTTGCCCCAGCACTTCATACCTTTCTGGAGTTTGGGTAACGCTTTGTCATATACTGCTACCTGAGCAAAGTTGATGTCAGAGGAAAGTATCATAGAACAATTTTTTTTATTTTTATTTTTTATTTTTGAGTATTTTTACCCCGCCTTTCTCCTTGGAAAAGGACCCAAGGTGGCTTACAGTAGTGAGGGACAATGTACAGTCCAGTACATTTAGGACATATTCAAGTTTAAGAACAGGGAACTGAGGAGGATCTTACAGCATTACATGGCAACGTTAAAGCTAAAAGAGAACACAAGTAGTTAAAGAGACAAATAAAAGTCCATTATGAGGGATGGAACTATCATTGAAAACACAGGTGTATTTATGAAGTCAGTCAATGTAATCATGTAAGGTGTGTGTGTGTGTGTGTGTGTGTGTGTGTGTGTGTTGCATCGTTACAGTCGTGACCGACCCTTCGTGACCCCATGTCCATGGAGTTTTCTTGGCAGGAAGAATGGAGTGGCTTGCCAGTTCCTAAATCATGTAAGGTAGACCATCTAAAATTATGAGGGATGGGAAAATATTGTCAATGCAGCCATATAAGGAGAGGTATAAACACAAAGTTATATGTGATTATAAACACAAAGTCTATATGAACATGTATGGTAGTTTCATATAAAAGACACATAATAGGTAGTCCATCATTCAGGGAAAGCTTGCCTGAAGAGAAAGGTCTTTGCCTGTTTCTGGAAAAACAGCAGAGATGGGGCAGTCCTGGCCTCCACTGGGAGGGAGTTGCAGATTCTGGATGCAGCAACCAAGAAGGCCCTTTCATGTGTTCCCATGAGACGTACCTGTGAGGGTGGTGGGATGGAGATTTTTTTCCTTGCATCCGTCAATCCATCCGTCCATCCATCCGTCCGTCCGTCCATCCGTCCATCTATCTATCTATCTATTCATCCATTTATATACCTCCAGTCTTCTAGAACGAACTCTGGGCAGTTTACAATAATCATAAGATATAAAGTATTAAATATTAAAATGAACAGATAATTAAAATAACTAAAGACTAACTGGCAAGAGCAACTTATAGACAATCCCCAGGGACAGGGCCAACAAAGTAAACAGAAAAACCAAAACACATTCGTCGTCGTTCAGTCGTTCAGTCGTGTCCGACTCTTTGTGACCCCATGGACCAGAGCTCGCCAGGCCTTCCTATCCTCCACTGCCTCCCGGAGTTTTGTCAAATTCATTTTGGTTGCATCAATGATACCGTCCAACCATCTCATTCTCTGCCATCCTCTTTTCCTTTTGCCTTCAATTTTTCCCAGCATCAGGGACTTTTCCAAGGAGTCCTCTCTTCTCATGAGGTGGCCAAAGTACTGGAGCCTCAGCTTCAAAATCTGTCCTTCCAGAGAACATTCGGGGTTGATTTCTTTCAGAATTGATAGGTTTGATCTCTTTGCAGTCCAGGGGACTCTCAAGACTCTCCTCCAGCACCACAGCTCAAAAGCATCAATTCTGCGGCGATCAGCCTTCTTTATAGTCCAGCTCTCACTTCCATACATCACTACTGGAAAAACCATAGCTTTGACTATCCTGACCTTAGTTGGCAAAGTGATGTCTCTGCTCTTTAGGATACTATCTAGGTTTGCCATTGCTTTCCTCCCCAGAAGCAGGCGTCTTTTTATTTCGTTGCTGCAGTCGCCATCCGCAGTGATCAAGGAGCCCAAGAAAATAAACTCTGTCATTGCCTCCATTACAAAACACATTAACAGTCACCAAATGCCTCTTTGAAGAGCAAGGTCTTAAGTGCACTCTTAAGGACAGGCAGGGACTGTGCCAGGCATATCTCACAAGATAGTTTATTCCGTAAGGTAGGCGCAGCCACTGAGAAAGCCCAGTTTCGGGTGATCATTTTCCAGGCCTCCCTGAAAGTGCCTGTCTGGAGCAAGAAAGCCTGTGAGGCTCTGGTGGGTTAAGCTACAGCTGACCTTAGGGAGATTAGCTCTGCCAGATATTCAGTCCCCCAGCCATGGAGAATTTTGTAAGTCAAAACTAATACCTTGAAACTTACTCAGGAAGCAACAGGCAACCAATGCAGGCGGGCCAAGATTGGAGTAATGTGGTCATACCTGCCCGCACCAACCACCAATCTGGCTGCCGCATTTTGCACCCGCTGCAGTCTCCGGACAAGGGTCATGGGATGCCCCATGTAAAGTATGTTGCAGTAATCTATCCTCAAGATCACCAGTGCCTTCATAACTGTACTCAAGGAGGCCATGTCTAGGTATGAGCGAATCTGAGTGATCAGCTGAAGATGAAAAAAAGCCAACTTGGAAGCAGCTGCCACCTGAGCATCCAGGGACAAAGCTGGATCCAAGACCATACCCATACTCCTCACTCTTTCCACCAGCTGGAGGGAAGAACCACCCAGACTGGGGAGAGCGCCACTGTACCCAGCAGAGGACACCCCGAAGAACAGAACCTCGGTCTTCTCCGGGTTGAGCCTGAGCCTGTTAGACCTGGTCCACAACATGACCGCATTCAGGCAGCAGTCAAGGATCCAAACTGCCTCTGCTGCAGAGGTGGAGAAGGAGAGATAGAGCTGTGCATCATCACCATACTGATGACAGCTAGCCCCAAATCCCCTAATGACCCCAGCCAGTGGCTTCATATAGATGTTAAATAGCATGGGGGAGATTGCCAACCGCTGTGGCAGTCCACAATAGTGTCCAAGGGGCCGACAATTCTTTCCCCAGCCTAACACACAGGGGACGGCCCCGAAGGAAGGGCCAGAGCCAGCTCAAAGATAAGCCTCCAATCTTCACCTCGGAAAGCCTACTCAGGATGATACCATGGTTGACGGTATCAAAGACTGCAGACAGATTGAGTAGGACCAACAAGGTACAACAGCCCCTGTTGGGCCCCCTCAGGAGGTCATCTTGCAGTGCGATCAGGGCAGTCTCAGTTCCGTGACATGGCCTGAACCCAGACTGTAATGGATTCAGGACATAATCCTCCTCCAGGAACAACTGGAGCCGCTTAGCAGCAAACTGCTCAATTACCCAAAAAAGGAGCATTGTCTATTGGACAATAGTTGGCCAAATCATTCGCAGCAAGGCCAGTTTTTTTTTAAATGGGTTTCACCACTGTCTCCTTCAGGCAGGTAGGAAAAATCCCATCCCTGAAGGAGGCAGTGGTAATGATAGAAGCTCACTCTGACATGCTCCCCCCCCAGCGATCTTAATAAGCCAAGATGGGCAAGGATCAAATGGAGAAACCGCTGGCCTACAATGAGCCAGCACCCAGGAGGCCTCAGCTAACGACACAGGCCCAAACTCAACCAGATGAGGAGGCCAGGGGAGTATGGCGCTCAGAATACTCGGGAGCAGATTGGCACAACCGGAGTTTAGATCGGCTTGGATGGCCTCAAATTTTGATCTAAAAAGGCTGCAAACAACTCACTAGGGAAATCACTAGGATGAATCTCCAGCTGACCTGGATTAGTGATGTCTCGAACTACCCGGAATAGTTCAGCCTGGCAGTTTGAGGCTGCACCAAATCTCTGGGAAGTATAAGATCTCTTAGCTTCCCTGATTGCCCAAACAGGGCGCATTCTGATCAGTGTACAAATGGCAGCCCGATTAAATTCCAACTGTTCATTCCTCCATTTGCTCTCAAGCCTCCTCTGTCCTTGCTTCATTGCCTGCAGTTCAGCCATAAACCACAGCGAGGCCCAGGCCCTGCAGTGGAGGGGGTGATCCGGTCGGCAGCCCAGGTAGCATCTTCATACCATCTATCCACCAGGGTGTCAACTGGTTCACCAGCCAGACTGTCCGGAACTCTCCCAAAAGCCACCAAAAACCATTCAGGGTCCAGTAGCTTCTGGGGATGGGCCCAAATGAGGGGCCCAGGCTCCCCACGGGGTAGAGCAGTGATTGACAGGGGAAAGGTCAGCAGATAATGACCTGACCATGACATGGGCTAAGGAAAAATATTCCCAACCCTCAGATTTAAACTCTTATGCTTAGTTAATATTATACAGTTGCCTCCAAGTACTTTCAAACATATTGGTCTTCCAGCATTGTCATTTTCACAATAATCGTTTTCTTGCCATGTGCTTCCAATAATTACTATTTCTGGTTTTTTTTGAATTACTTTCATTTTGCTACCATACTTTTCTTTTTTAAAAACATCTCTTTTCAGCATTTTTAATGGTATGTTTTTGATATGTGGATGGGTGCTGCAGTCATGCTGTAAATTGCAGGGATGGTCTGCTTGTTTTATTTAGATCAGAGGCTTTATTTCCAGAGCAATCTTCAAGAGACTAGGAACCCTTCCATTTATTTTCAATCACCCCCATCCAATTTCAGATCATTTTCCTAAGAAAGTGAAAGGAAAAGGGAACCAATGGGAAACCAGATGCAAAGAACATGACTTGATCCTGGCAGTCAGGAAATGCATCTTTAGACTTTTGGTTCCGGCTACACCACCGTGAAACAACTTGATAAGTGCTCCAGCTTATCAAATTGAATTCCTCCGGAAAAAGGGACCCTAATAAGAGTAAAGTTTCCTTGGAGGGGAAATGAAGAAGAGGCAGCAACCATGAAGGGAGCGGCGGCAAACTTTGTGGAAGCAGGAAATGCTTCATCTCCCACTGGAGGAAGACCTTCGCTATGGTGAAGGCGAAGTTGTTGGTGTCTGACATTAAAGCTTGTAAATACTTGGCGCATCATGAGTAGAATGCTTTTATCTCTCTCTATGCGAAGCTTCTCCTTGGCATCTGGAAATCTTTCCTTCAAAAAAGCACTAAACCCCCTTTCTCTGAGGAAGCGGCCTTTAGCAAAGAAGAGGTGAATGTTTTTGAAAGACAAGCACAGAAGTGATTGTTTTCACATTATTTCATAAACTTGCCTTCCTGCCTATTACCTTCTTGTGGAAAAATATTTTATGCCTTTGCTGCTCTTTATATGTGGTGGATTTAAAGACAAAACTTAAAAGAAACTACCTTATGCCTTTGTGCTTTTTATATGCTGAATTTAAAGATGCGTCTGTAAGAGCAGCATTGGGAAAGCTGTTTCTTGATAAAACATTATCTGACCTTGAAATAACCACATGTTTTGAAAGCAAAGCTTGAAGGCTGTTCCTCCCTGCTTTGGCTTCATTCTAGTCTAGTTACTCTCCTTGGTATCTCTCTTATTTCGAAACTAAGTGGCAGAAACTATTACAAACAATATTAACCCTTTCTTGTGAGCTATAAAACAATGGACTGGGAAAACATATCAGAAGAAGATTTTGTCAACATAATCCTATGCAGTTTGCAAAAAATTATATCTACACTGACTCAACCTCTGAACAGAGATCTTCAGTTTGGATAAAGACACAGAGGCAAAACAGAGACCAGAATGCAGTTTGCAGTTTACTACAACAGCAACTCTGCAGGATAGACCTCAAGATGGAGTGGTGGATAACACTGGGTCTCTAGAAAAAAATGAAATTAGCTCTGATCAGGAGATTGAGCTAAAACAAACAGCTGATCTTAATCTACAGACAAACACAACAAGATTGATGCAGGATAAATCTCTGGATATGTCAAATTTACAAAATATGATAAACGTATCTACTGAAATTAGCCCAAGTCAAGAGACTGAACCAGAATAGAGGGCAGATCTTGACATGATCAGTTCACACTATACAGATAGAACAGCTAATGACACCCATCAACCACAGAGAAGGATCTCACCATTCCTGATTGCAGTGAAACTTCTTAATCCCTCCACATCACAATACACTGACTAACATCTATTCTCCTGAATAGGACAAGTTTCCCCTTTTTCACAACTTTAAAAACCCACAGTCTCACTCATTCTTTATCCCTATCATATTAAACATCTTAGATTATGCAAAAAGTGCATATGTGCCTTTAAATTAATCAATTAAAATGAAGCTGAATTAAACTAACCAGGATGATGTAACTCTCCATGATTTTTAGAGTCATATTAATACCCCTCAAAATATGTAAGGTAATAGTATATCTTAATACTGAACCTATTGCCCAGGTGTTGATTGTATAACCAAAATGGAAGAGCATTTAGACAAAAGGGGCAGCTCTCAGGAATTGTTTGGAAAGTCCATAGGAAGAACAAAATCCTAAGAAAGAGTAAGGGCGCTTTTACACAACCCCTAATATCCGCTGGTCCCTTAAATTCGGACCAGCGATCTTAGGAGTTTAGTCGCTCTTCTGCGTCCCCACCCTGGCTGCGGGTTGCGTGAGGGAGGGAGGGGAAAAAAAAGGATAAAAGTCCTTACCTCCCCGTGTCGTGCTGTCGGGAGCTACCGGGCGAGCCGCCCGACTTCCTGCTTGTTCTTAAAGGGGCGGGAGGCAAAAAAGAAAAAAGAAAAAGAAGCGAGGAGAGCCCAGCACATCCGCATTAAATATTTTTACAATCAAAAGACCAGGTACAAAAAAATGCAGCTGGGTCGCGCTTAGGTGGGCGGGGTCGCACTTTATTGACTGCAAAGTCCGGACCTGGTGGGAAAACATTTTTAAGGTCCGGACTTTGCAGCCATTTGCGGCGCAGTTTAGGGGTCGTGTAAAAAGGCCCTAAGAAACAAAACAAGCAGAACCACTTAAAGCATAAAGAGTACTAACAGAAGTCAGTGAATTAGAAATGATTGCTAAGGGTGTTATGGAAAACCAGTTAACGATGTTACGGAAAACCAAGGGGGAATGGAACTGATTGTCTTAAAAAATAAATTTGCCAGACTGGTTGTAATCCTGAATGTGACACTCTGCTGTAGGTTCTCTATGCTACATCTCATGCTTTTTCCTTTGGATGCCTTTTTAAGGTGTCATAGATGATATAATGGGGCAAGAAAGCCCAGTCAGCACATGGCTTTCCACTTCTGCAACATTCGGATAAAGGATGGTGCATGCTTCAGATCTGCTGGTGATGATGCATTAAAATGGCTGGGTTTTCTTGGCAACATGCAATTGCCATGCTTGTGTTACACTTAATACATGTAAGAAAATTTTGAAAAATGTATGGACAAGAATAAGCTCAATCATATTTAGATGCAAATATGGTATTCATGCCATGGTTTGTAGACAAGCTGGATATTCTGATCTGTTTTTCCTGTGTTGTGAGAATTTTCCCAACAAAACTAGTATTGCTTTAAGAAACATCTTGAATTTTTTTAAATCTGCTTTATGCCATAGGTGACTTTTTTTTGAATTTTAAATAAACTGCTTAAATGTTTTTCCTCAACATTCTAGGGGAAAGCAATGATTTTTGCTCCGCTCAGAGGGAATACTCTAAACCAGTTTTGCAATTTAGCTGAAAAAGCTGGTTTCTCTATCCAAAGGCATGAAAATTATGATGAACACATTTCAAACTTCCACTCCAAGGTTAGTTTTCTGCTTGCGTTAGATAACACTTTAATCCGCATTGCATTTTGAAGAGATCATGGTCCTTTTGGCAGGTAACCTAAATGTTTGATTAAAGTACTCTTAGGTATGCTGCTTCTAAATAGCTATTTTTTGTATCTGATTATTCTGTGTGGAAGAACTATCCTTTATCTTTGCATGTGTAGAAGAGCTTTGGAGAAGCTTCTCCTGTTTATCATTTTTTCAGAACTAATCTGTTCATTCATAAGGGTCTAATTCAAAACATTCAGGTGTTTAATTTAGTTCATCTCATACACATCTATTACAAGCAAGCACATGCATTTTAAACGAAAAATTTGAAGGTATTAACTCCATTAAATAACAAAATATATGAAAAAATAAATAGGAGGTGAATGTCTAATTGTATCATACCGTGGTTTAAATCCTTATCTAACTGTTCTATGGCTGGGTCAATTGGCAGATTCAAACTTCTAAATCTCATACAGAATTTTACAGTTGTGGGGTTATACGCCAGATCTAGGCACTACAAGATTTAGGTCAAAGGCATTTATCTGAGTGATTTCTAAGCTTGCTTACATAAAGCGACTTGTCACTTTCATCTTTTATTACATACAGGTGTAGGGTAATATAGGACAGAGGAAAACCTTTGGAGACAACTTTTGAGAAACACCTTTGGTTTTCTACATGTATCAATCCTACTTATCAAAGTCAAAGGTATTACTTGGAGAGAGGTTTAGTTCAGTACATAGCTGACACTGAGAACTGGACTCCACAAAAGCTACCTCCTTCCATTTTTCTTTCTCCTTGTTCATCACCATGAAGGAACTGGCTTGAGTTTCCATAGGATGCCTGTCATGTTCTAAACAAGAATCAGAGATAGATGCTCTGATGCTTAGCTCCATAGCTATATTTATTTAACCCCATGCTAAGCCTTCAACAGACCAAGATGTATGAAATAACCTTCACAGTCTTGTAAGCATGGAGTATCCTTCCAGTGCTTATAGGACTGGCTTCTTTCATGGCTTTCTTTCTGCCATGTGGTCTCAAACCAAAAGGCATAAATGGCCAGCTGCTCTAGCATGCTGTGTTTTCATGGCCCTGCATTAACATGGCTGCCATCATGGTTGAGAACAAGCCCATTTCTGAGACCCATACACTTATGACACAGCTGCTGTGTAACTTCCTTTTGAGAAGGGCCACTCCAGTATTCCTGCCAAGAAAACTCCATGGACATGGGGTCACGAAGAGTCGGTCACAACTGTAATGACACAACACAGACACATATCATATGCACTTTTATTTGAAAAGAAAATTAAAGAGAATTGTGATTAAAAATAATGTTAAATTTGGGGTAGTCCAATAAAATGGCTTAGCAATTGATTCAGAACAAGTAAAAGAGAAATAGCTTCACATCTGAAAATAATTCATTTGTGAAATTGGCTGCCACAAAATGAATCGAGGGCCACTAGTTTAGATGCTGTGTGGGGATTAGAGTCAGATAAGGCTATTGGTGGCTATCACACAGAATACCTCCAGATTCAGAAGCAGTGTGCTTTTGAATACCTTTTGTTCTGCAGCCTTTTTGAAAACAGAGTAGTGAAATAAGCAGCCATTAATTTGATCCTTTGGGGCTCATGCCCAGTGTATAGAGGACTACTACAGGAAAGGCTTTATGGCTTTAACTGCTTCCTATAGGACTGGAGTTTGAACTGTAATGGTTGTATTTTGCTGTCCTTGAATAACTTGGGCTTGGGCCTGTTTATCCCATGTATCCTGCTGCCAAACTAAAATGGCTACTTCATATATTGGTCTTCAGATCTTGTCAGACTGCAACTCTCATTATCCTCTACTATTGTCTAGTGAAGGGTATTGAGGATTTGCAATCTAGAAGGATCTTGGTGGCCATTTGTTCCCCACCACTGCTTAGAACAGTGGTGGTGAGCCTTCAGCACTCTATGTGTTTTGGCCCACAACTCCCAGAATTCCATGCCTGTATTGCCAGTGACAAAGGACTGAGAGAGTTGTGGTCTAAAACATATGGAGCACCAAAGGTTTGCCACCACTGGCTTAGAACCTTGAGGCGCAAGAGGAGTTTACAATACAGGAGGTCCCTCCCTCCTGGGTGATCAGTCCAGGATTGCTGATACAGTTGATTAAAAAGGAACTTCTGTTTGTTCCTTTACATGACCAGATGACCTTTGACTGTTTGTGACGGTTCTCTCAGCAACTCTTCTGCTTCCTGATTTTATCATACCACATGGACATAACATGGGTGGTTACTTCACATCCTTCCTCGAGCCGAGGTGAACTTGCCTCTGTGTTGAAATCGGTTTTCAACATGGATCGAGAAGTGGATTGAAAAAATTCCCGAGCTTCAGGACGGGAATCTCTCACCCCACTTGGAGCGCAGTTCAGGGGGCGTGGTCAGGGTGAACTTGGATTGACCCCACAAGGACATGAGGTTCCATTCCTTCGAACTTGGATTGACCCCACAAGGACGTGAGGTTACGTTCCTTCGAACTCGGATTGACCCCACAAGGACGTGAGGTTACGTTCCTTCGAACCGGTCTCCAGCGGGGCCGCGAACTGCAGCGAGAGGGACGTGAAGTATCAGCCATGGTGATCGCCAGTGTCTCTTTCACATTGAATCAGAAACGGTCTAAGCTCTGCCTGGAAGTTGTGTCACGGTAACTGGACTTCTTTTTCTTGAGAGATAGAACTGTTTCGCTGCTCATCCAAACAGCTTCATCAGTCTGATGATGAGCAGCGAAAAGTTTCTATCTCTCAAGAAAAAGAAGTCCAGTTGCCATGACTCAACTTCAAGATAAACTCACCTGGAAGACTGAGAATCTTTACAGACACTAAGCTCTATCCTATGTTAAAGATTTAAGCCATTATTTCTCATTGCTTTAAGACTGTTGGCAATCTCATCTCCCTCTCTTGAAGCATCTTGCTTCTCTGGGCAAGCAGAAGCAAAAGAAGATAAGTTGTGTTCACAACACATGCATTGAAATATATGATGTGTGACAGGCAAGTAATACTGTCTCAGGGTGGTGCCATTTTGGTTCTCCTTATCTGCATTTCGTTTGTCTTTGACTGGATACATATGAGTATGACAAAATAATTGGGCTAGCCCAAGATGTGCCTGATAGCTTCTGATACAATCTTGTTTTTAAAACAGCTTTACACAACTAATTACACAAGGAAAAATGACAAAAACAGAAACCCAATGTCTGAAATCATGTTTAGCATAGAAAGTTGCAATTAAAGTAAGGCCGTTGGATCAGTGAAATTTATGGAGAAGGCAGTGTACTCTACTGATTAATTGGGTCTGCTCTAGTTGCTACATTAAACAGGATTTCAGCCTCTGTGAACTCACTGGAAAAAAAGACTCATATGGGAACATAGGTCCCTTTGGGTTGCTTTATGCCATCAAGTTGGAACTGACTTATAATGATCCTAATTGGACTTTCAAGGTAGGTGAATTATTTCAGGACTGGTTTTACAAGTTGCAAGCCCTACTGAGTTCCATGGCTGAGCAGAGATTTGAACCCAAGCCCCCTGAGTCCTAGTCCATCATTTGTCCACTACACCATACTTGGCATCTCCTCCCTTTGATACTTAAAGGGAAACTTCTGAGACACCAAGTGGAACACAACCTTCCAGATACATGTGACAGCCCCCTGGAAACCTGGTAGACTTCTACTGTTGCTGCTCTCCTGAGACAGCAAAAGTGTGTTGGAGGGGGTGCGACCAAGCATTATGCACTTTTATTTATTTATTTATTTTTGAGTATTTTTACCCCACCTTTCTCCTTGGGGAAAGGATGGGTTGCCTTTCACTAGGCATCAGTTTCCCATCTTGTAAGGTTCTGCTGATCAGTTTCCTGTCTTGTAAACTTGCACTGGGAAGGAAACTGTTGACTTGTGACAGCTCCATAGATATTTTCACTGTACAGTGCAAGTGAAATCAGAGAAATTAGCTGCGAAATCCTATAAAAACAGAGTTGTCTGAAACAGTGTGACTGAGCCACACAGGGAATGGCAGAGAACCAATGGTGGGAGAGCAAAACTGCACAAAGGAGAAATGCTCTTATTTTTGCAAGAGACTGCCACAAAACCCTTCAATACAAGTATTTCTTGCATATTTTGAGCAGTGTTTTTCAAGTTGGGCACCAAATTTCTACAGTTCAGTGGCTCGATATGCAGCCCAAAAGACATTCCAGGATGACAGTGGCCCACTTGGCCATCTGAAATATCATTAGAACATTATCAAAGAAATAATAATCATCACAACTTCAACTCTGTAGGGAATTTTAGGCCATGAACTTTAAGGATAGAACTGTTTTGATTGTCTAGAGAGGCCTGCAGTGCTTTTATCTGTTCTGTAATCAAGAGCTGGAAATGCATTTATTAATGATTTATTGTCCAACCTTCTCCCCTTGAAGGAGAATAAAGAGAATGAAAAAAAACAAATCTCCCTTAAAACAGAAAACAGGATAATTAAAAGAAATTACTTCAAAAATATTTAAATAATTGCTGTTAAAAATAAATGAAGACTCATATCATCTACCTGTATCTGTCCTAGATTTCTTAAGACAATTCCTGCGTTCTGGATTTGTTCCTTGATCACTTTCATTCTTGCAACCTTGCTCAGTTGTTGAACTATCTAGCTGTCTCCTTAAAATTATATTAGTGTTGCCATTTCTCGGGATTCACTTGGTACCTTTTGTGCTTGTGTACCTGTGATTGCATAAGAACATAAATAGCACCATTCTCTCTGTGTTTATTCGGAAATAATTCCAAATTCCCATGTAGGATTGCACTCTGAGGGATGCATTGCATTGTCCGTCACCTCACAAAATGGCAGTAACAGAGTTGTATTTTGAAATGTTTATAACAAATAATAGGACATCTAAATTTTCCAGATATGCTCGAAAAGCATTAATTAATTCAGTCACCTTGTTGTGGCCAATATTGGTCAAGTGAATTCATTATTCAGCTAGTGAAGTGCATCTTTCAGCCATGTGCGATAATGGGAGTGAGCATGGACCCAGATCCTTGGAATGAGAATTGGGGTGTTGAGTGCATGTCCCTGTATTTAGTGTGAAACAGTGAAAGGGTTGTGCTGTTTTCCCCAAATTCAAACCAAATAGCTCTGGAGATGCCAATGTGTTATTTCATGTTTTCCTAAATGACTAGTAAGCCTATAGAGTCTTCTTTAGGAATTTTCTCTCTCCCCCGCCCCCGCCCTCCACAGTGTAAGAAAAGCAGCTCCTTTAGTTCTCCAAAGTGGCAACTGCCATTGTGTGGTGTTTCCTCTAATTGTGGTGGTGTTCTTGTTTTTCAGTTGTAAATTCCAGTGTTAGAGTTTGTGTGTGTTAAGTAAGAATCTTTTTTTGTTGCTATTGTTGGTTGTATATCCTCTTCCCAAGCGTCATCTTTCCCTAGGATGAGTTTGCTCCCAAATGAAGGAGAGGCGTTTTCCTTTTGGCTTCATGTTATCCTCTTATCCCTACTGTTTTGGAATAGAGCGTAACCAGCTGGAGAACTGTAAGAAGCCTGATAATGCAGCTATTTTCTGCTGTCCTGTCTTAATCTTGTTACACAAATGGTTGTGAAGAGATTCATGAATTTTAATTTTGCCCTCTGCATTAGTGCTTCATGTCACTCATACACAGCTGCCTTGTATGGGGAGTTGTTCACCCCGCCTCGTACAACGGGGTGGTGGGGGGAAATTAGTTACAATCTTGGCAGTAGTGCAAGTAACAAAAAAAAAATCCACAGATTTAGGCAACCACCCATGAAGCTGATTAACAGTCAGTGATCAGGAGGAACAGCTTTGCCTCTTAAACTTTTCACCTCTCATTGTTAGCTGTGAAATTTTATTTCCGTTAAAAACCAAGCCTGTAATCAAAACTGGGCCTTCCTACACTATATGCCAGTGCTTTTGTTTAAAATTGCACCCACATCATGAAATCGACCTGTTCAGAAGCCAAACAGCAGAAGGTAGGGAAATTTATATATAAATATATATACCAGTATATATTGATATAGATATGTATTTAGTGGCATGGCTTATTTCTTTTTTTAAAAAAATAATATATATACAGTATACTGTTTACATACTTGTACTGAGAATTTCCATCATTTTCTCTTTCACCTTTATGATATTAAGGTTCTCCTTGTTACTCTCTTTAAAACAATAACAAATAATCATTAACAAACCAGATGTACACCTCTGTGCAAATATGTGTCAGAATATATGTTTGAACTACATAAACTGTGTGGGTTTCACCAGAGGGTAAATGCTGCATTCCCCCCACCTTCCCTTTGAAATAATTATAAAACGCACATTCATGTTTTAATAATAATAAAACAAAGCAGAGGTGGCTTTAAAAACAAAAGCAAAACTACGGTTATACGCTCTGGATGTGATGTCAAAAGAATGGTTGGATTGCCTTTCTCCTTATCTGTTTGAAATGCCACATTATGAGTGTCTGGTGCTTATAATCTGTATGGTGTGCTGTTGATAATTGTGGCTACTGTAAAGGGTAAACAGTATGAATTCCTCTCCCGCTGCTGCTGTTCACCCTGTGGGTCTGAGTGTGTTACATCCAATTAAGAGGTAAAGCATAATGCTACTAAGAGCAGCCATATAATTTATTTCAGTCCTCATAGGCCTCTCTCGCTCTCCATCCACCCCCCTCTCCTCTCTCTTCCTTACGAAATTGAAAAATTGTTTTATTCACAATTTGCTTTTAGTTGTTCATGGGTTTCAAAAGGCAGGTTTATGAGGGTTTTTTTTCGTTTCATAAAATTACAATCATTAATTGGGCTCAGAAGTGCAACCATGATGTGCGCAATAACACTCTACATAATATTCCCAGACTCGAACATATGCACTGTTTGCAAATGGGTCTATATGCATATACAAGTACAATAATGTTATGTTTCCGATGCACTTATGGCTGGATAACAGGTTGCAGTAATACATGGCTTTGTGGCATTTCTTTATTTGTTTAACGTCCCCCTGCTAATCTGGAATAGTGTGGCTGGGTCTGGATTGTGGTTAAACTCTGTAATGGATACTTCATGCTGGCCACCAGAGGTCACTAGAGAATTCAGGTTAAAAGAGATATGGGGGCATACAGACCCACCCATTCCCTAAACAAGAGCATTGTCCCCTTTTGAATTTACTGTAGAGGTTTTGCAATTCACTATTTCTTCGTGTAGGCTAGTGAAGCTAGTGAACTAAGCAGCATCTGAAGAGAGAGGATTAAGTACAATAGGAAAGTTCATTGGAAGCTTATTTCTCCAGGATATAATTTTGTACAATAATATGTATATATATTTGTGGCTTGTTGGTTTCCATCCAGGCAAATCAACTTCAAAGTGCAACTATGACTGAAAATGGTTCGATCAAATTTTCTTTTTCCCCTGAAGAGGGAAGTTTTCAAAAGTAATGTTTTTCAAATTCCCCAGTGTGGCCTCGTTTGCAGTAAGAGAAAGGTTGCTTGGCTCTTCAAGAGTAAGTGGATTATTCTGGACAAAAATCAGATGGAAGTTAAAACTACAATACCAGAGAACTTTCTGTCATTCTAAAACCGAATGGCTGGGCTGCTGAACAGTTAGTCAGAAATCCATTTCAATACCCAAAATACTGTCTGATTATTCTACCCAATTTAATTGTCTTACGCAAAGAGAAACAAGAATCTGTGTGAAAAGTTACCGATATAAAGAAGACAATTTTCATATTACAGTAATGTGGATCAAATTTTAAAAGAACGACTAGTGCCTCTGAATAAGGTGTTCATTTTCTGTGGCAGAAGGTCTAATTTAGTTTCTCTATATTAAAAATGGGAAATACCCATTAATAAACATTAAGTGTCGAACAAGCTAGAATCTAGAGCTCTCAACACAAATGAAATACAGTACTGTACTTTGTTTACATGGAAAATCAACTCATGGCTTTCTGTGTTTTGTTGGTTGGTTGGTCCATCTATCTGATTTTAGAGAGGTTTTCTTTAGCAACTTCTACATTTTGCAGGACTTTTCTAAATTGCATAAATGAATATTTCTTTCTAAATGAATCCCTTTTATATCACATTGGGTTGCTAAGGTTCACGTAACCTTAATTCTTATTGTCAAGAATGAGTTGTGCTGATTCTGTTTCAAGAGAAGATATTTTGAATTGCATGTTATTAATATATTACAATCCAAACTGCATTCTATAATTTGAAGCCGTTTAGATTTATTTGAAAATTATTATTAAAGTATTAAAGAATTCCTTAAATTATTGATTAGTTGAAATACTGTGTCTGCTATAAAGTTGAAGTCATATGTTTTAACATGTAGTGTTAGCTGTCGTATATTGCTAACAGCAGCTAGATTAACTGGATTGTGCTTGGGTCAACTGAATGAATCAGTTATTTGTATTGATCAAGTAGGCAGTTTTCCTATGAGCACTTTTTGAACTCACACAATTGTGCCAGAAGATCTTAACAGTCTCATAATTGTGAGTCTAATCTGAAATGTAAATATAATTGTTGCTGTGAGTGTTGTTAATGTTTTCTAATATACATTTGCTTCAAGAATCAGGCTGAGATAAAAAGATGCGTGTCCATGTCATTAAAATTAATCTTTTTGTTCTCTGTTTTTTTTAATTACAGTTGAAAAAGGAAGAAAAGGGTATTTATGATGAAAATCTCCACTATCCATTTCTTCTTATTTTAAAGAAGTAGCATACGTGGTGGATGTATTTGGCTTGCAAAGGGGGAAAATGGCTACATGAATGTGTTATGTTGGGAATAATCAGAGTGATCAAGAGTTGTCATCATTTATTAGAGGGGGTGGGGAGCCTGTGAGCTGTGTTCAGTAAATCATTCTTAGAACTTTTGCCTTGTGTTTTGCTAAAGCAAGTCTGGTAAGACCTGAAGCCTTACATTTGTCAATCCTTGCAACTGTCATCATGCACATGATGTGTTCCTTTTGACAAAAACTGTTACACAGGGAACAGTATGTTCTGGGGCTGTGTTTGACCAACTGTAAAATGCTGAAGGATGTATAGTATTGTTCTAGGGGATGAGAAAGCGATACTGATAATTGTTTGCCACTCATTTTTTCTCTACGTGCCTCATGCTATATTGTAATTCACTCTCCCTCGTCCGTCACGCTATTCTTGAAAATTGCCTTATGGGTTTTCCTCCCTTTTCAGAGTAAAACGCTTCAAACTTGCTTTGCTTGATTACTTAATGTTTTTTGACAACAGGGTTTTCCTTTCTTTTTGGCCCTTTCCTTGGAGATGTATAAGAAATTACTGCCTCAACCCAAAGCCTCATAAACTGACCATTTGTCCTCTGGACACAATGGGTTGGCCAGCCCTCTGCTCCTCCTCTCCAATTATATGTGATTAGTCTCAGTGTGTTGTGTCAAGAAGGGGGAGTGTGCTGACTACTTATTATCTGTTTAGGTACAAGAAGAGTGCTCTGGCTATGAATGAAAAGTGAGCCTCTATCAGTTCTGAAATCTAACTGCAACTGTGCCCCAGACCGCCTGTTAAAAAATGGATCCTTGTTTGAGAAACTCAGAATGCTGTAACATCTGTCGTTTGTTTTTAAACTCCAGAAGGAACTCAAACATTCGGTTTAAAGTAAGCATAAATCACAGATATTTTTTTAATCTATGCCCCCTCTCCCAGAAAACAATTCCTACCTTTCAAAGCACAACACCGAACTGCTTGGGAATGGTTTTCTCGCTGGTTTAAAAATAATTTTTGGCACTTTCAGAAAGCTCCCGGCCTGAATTTGCAAAGAGCTCATAAATATCCCCTTCCCTTTCACCCCAGTTTTAAAAAGCAGTTCCTGGCAATATCAAACATAAATGCAATCCATTGTGCAATTTATGGGTGAAATACATTAAGATAATTACCTTTGGTTTGTTGCTTTTCCTCTTCAGATTTAACAAACCGAGTTGTGCACAAAAGTCCTGTTCCTTCCCTGCTCTCCTCAAATGTGTTTCTTCTCCACCAGTTTGCATGTCCTTGTATTCAATACTTTTTATGCTCCATTAGAGCACCTATATGGATCTCAGAAGGCACAGGTCAAGTCGCAGTTAGATCATACATTTCTTTCTCACAAAAACCTGAATTGCAATGCCAAGTGATGGGCTAACATCACAATAACAGCAATTTATTCCTCTTTTGATAAAACAGCAGTCTATTCTCAGTGCTGGATAAAGACCAGGGGCAATGCAAACCAGCCATTTATCCTAGTATTTCACTGGTAGATCTCCTTTTATGGATTTTATGGATTTCACATTGAGACTCTTACTGGGTGGAATTTCTGCTAAGAAATGATAAGAATTTAGAGATGGCTGGGGTGGTCACACGGGAAGCTGTCCCTCAATCAGGATGTGTCCTGCAGATACATTTACCAAGAATTTAAGTGTACAGGAGAAAGCTTACAAGGGAGGACATGCAAAAACAAATCAAAATATAAGCTTTCGATGTCTCTGCAAAAGTTCTTAAAAACAAATACAAAAATTTAGCAGCTTTTATCTAATAACCCTGGAAATTGTTATTATAATTTCCCCCCACTCCAAGGAGATAACAAGTATATCAAAATGAACAACTAATTATTGTTGTTTGTTTCTTTTCCATGCCTGTCATGTCAGTACAACTCTGTGTCTCAAATGCAGGCTATTATCCCGTAAGGGTTTAATTGAAGGGGTCTTAAGAACACGATCCTGCAAACATTTATGCATTGAGGCTGAATGGTGTAGCTAAATTACTCATGCATATAACCGATGAAAGGACTGGGGGCCATAGACTGTAGTATTTGCTGTTTAGGATCATTGTATAACAGAAACATTTGGCTTTGGGTTCTTTTCAGTCTGTACTGTAAGAAGAATTATAGGGGTGGCATTTTTGTAACTTGTTCTTTATTAGGGAAAGCCCTTTCTGATTTATTTATGTATTCATTTACATTAGATTAGCGAAGATCATAACCTGTCATTGATAAATAACATGGATGGTGTTTCTACTTGAAAATGTATTAATAAAGTTTTTAATGTTAAAACCCTGTGAAATCTGTATATGAAATGATGTTGCATATCATAAAATTGCTCTTATTAAAAGTAAATGTAATCATAGCCCTGCGTTCATCAAATCCTATTCTAACTACAGTCTCTATGAAATCTATTCACTCATGTGTGATTCAAGGTGATGCATATTGATACATTGCTTGTAAGTATAAAATGAGTGAGCAAATATATTAAAAACATTCTGAAGATGTGAGCCAAGGGCTGAAATCCAGTAGTTTAGCATAGTAAGTCAGAACAAGAGTAGGACCATTGAATCAGTGGCACTTATGGAGGAGGCTTGCTCACCAAATCCCCACTAATTCAATGGGCTTACTCTAGTTGTGACTTACTCTGCTAAGCAACAGGATTTAGCTGCTATTTAAAGGTTGACAACCAGCAGCAACAATACTCTGGTTCACAGTTTTCTCATGACTCGTAGGCAGCTGAGAAGGAGTTTCATTCATATTGAAATGGTAGCTCAGAAACCTCTTCTTGCCATAAATTGCGGCAGGAAGGATTCTGACTAAATAAGCATGCTTCAGACACAAGAGGAAAAAGAAGTATTTGCATGGATATGGTCACTAAAACAATTTTTATGAAAGTTTCCAAAAGGTTGTTATTTTTAACACTAGGGTGTACTCCCCAAACTTCCTTCAAGATTTTGGATTCAGGCATAGGAGTGGTGTCAGCTATTACTTGCAAATAATACGAAGGGTGTGCGTATTTCATTTGAGATAATAATCATGCATACACAACAAAGACTAAGGCTTCTCTTTCATTTTTGAAACATTTTAGCTTCTGATCTACATGATTAGTGTCCTCTCACATGTTTTTGGCCCTTTCTGAAGTCATAGGAGTGAAAAAGGCACTCTGGTGCAGGGACAATAAGTCAGGTTTTCAGATGGAGAGTCCTTATATTCTAGGGTGATGCTTGTGCAGAGATAGATGGGAGGGCAAGGTCAAGTTCCAGTGAAATCAATTGAGATAAAGACAGGAGGGGAGGAAGCAGACAAAAGGCAAAGCAGATGGGGTGGGGTAGGGCAAAGGGGAGAGAGAGCTGGGCCAGACAGGATCAAAAGCTGTGAAGATGGCAAGAGGTCTCTAGTTTTTCGAGACAGAAAAGGCTGAATAAATTGAAGAAAGTTTTCATAAGAGCAAATACCTGTCATGTGGCCACCACCCCAAGAAATCAAGCACTATAGAAATAAATGTGTACAGCCTTTCCCACACTGCAGTTCTATCCCCGCAGCTTGAGAAGGATGCACTAGCACAGGTATGGCCAAGGAAATCCAGAGACAGATCATATACCAGTGTGTACTATGACACATTTCAGTTCCTCCAAATGAATACATGGAAAATATAAAGAGAAATGTAGAGGTGTCCCCACCTGGATTTTCTGCAGAAGAGATAACCCACCAAGCTTCCACCCTCTTCTGATTCCTAGAGATATAACAAACAAATAAAATAATCAACCACTGGGAGATTGTCTAGGATATGACAAAGTGCCATTTTGTTGTGTGTCAAGCTTTGGTCCTGAGACTTCGGTTTTGGGAATCATATTCTGGGTCTTTTAAGTTTTGGTCCTAAAACCACTGAATGAGACACTTCTGATTTGGAAACTCTACTGATTTGGCCTATGACCTCACAAAAGCATATTCCCTGGGATGTTCCAAGGGCACACGGGCCTAGGTCTTAGGTTTTAGCCCTAACATTGCAGACTTGTCCACCTGGTAGATTTGCCTTAAACATAAGGGAAACCCTCTTGGCAGTAAGAGCTATCCAGCGGAATTAAGGGCTGCCTCAGAGGGCAGTGGACTTGCCTTTATTAGAACATGCTTAAGCACAGTAGATGGTTATATATTAGGATTGCTTTTGTAATGGATTTCCTATCATGGAAATGGTTAGTTTCTTGGTGTCCCTTTCAGTATAACAATTATTTGATTCTACAGCCACCTGAGTCCCCCCCCCCCGCCCCAATGATCTTGGAAAACAAAAATGGTAGACAGCTGATGCTCAGTGCTTCACTTGAAAGTGTGCCCAGCTACCGGGGGAGGGGAATCTATGGAAAGGTAAATGGGTTGGGAGTGGGGTGGTATATAGGAATTATTCTTGGCAGTGGCTGGGCTGGTGCTGCAGAGCATTGTGGGGAGATAGAGGAGGTAATGGGAATCCAGGCAATGTTTTGCTTGGCGTCTCTATGCATCAGAGCCAGGGCATATTGCTCATCAAAGAAACACTGAATTAGAAGAAAACTTGAGGGTTCGTCTAAAATCCAATCCCCTGCTCTATACATTATTAGCAACAGAAGATACAATTACAGCAACCTTAACAGATGTCCATCCAGCCTCTGCTTAAATGTTTCTAACAATGAAACAATTTCCTTCTGAAGCAACCTGTTCTATGTGAAATAATCGTTACTGTTAGGAAATGTCTCCTAACATTTAGCTGATACCTCCTTCCCAGTGCCCATCGGTTCCAGTTTTGCCTTCTGGAGCAACAGAGATGTACCCAACTCCATTTTGTGAATGACAACCCATCCAATATTTGAAGGCTGTTATTATGTTCCCCTTTCATTCTCTTTGCTAGAATAAACAGAACTAGAGATTTATTTATTTATTTACAGTGGTACCTTGTATAAAGGAATTAATTTGTTCCAAATGAAATTATGTTAAGTAAATTTTCCTTTATACAAATTTCCCATAGGAATGCATTGAAAACAGAGTAATCCCTAATCGCGACCATTTTTATGTTGTAGGGATTCGCCCCATAGACGATTCTGTTAAGCAAATTTCCCCTATCTCTGGAATTTTTTATGTTGTACAGATTTTATGTTATACAAACTGTAAGTTATACAAAGAGCCCACTGTATTTATTTATTATGTCCTTCTTGGTTTCTGCCTTCCCCAGCTTATCTGATGAGTATGGATGCCACTCAACCCACAAATGAATCACAAAATGCCTGGTTGTGTGTGATGAGTTAGCATTAGCCTCCTTTTTAATGATTCCCCCCCTTATGACTTTCTTGCTGATGTCATAACCTGGCTTGTAGCCCAAGAGAATGCCTGACCATTTCTTATGTGTATCTGTCAAAGACTTTGAATTTGATAGTTATTTCATGACTACCAAGTGTGCAAAGAAATACAGGAAGAAGAGTTTCAGAGAGGTAGACCAGATGGTAATCCACAGCCGGAGAATATATCATTTTGACCTGTGCCTTGGATTTAAACTCAACAGATGCCAAGCTTTCAAAACCCAGTTATTTCACTTGACTTGTGAAATGTTGAGTTACCTTCCCTAAAAAACAATAGTCTGTGGGTCAAACGTAGTCTGTGCTGTTCTACATTCCTTGGAAATACATTTGATAACATTGTTGGACAGGGATTATTTTCCAGGGGTTTTAACCTAGAAAGCCTGTAGCCGGAACCTGAGCAAAGAATTCTTCTTCTGCCATGTGAATGTGCATGGTAAATAGCTCTTAGCCTTCTCTCCCACCCTCCACCCCTCCCCACCCTCAATTAATTTAGTTTTTAAATGATTAAACATATCATGCTGTGACATCCAAAATGTCAACAAGCCCATAAACCTGGAAGACAGGAATGTAATAAAATAGGTAATAGGAGATTTGGGAGTTAATAGAGGCCCTGATGGGTGAGTGTATACAGTAGCTATATATTGGAAACAGTGCAAGTGAAGATGGCTTAGAATCGCAAACTGAGGAAGAAAATTGTTTTTAATTAGCACCTTCATAAGAACTGCTGATTAATACTGTTTAGTTTGGTGAAAAGCTTTCAGCTGAGTAATTTGTACAGCCATTACAACAGTTTTGTTAGACCAGAGGCTCCTGTTGTTAAACACAAACAGCAGATGATAATGGTGGAAGATGAGTTTGTCATGGAACAATTCACCTTTTTTGGAGGGAGGGGGCACTCTTTATATAAAATGCAATGCAGTAGTTGGTATCAGCAGAAATCCATATTTTAAATCTTGCCCAAATTGCAGTGTGCCATGCAAGTGTTAGTGCCCCCCCCAAATTTCTCTCTTTACACTCTAGAAGGAGATTTTATATCATTTATAAAATTATAGATACATTTTGAAGGTATTCAGTAAGAACTGGGCACTTGAATAGCAAAGCTATATATCAGGACATTCAAATGTTGGTACCATGTATTCAAATATTTTTAAAACTAGACTGAAGTGGATTTAAGAAACTGGTGTGTCATTAATATGTGTTCCTCGAGGTGGGGAGTGGGGAAAAACCCTCTAGTGGTTCCTTAGTCTGCAAAATTATGTTTTGTGTTTCTATAAAGTGCACCATTTAGACCTAAGATATTTCTCTTGGATGTGCATTATTCTGAATGGTATTATTATTTATTATTGACTGCCTCGGCATAAGGTTTTTCCATCCATTTGACAATTAAGACTCCAAATTCTCACTCCCGTTTCATCTAATAGGGTAACATGCATATTTCATTTCTACCCAATTGGATGTTTAGTGCAGTGTACAGAAAACAGGAGGACTCTCCGTCTCCTTTTTTAAAAAAAGAAGAAATGCGATCACAATGAAGGAATATGTGCATTAAATTATTACACTAACCAAAGAATTGCCTGATTGGGGTGCCATAATAGAACATGAGAGGGTTTCTCTCTTCCCCCCCCTTCCCCACAACCCCCAGCTCTTTAGACAGGCCTTTGGGGTAATAACAAGGGTTGAGGCTCACGGCGGTGCCAAATAAGCGTTAGACAGCATAATAGTCCGCGAAGAAAAGCCACTGAGCACTAATGTGAAAGAAGAGCTGTCCACCACATGCAGCAAAAATCACCAAAGGTCATTTTATGGTAGCAATTGTGACACAAAATTGGTGGTCATGCTACATGTCTAATACTCAGTGCAGCTTTATAAATGATGGGCCCGTAGCGATGGCTGTCATTAAGTGCTTTCATCATAATAAAGTTTAAACTGTTGGCTTTATGAATCACCAGCCAGCTTCAGCTGTTCGGTGGATGGCGCTTGCAGCGCCTTAAGTGTGACAAGACCTATTAGGAACTGCAACCATGCTTCAAGCATACTTGGCTTTCCCACTCCTGGGGTGATTGCAGCCTATTAAACGGCATCTGGGAAGATTTTCCTCCAGCAATCTCTGATCAAGAGCTTTTTTGGGCTTTGACCTGCATTTCCTTCAAGACTTTCTCCAAGGAGTTTTATAAGAGCAAAAACTCCAGAGGATTTATAGCCACTTCTGATTAATACCTTTTCAGGGTGGGTTTTTTTTCCCTCCTCCTTCTTCTCCTCCCCCTCCTCTTTCCCCCTGCGACTCTCCCACTGCTACATGGAGAAAAGCTTTCATTGTTCCTAAGGTGCTTATTTGTGACCTTTTCTCTGCTTTTTTTCTGATTCCCTCTACCATGTTCTCAGTGAAATCCTTGGTGTGTAACCAAGACAGTTGTTGAGTTGTTACAGCTTTAGAGAGAAAGTGGCTTTTAGGGTTCTGTGTGTGTGTGTGTGCGTGCGCGCGCGCACAACACATTTATATATGTGTGCCTCTTGTTTAAATTGCCTTTTGCACAAGCCATTTACAGCATAAATAAAATTAACACTCCTAGATCCACACTGTAATGGCAGCATGCTTTTATTGACTGCACCTGCCTTGAGATTTGGGGATGTTAGAAATATCTAAATAAATATATACCATAAAAAGATAAGTTTGGACCATAATGGAATGGCATTTACTCATGGTAGGAAAAGGAAATAAATAACCAGCTCCTGTTTATATTGTGGAATAATATCTAACTCAGGGGCCATTCACATTAACATGTCTAAATGTAAATCTAAATGCATATCTGGGTTCATCTAATTCTTGTGTGGAACATTTTCCAATCTTGTGTTCTGAGCTCTTTCGACTGAAGATGCTTGGGATCAAAATTAAGACCTTCGGAGTGAAAAACATGCTGCATACCAGTACCCTGTGGCCATTCTTTGGGTGCATTCCAGTGATGCTTGGGGCGCGTTCCCATGGAATAATTCTTTAAACATAAATGGGCAGGGTAAGACCAGTTTCACTTTATAGCTTCCTACCTAGACCCCAAGTCCACTCTGGGAAAGCTTGGAAAGACGACGGAACAGATGTGGTGGGGGCTGCAGGGGGAAGCTCAAGCTGTACAGGTAGAAGTTCAGTGTTTGACATAATCCTCAGGATTTAGGGTTTTTTACATGTTGATTTTTTTGTTTCTTGTCTGACTGGGTAAGTTTGCATATAAACTTATTCTGATGACGTCTTTTAAAATGTTCTCGCCCCTCTTTTTTTTCTCTCTTGAATTTTATAACTCAACATATTCATCGAATCTCTTGCATTTACAGACTTTTTTTTATATTTTGGAGTAATAAACTCTGCCTTGGGGGGCTGTAACCTCAAATCCTGAGCCAGAAGACGGTAAGTAAAGTCCTATTTGGATCATACAAAAAACCTGGACTGTGTTTAGCATCCTCATCATCAAAAGAAGGCAACACCCAGGATAAAAAGACCACAGGACTAAATTACATTTTGGGAAAATTACTTTTATGGTAACTTTCTGCCTCTCTCATAAGAGCAGCTACCTCTGGCCGAGCCATTCTGAGAGCCATAATCTCCCCTTCTCTAAGTAACTTTTCTAACTTCGGTGTTTCAATAGGCTCAGGTGGTAAATCTACCTACTCCATGAATTTGTCTAATTTGCTTTATAAAGCCATTGAACAAGCCCTGTGCTAACTGATCTCATGTACTTGTGCCAAGGAAATAAAGAGCTGCCTAAAATTTAGAAGTAAATGCTCCACTGAGTTTCTCATGTGCACCATGTTTGTTCCTAACTACCCAGCATTCCACTTAAATCCTTCCTCTCAAGTGATCATGCACTAGGCTTACAATTTGATTTGCTAAATAAACTCCAGCAGTAAATGCCTGACTTCTAGTGTTTTAATAGTTCTACCACTGTATTTTAAAAATCTGTTTTCCATGTTATTCATATTACAAATATGCTATCATAGCAAAAAGAGCATAGCAATGTTTTGGGGTGTTTTTTTTGGGGGGGGGGTTGTTCGGTTTGGACTGAAAATTCCAGCATCACCCACCACCACCACCACCACTTTTTCAGGGCTTCTGGGAAGAGCCACCCCAAAAGAGGGATGTTTCCATCCAAGCTCTGCATATGTAACCCAGCTCTTCCACATTTACCCATCTCAAACTAAAAATCTCCCGATGCTCCATGCTCCCGATGCTCCTTTTATGACTTTATGATTAACTTTTTAAAAATGGTAGATTAGGCTGGTCTTATATGATTCCAAATTATAGTTAGAGATTGGATTAGAAGTTGAGGATTAATTGAATTGGAGTAGAAACAGTGAATTGCCAGAGTTGTTTCAATGAACTCCTACCATAATAATGTGATGAGTGTCATCATGATATAGATTTTTCTCCAAATCCCTTGTTAAAGAAGTCTCTTGTGGAAAGATTTTTGTGGAAAGTTCCAGTGGACACTTAACGGCTGAAAAGGAGGCTGTTCTTTTAAAAACTTGAGATACGTCCAAATGGGACCATTATCGATATGGGTCTACAAACAAAAATTTAGCAGCAAAGGGATCCTAATGCTACACAGCCATTTAGAAAATGCCACCCAAATTTTCTGTAAGAGTGGCTTTCCCAAGTGGTCTCAAGTTACAGCCCAAAGGTGGCATGAATATGTTCTTTAAGGACGTCCATTACTCTGCTACTATTAAATATAAAGTCCAACATAAAGTTTTGATGAGCCAGATTACATGTTCACTCTCTCTCCACTCATGCAAAGTCTTTTAATTTCGATAAATCTTACAGTAGTTTGAAGCGAAACCATATTAGCTTGAATAATACATGTTCAGGGATCACTCATCTATGAAGATGTAGTATTTAATTTACAAAGCATTTACATTTCTGGATCTCTTCTAAACAAGAGGATTAATCACTTTGTATCTACATCTGTGTTGGAGATCTCTCTTCTTAGAAACAAAAACACAACGCCCCCAAACAAAACACCACCAGTTCCCACCCCACAAATCGTTGGGCAGCACAATTTTTTCCCACCTCAAGAAGCCTGTTGCCTTTTCTGACTGACTCAGGTGGCGGTGTCGTAATGCTAAAAGCTTTAAATGTGTAAAAACCTGCCTAATACTCCTATTAGCAACTCTTCTAATCCATGAAATGTAATAGCAGAAGTTTTAGATGAATGTCTCAGAGGTGGACCATTAAAAATAAATTGCCCAACCTTGGGGAGATTAGAATTAGTCTCCAACCAGAAGCACCTTGGGGTTGTTGGGTGTGGAGAGCTGGTTCTGAAAGCCTACATTCCTATCAGGAACAGCATCAGCCTTTGCCTTCTTACTAATGAAGAGACAATAGACTTAGCTGTGGATTTGTTTCCTCTAGGAAGCAAATATGCAAAGTGTGTATGGGGGGGAGGAGTGGAATTAATCATGGCAGTAGGATTCCTGATTTGAAATGCTTTTGATTTTGAAACAGAACTAGGAGGGAGGAGGGAGCCATAGTAAATAGTAAACAAAGTACATCAAAGTCAGAGGAAACCGTGAGGAGCAATTATGGTGTGTTTTAATTAACTGTAATAATGCACAGAACATTCACAATGTTGCACCTTTTCATGTTCAAAGGGCTTTGCAAGCTAGCTAATTAATGCCCACAACGGTCTTATGAGATAAGTCCTCATGGTCTCTCCCCACCCCACCCCCACCACCCTTCTCTTCTTTCTTTTTTTGGTGTGAACCAATGAGGTACAGAAATAAGTGACATGGCCAAGGCCACCAGAGGAAGTAGTTGGCATTACAATGCTTTAATGTCTTCAGTGCTGTATGGGCCTAATCCTGAAAAAGTACAGGAAGGGAATCTCTAGTCTGACATCTGTTACCTTCGATCACAATCAGTTATGGATGAAGCCTATTAATCAAATGGGAAGATTTATTTTTCTGGATTATGGCTTCCAGAATACTGTAATCTAGCCAATATGACCATTATTAAACTGGCTGGGGTGTTCTTGAATGTGTGATTCTCTCTCTCTCTCTCTCTCTCTCTCTCTCTCTCTCACACACACACACACACACACATTTTCCAGTTTCTTCAGTGAACTAATCTATTCATGCAGCTATGAACATTCACATTCAGACAAGCTCAGGCTGCATTCGGGAAGAGACTATGTAATGGTTCTGGCTTCTGAGACTGTGGGATCACTGATGATATGTATCCCTTGTCTGCTTTTTGGACCTTGTCTGCATGTTGGACCTTGTATTTCTGTCTCTGGATTATTACTATCTTGTGCCATCAAGAAAATTCCAACCAGTAACACTCTTAATATGGTTTCTAACTTGAGGTGTTTCAGAAGTGAATTCCCACTTTCACCTACTTCTCTCCAGTGAGTTTCCATGGCTGAGCAGGAATGTGAACCTACATCTCCTGAACTCTAGTCCAACATAATTCCACTATACTCCACTGGCTCTCAAAAGATGGCTCCACGAGAGTTAACAAAGGAAGCTTTCACACAGCACAGAAACTAAGCAGTATTACCTCTGAGTTGCTGCAGATTAAATCCCTGTGAGAGCCACAAGTAGAGAAGCCCTTCAAAAGGTAGCAATTTATCCCATCTTTCCTACAGCCCAGCTTGCAGAAAAGACAGTCCCTCCCTAAAGAGAAGCAGACTTCTCTGCCAAGTCATGACAACCATCTTGAAGAATACCAAGTCAGCTTCCAAATGGGCACTCAAGGCTATTATGTTAAGCAATGGAATGCTTGCTGGATTTTTAAATGACGACCAAAATATTGTAGCATGACCATGTGTGTTATGTGCTATCCAGTCAGATCCGACCTAGAGTGACCCCAACAGGATTTTCAAGGTATGTAAGATATCCAAGGTGTCTATATCAGTGCTAACCCCCACCAGTGATTTTCCATGACTGGGTGGGCATTTGAATCCAGGTCTCCTGAGTCCTAGTTTGTCACTCTACCCACTATACAGGGGAAGAGAATTCAAAAAAATGTGACACATCAACCTTATTTAGTCTTTAAAATTCCTCTGCTTTCATTGGTCCAATTAAGGCATCACCCATCCTAGTTTTGGATGAGCATTTCTTGTTTGGATCCAGGTCAGGCATGGGCTACTTTTAAACACTAATCTAAGCACATTTATACTTTGGCTTTCATTTTTACAGTTCACATAACTTCACTTCCTTTCCTTCATTGCTTTGTCTGGTAATTAGTTTCACTTTAGGCTGAAATCCTGTTCATACAGCATCACTACATAATGCTGCTGATGTCACCAGCCCCTGCAATTGTTTGGGAATTAGACATTTATGTTCCCTCCCAAAGAAATGAAATGAAATTCCTTTACTGCAGGAAAGCTGCTCAGGGCTGCGGGATGATAGGGTTGGAAGTCGTTCATTTCCAAAAACTGCCACCAGCTCAAAAATATCTGGACGGTGGCAATTATCAGAAATAAAAGACTTCTCTCGTTCTAGCCCCCCCCCCACCCCCCGGCTGTATCCCTATAGGAAAAAGGCTCCATTGAGAGCTTTGAGAATTTGGGAGAAAAATGAAAAATGTCAATTTCTGAAAATTCTGCAGTTAATGACATAATTTACCTGACAGTGTAGGTTGAGCAACAGAATTTCAGCCAGTTTAACTTTTCCTTCCTATTAAAGATAGTACTCAAGGTAGGTAACAAATGTCAAAGATCATCAGGGATTAATAAACATCAAAAGGCCAGTTTGAAGAGTTAGGTGTGTTGTGAATGGCGCAGAGTGTTCACAGTAAGGGGGTGGTATAGAGCTGGAATGAATGAATGAATGAATGAATGAAAATGAGACATGCTAATCAATAATAAACAGTATTGCAGGTGTGGAGATTCATTTGAAATCAAGAAGGATAGCTATGATTTCCAAACCACCACCGTCACCACACAGTTTTGTGTTCAAAGCTTTTCACATACATTGTCTCAAAAACCTTCCAACTGTCTGGTTGTAGATCATTATTATCTCCATAATATTGCTCAGGCAGAAGGTGGAAGTTCCAGGCAGAGGTAAGATATCTGGATTTGTAGTTCAGACTCTTAAACCAACAGAGAGGTCAAATCTTGATGTGGCATGCTAGTTGTGTGATTAAATGAAATTTAAAAAAAATGGGCTGAGTGTCAGAAGAGGAAATAGAAGATCAAGTACAAACCCTTGATCAGCTTCAGAATTTCATTAGGGCAACGGTTTTGCACTTCATCACCAAGAGCTTAAGGAAATTGAAGTCCAAAACAGCTGGAAAACCAATGGTTAAAACCCGTTGCCTGGGATTGAGGGTGGTAAACCATTCTTTTAACATCTCACATACTGTTAGGCAACCCATATATCAGAAACAACTTGCACCACACAATGTTTTAATAGAAAATGCTGAAGTACTGTAGTACCAAATGTTTGAGGATCTGATCTAGTACTGTATGACAGAACACATACCTAAGCTATGTCTGGACACCAATATTCCTTGTGATGATACACACCCCACCTCTGTCATCATGGTATCCAAGCTGCCCTTATTGGCTGAATGAGCTTTACTTGATATAAGCATTCATGGACTGTAGACCTCTTCTCCATATGCACCCGATGAAGTGGCTTGCAATCCAGAAATGCATCTCAATAAAACATCTTGGATCTTAAGGTGCTACAAGACGCTTTGCTTGGTAGCCCATCACTCATCCCAACTCATCCCAGATTCACGGAGGATGTAATCTCTGGAGAGGCAAATGCCTGACCACAATGGAAAGGGTTGTTTTTCAGGGAGTGATCTCTCACCAGTAACCCTTCCATCTGCTGGGGAAGCATTCCCGCCCAACCCCAGAGCACAAAAGCCCTCAAGATGGACTGCAGAGGTCCAGCTTGGGCATGGGTCAGGGTTGGATGTGGCATTGTTCCCCACATATCATGTGATCCCCCCAAGCAGTCCAAAATATGAGCTATTTCCCCAGGTGATTACACCATAAATCAATTGCTAAATGGTAAATCAACAATCATGTTAACCCCATTGAGACAAAAACTCTATTCTCATAGAGAATAGGATGTTGCCTTTTTCTTTCCATAATTTCTGGAAATGTGAGCATTCTTCAGTCTATCTGCTGAAATCTTGCTGTCATTTTTCCTCCAGTCTCTGGTTTAGAATGCCCATGCCCTGTGAGGTGGTCTTAAAGGAGAAAACTCTTACTTCTCTTTGCTCTCCCCCTTCTTCTGCTTCTTCTCCATGTCCCCCCCTCCTTCCCCAGTGTGACTTCTCCTCACATCATAGATCCTGACAAGCACTGTACCAATATGGGTAACAGCTCAAGTTTCACCAGGGGGAGATTTTAGCCCTCCTGCAGGCACCCTTCTTTCCACCCCATCAGCCCTTAATAGCATTCTTTGTTTCTACCCCATGGGAGGAAAATAATCTCTACATCCTTTCCACACCTGGTTTGGGAAACAGCAAACTTCCATCTCCAATCTGACACCTTGAAAAATGGACCAATTTGCTGACACTTTTCCCCCTGCAAGGGCTAAAGCCGGTGTGAATAGGCTTGCTAAAGCCGGTGGCCTTAATTAGTTTGCAAGTTATCAAGCACAAAGCCCACCTGTTGCAAAAGGAAAACAAAACCATGATGAGGTGAACTGCAGATGCAGGCACTGAGAGACCATTGTCAGCCTCAGACAGGAGATGCATCCAAGGATGGCCTTCTGGGGCAGGGGATGTTGTGTGGTCTGAGGGATAGGACTTGGGGTGAGGATGATAAGCAAAGAAGGATCAAGGAAATCAAACAAATATAATCGAGAATCAAACAAATACAACGCGGGAGTCATGAATAATTTGTTCCTGCAATGAGAAACAAATAGCCCAGATCATCACAGCTGATCATTCAAGGTAAAACAGATGGAAAATAAGTACAGGACAGAGAAGTTCTATTGGTTTAAGTACAAGAAGGACCGTTTGGATGCAACACAGCATTGTTGTTGTAATGTATAGCATCTCCACATTTAAATTTGAAGTACCCAATCATCTATACTTAATATTATTTATTTATTTGGTTTGGTTTGGTTTGATCTGATTTGATTTCTATACCATGCCATCTAGCTGCCTAGATGCCCTCACCACATCCAATCTCGCCTGATTTCGGAAGCTAAGCAGGGTTGACCCTGGTTAGTACTTGGATGGGAGACCACCAGGGAATACCACGTGCTGTAGGCGCCTGGAGTAGGAACTGGCAAACCACTCCAGTATTCCTGCCAAGAAAACTCCAGGGATATGGGGTCACAGGGAATATGGGGATATGGGGAAAAACCCATGGATATGGGGATATGGGGATATGGGAAAAAACCCATGGATATGAGGTCACGAAGAGTCGGTCACGACTGTAACAACACAACACACACACACCCCATGCCATCTAGCCCTAAGGCTACTCTGGAAAGTATACAATAAAGTAAACAACAAACAAATTATAAATACAATCCAAGTTACACTAATTAGAAAACAATATAAACAAAAACTGCAGTGTCACCTCCGAGAAGGCCTAGTCTCTGGTTTTTGTTTTGGTGCCAGAGTTCTCAAATGCCCTTCCTGGTGAGAACAGGTGGTTTGGGCAGTTCTCCATGGGAGAAGGCACTTTGTCAGGTACCACAATCCTAAACTGTTCAGGGCTTTGTATGTTATCATCATTACCTTGAAGTCAATGTGGAAGCGGACCGGCAACCAGTGCAGAGTTGCCAGTGTGGGAGAGATATGATGATAGCATCCCCCCCCCCCAAATTGGTAATCTGGCTGCTGTGTTCTGGACTAGTTGAAGCCTCCACATTAGCCTTCAAGAGAGCACTGCAGTAATCTAATCTTGAGATTACCAGTACAGTACATGGACCAGCACAGTATAGGCCCCTGTGTCCAGGTTTTGATGGAGCTGGGCGATCTAGGTGGAGTGGACCACAGATGGTGCCTTGAACTCGATGGATAGTGCTGGGTCCAGGAGGATGCACAAGCTGGGAACCTAGCCCTATTGGGGATAGTCACTGTCCTAAAAGAAAGGGAGTTTTCCGACACAGAGACACTGCCCCCCCAGGACCTCCACCTTTCCAGGTTCAACCTCAGTTGATTTGCCCCCGTCTACTCCAGTACAGTTCCTAGGCAGCCCTCAAGGAATGGGACAGCATCCACTGCAGATGGTGGAAAGGAGAAATAGAGCTGGGCATCCTCCAGGAAGGAACAGAGCCAAGCCAAAGCAAGGCCACTAATCCCCAACATGGACAGTCTCCCCAGGAGGATGCTATGGTTGACAGTCTAACTTCACTGCAAGACTGTGAGGAGAATCACCAAGGACACTTCTTATTGGTCTCCCTCAGGAGGTCATCTTGCAGGGTGACTAATGTTGTCTCCATGCCATGATGCAGCCTGAATGCAAACTAGAATGGGTTGAGATCATCTGTCTCATCCAAGAGCACCTGAAGCTGGTTAGCTACCACCCCCTGCACAACCTTGATCAAAAAAGGTACATTGACAACAGGTATATATTTTGCCTTATTGTCCATCACCAAGCTATGATTCTTCCAAATGGGCCTAATGATGTCTCCTTGAGGGCTTGGAGAACCTTGCCATCCAGGAGAAATCCATTAATTATTACTGTGGCCCATTCACAGTTATTACTGGCCTGACAGCTTTTATGAGCCAGGCCAGGCAAGGGGTCAAGGGAGGTGGTGGTGGTCCTGCAGTGATCAAGTGCCCTGTCCACTTACGTTGACATCACCGGTTGAAAATGGGTTAATCTAGCCAGGCAAAGCATTGAGCTGGACATCTTGGCTTGATCTACTCACTGCCTCAAATGGATGTTCTAGATCCCAGCAAATGGGCTGCACTTTTGACTTTGATTTATAAAATGCTACATATTGGTCACTGAAGATGCTATTTGGAGGCCTATCGTGGACAATTCCAGATATATTGCAGACTGATGAAGCTGCTTGAAGGAGTAGTGAAACGTTTCGATCTATCAAGAAAAGAAGTCCAGTTGCTATGTCTGAACTTCCAGTTCTGCCTGATGGTTCCATACTTTGCCTATCTGGTTCACGAATAATATTTTCCTGGCATCTTTTACATTGCAAGGTAAGTATGAGACTCAATCTTAACAGCTGTTAAATTATCCTCTGTCAGGGCCTGCCTCCAGGTGCTCTCTATCCTCCTCCTCCTCCTCTTCTGCTTCAAAGCCTGAAGATATTGATTATACCAAGTGGCTGGGCAGACTCTGCTGCAGAGGGGGTGTTCAGGCTGCAACATTATTTATTTATTTATTTATTTATGTCACCATTTTAGGGTCATCTCTCAGTCTTTCCAAAACTCTCCCCAGTCAATTTTACTGATGTGAGTGCCAGCTTCCCCCGCATCTATTTATTTATTTAGATTATTTGTACCCTGCCTTTCTCCTTCGAAAAGGACCCAAGGTGGCTTACAGTAATGGGGGACAATATACAGTCCAGTACAATTAAGACATATTCAAGTTTGAGAACAGGGAATTGAGGGACATCTTGCAGCATTAAAAGACAACATTAAAGCTACAAGGGAACATGAGCAGTTAAAAGGAGAGTAAAATTCCATGTAAAAGTTATGAGTGATGGAAACTAACATTGATAACATAGTGTCAATGCAATCACACAACGTTATAAGTGGTTATAAACGCAATGTCTATGTGATCATGTATGGTAGATTCATATAAAAGATACATACTAGGTAATCCATCATTCAGAGGAAGCTTGCCTGAAGAGAAAGCTCTTTGCCTGTTTCGGAAAAGACATACCAGCCATCCACCAGAGCACTGACAGGAGTGCCAACCACCTAAGCTGGAATGATAGATAGATAGATAGATACTGTACTGTAGCTAATTACCATATTTTTCCATCTATAAAATGCCCTATGTATAAGACAACACCCAATTTTCTAACCCAAAGTTACAGTTTCACAACCATACGGTTCTCTCCTCAGCTTACTTCCATGTATAGGATGACCCTCAATTTTAGTCTAACAATTTTAGACAAAAGTATAGTCTTATACATGAGAAAATAATTAATTAATAGATGTTAATAGATGTAACAGATGTAAATGAATATTGTAAACCACCTGTAATTAATTCATAACAATATGTTAATATCTGGAGTCTGTGAGATATTAACCTTCTAACTAATCTTTCATAATATATCAACCAAATTTCCCACTTATACTCTCATCACATTCCAATTACCAGCAATTAAACAACTACTAGGTCATACCCCTCATAGCGCTTTTTAATCCCTTCCATTTACATTCCTCCCAGTCAATAAAAAACTCAACTGTGAGTATCTGTGCCTTCCACGTGGTCGTCTTATCCTGCAGTGTCACCATTTTAGGGGCATCTCTCAGTCTTTCTAAATCTCTCCCTAGTCAATTTTACTGATTGAGTGCCAGCTTCCCCAGAAATATTTATTTATTTTGAGTGGGTATTTTTTACCCCACCTTTCTCCTTGGAAAAGGACCCAAGATGGCTTACAATAGTGCGGGACAATATACAGCCCAGAACATTTAAGACATATTCAAGTTAAGAACAAGGAATTAGAAGAGGCATCTTAGAACAAGGTAACATTAAAGCTACAAAGAGCACACAAAAAATTATGAGGGGTGGAAAGTAACATGGAAAACACTGTGGTTCTTTTGAAATCAGTCAATGCGATCATGCATAGTAATCCATCACATTGTAGGTAGTCCCTCATTCAGGGAAACCGTGCCTGAAAAGGAAGGTCTTTGCCTGCTTCCGGAAAGACAGCAGAGAGGGGGCAGTCCTGGCCTCCAATGGGAGAGAGTTCCAAAGCCTGGGAGCAGCAACAGAGAAGGCCCTTTCATGTGTTCTTATAAGACACGCCTGTGAAGGTGGCGAGATGGAGAGAAAGGCCTCTCCTGATGACCTTAGCAACTAGGCCGGTTCATACTGAAGGATTCGATCTTTGAGGTAGCTTAGACCTACACCATGTTATGCTTTGGAGGTTAAGGTCAGCACTTTGAATTGTGTCTGATAGCTCAATAGTTCTCAAACCTTACGAAGAACTTCATGACAGTTCGGCAATGGAATATGCTGCCATGGAAGGTGGTGGAGTCTCCTTCTTTGGAGGTTTTTAAGCAAAGGCTGGGTGGCTATCTGCCGGGCGTCCTGTGATGGGGGTTCCTGCATAGCAGGGGGTTGGACTAGATGACCCTTGAGGTCTGTTCCAACTCTATGATTCTATGATTCTATGAAACTTTTTCGCCGTGGCACCCTTATCGGGCTAAAAAAAAAATTTGTTGCACAGCTACCCTTAAAGTGGTTTGAATACTTAGGAAAAGAAGAAGAAACAGTGCAAATTTAATCTTCAGTTGTCTTTAATGTGATGAATGAAACTGTTTGAATGAAGTTTTCATTATTTCCTTTATATTTATGGGAAGTTTTGTTAATTTTACCCTCAAATCACTTGACCCAGAAATTTGTTCCTGTATCTGTATGTAAGCACACATTGGGAATGCAGACTCAGAGAGATAAGTTGAAGTAAAAGGCACACGTCTTTTCACTGCAGACTTGCCAACAGCATTGTTTTCTGAAGACACTTGCATCCAGAACTCTTCTTGGATTCCTTCACAGTATTCCTGTTTTAAACTGCTGCCTTTGCTGATTTCAAGCAGATTTTGAAAAATTTCATTCGTCATTCCAGTAGGTTTACGTTTTGGGTCGCAGGAAAACAGGTTCATCATCCAGCTGTAGACGTAATCAGATTCAATGTCGGGAAAATAATCAATTATGCTTCTTCCAAACCTTCCAAGTGGGCAATAACAATTTCGATGAAGTTGGTTTGAAGGTTGATCTCATTTGTTTTGACAACTTCTTGCAACTGAGAAAAGTTGGAGATGTCTCTGCTCTCAACTAGACATGGGCACGACTCGGTGAAATTTTCGTTTTCGTTTCCATTTTTCGTTTCCGTTACATAACGGAAATGGTAACGATAATTAAGCCGTCAGAACTCGAACTCGAACCGAAAAAAGAAAAATTTGGTCGAGTTTTTCATTTTCGTTTGTGGCGTCGCGGCGATCGCGCAATGCGAAGAACAGAAAAAGTTTTTAAAAGTTTTTTTTAAAAAAACCCCGACTCCCGGCCAAAAAAGCAGGCGAAAATATGCCTGCCTGAGGCTTTGCACCTACCAGAGGGGTGGTTTCTGGGGGGTCCCCGGCCTTTCCCCCCCTTCTCCTGTCCCAGGCTGCTTGCACCTCGTCGTCTCGCCATGCCATGCGGTGGGGGGAGATCCAAAATAGCGACCACAATTTTTCTTTTGAAATTGTGGTCAAAAAACACACCAAATCACCACAGAAACATGTGAAATTTATTTATTTTAAATGCCTGAATTTTAATAGTAGCAGCAGTGGGTTTTTTTATAGCAATAAAACGTTGTATTGATTTTTTATTTTATTTTATTTTTTATTTTTTTAGAGCTGCCCATTTGGGCTGGGCATGGGATGGGACCATGCACATTTTTTGAACCATTCCACCAATGGCATCGCCAGGTTTTTGACTGACACTTCTGGATGTCTCGGAGGGCATAAAAAGCCGAGGCACCTTCCAGAAATCGCAGTCGGGTGTATGGATGCGGTTGAGGGAGGAGGGCTGGCTGTTGGTGCTGATGTGATCCACTTGAGATTGAGGAGGGAGGCTGGAGGCTTTAGGATTTAAGTTAGGCAGGCAGAGAGGGAATTGAATTTAGAAAATAATTTCTTTGATTCCCTGCAGCTTTGTCTGCTGAAGGGAATAGCAGTTTATTCTTTATTTCTTCTCTGGCAGTTTGTGAGGATTTTTTTCTGATATTGGATAAAGGGGAGGTTCGACTGGGAGTGGGAGGTGTGGATTTATTTTAAAAATATATTATATACTACCATTTATTTTCTATTTTCCCAACCTCAATTTGCTTGCACACACACACATTTGGGGTGCAAGCCAAGAACAGAACCTCTATTCTAAGTGATATCCTAACTGCCCACTCGCCCGCCCACGCCGCCACCCGCCTGCGGCCCACGCCACCACCCACCCACTCGCCCGCCCTGGCCCCCCCCGGCCGCGGTCGCCGCCCGCCCATGGCCCCCCCACCGCCGCCTGCCCGCACCTCCCCCCGCCCCGCCCGCCGCCTAGGGCGCAAAAACACCTAGCGCCGGCCCTGATTGCGGGACGCCCCTATGCTCTGGGAAGTCAAATCGCACTAAATCATGGTGGAAATGACAAACAAAATGACGAAATGACAAATTTTTGGAAAATTTCGCAACAAACGGAAACAACCTGAAACGGACCCATTCCAACAAACAAAAACTCGAAACGTCATTTTTTCTGGTCGTGCCCATGTCTACTCTCAACGCACACTTTTAAAAATGGAATTTTTAACTTTTAATTCTGTAATAAAAGTAGGGACTCAAATAAAAAATTCATTCCATTGCAGGCCCCTCCCAAAACAGTATCATGGTTATGTAGCTGATTTTGATTACATCTGCTGAGTTATTACATGCGATGCATTGCAAATTTGTCTACCTCATAACTTAAAATCTAACCTCTTGTCAAAACATTTTTAATTGTATAGGACTATGATGAAAATATAAGCACATGTACAGTCTCTAGCCATGCAGTAAACATTATGTTCACTAAATAGTCAGTCTCTTAAAAGAAAAGAATACAAATTTATCATCAAATCCACTGAAATCTTATTTTATCTGTGTTGACAACAACCCAGTACCACTTGAAACAAATGGCGCACAACCACAAAAATGACCAACGCAAGGCAAACTCAGCATAGACAAGGAGATAATGGTGTTGCCATGTTATAAAATGGATTTTACTGCTAAATTGCTCAATCTTAGTGAAAATTAAATATTCTTGCCATGGCATCCATGGCATATGCTCACGGCACCCACTTTGACAACCGCTGAGAAAGCTGATTGGCAGCCAGTGGAGCTGCTTTAGTAGGGGTGTAATGTGATCAACCTTGAAACTGAAGTTTACCCGCCCAGAGTAGCCTTTGGGTTAGATGGTGTGGTATATAAATCCAATAAATAATAAAATAAAATAAATTTACCATACATTGTACATTTGACACCAATATTAATTCCCAATTCTCCAATATTAACTCTCTAGTATTAAGTCTAATTAACACAGGGCTCTCAGGCAAGGTACTATTTTGCAGCCAGTTAAGTTTGTCTGCCCCTCAGCTTTGTATAATGGCTGGTAAGTGGCTGACTAAGCCAGAGGAGGCAGGGGAGTGGTATTTGTACCGCTGCCTGTATGTACTGGGCTGAACAGGTTTTTGCCCATCTATACTCATATGCTATAACTTCATATTATAACTGAAGCACAAAATGAGAGATACCCTGTAGATCCCTTCACTTCAGTAGGTCCCTGGTATCCGCTGGTGATTGGGTTCCTGGCCTTCAGTGGATAATGAAAACCGTGGATAAGTGAGAACACCTTCCTACCCACCTCCAAACTGCTGTTTCCTGACAGTAGCTTGCTTTATGACTGCTGTTTTGAGACAGTAACTTGCTTTATGGCTCCAGTTTGTGACAGTAGCTTGCTTTACAGATGCTATTTGTGACAATAGCTTGCTTTATAGCTGCTGTTTATGACAATAGCTTGCTTTGTGGCTGCTGAGTTATTTAATTTTTTTCCTCTGCCAACTGTGGATAACTGAATCCGTGGATAATGAATCAGTGGATATGGGGTCCTACTGTATTTATATTCAAGAACAAAGGAAGAACCATGCCATGACAGCCAGCATCTTGTTGACTACCATGCACAGGTAGTCTCAATATTAGTCTACTGTAGTGCTCTCTATGTGGGGCTGCCTTGGAAGTTAATGCAGAGGCTCCAGCTGGTGCAGAATACTTCAGCCAGACTAGTGTCAGGTGATAAAAGATTCCATCATATTACCTCGACTTTGGCCACACTGCACTGGCTGTCAATTCATTACCGCATTGATTTCAAGGTCTTAATGTTGACATACAAAGCCCTAAATGGTTTGGGACCTTCCTATCTTTCAGAGTGGCTCCTACCCCAGAGTTCTGCCCGTGTGTCTCATTTGTCACAGGCAGGTCATCTGAGGGTGCCAATGCCAAGGGAGGCCCACAAGTCAACAACCAGGAAGTGGGCCTTCTCGGTGGTGGCTTCTAGACTCTGGAACAAACTCCCTTCATTGCTGATCTTCAAGAAAAGATTGAAGACTTGGTTATTTCAATCTGCTTTCCCTGGTTATTAACTGCTAAATTGCCTTACTGATTTTGCGATTTAATCTAGTCTCCCATTAGCTTATCTTATTTACTTTTGATTTGTATGAATGATGTTTTAGTTATGTTTTCATTTGTAATATTTTTGCTTTTTATTATATCCTTGTATCTGTATTTTGTACAGTTTGTATTATGTGGCACACCGCTCAGAGTGGCTTTCTGCCAGATAGGCGGTATATACTGTAAATCAAATAAATCCAGCAGTATACGCTGTGGATCAGTTCCAGGCCTTCCTGTGGATAACAAAAAGTGTGGGTAAGAGAAAATGCAAAAAACCCAAAACTGCTGTTTTGTGAGAATAGCTTGCTTTGCAGCTGCTGAAATATTCATTTAATTTTTTTCCTCTGCCAACCATTGATAACTGAATCAGTGGTTAATGAATCAGTGGATACGGGGTCCTACTGTAAATAAATAAATAAATAAATAAATAAATAAATAAATAAAATTTACATGCTGTCCAACAAGATGCCCACAGAAACCCCATGAGCAAGACATGAGTGCCATTTCCCCCAGCATCTAATGTTGAAACTGAAGTCTAACATGTCTGTTTCCAGCAAAGATTCCCTCCCTCCCTCCATTCCATGTTGGCAATCTAACAGTTACTCTTTTGTGCTGTTACTTTTTAATTTTACCATTGTGTGTGTGTGTGGGGGGGTAGTACTGAGCAACAGTAGCTAATTACTGGGGCAGGGGGGGAATACCTCCCCATGAAATTCTGCACCTCTTCACCCGTGTCCATTAGCTGCTTCTACCCACAGAAAATGTGCTGATATGATGGCCAAACCAAGGGACAGACTACTGTCTTTCCCCACAACTACCTGCCTGGTCCCTAAGGTCACCATCCAAGGCCTTGTCAAATGAAAAGAGGCAGGTGGCTCTGAGAGAAGGCCCTTTTAAAACAGCAGCACCTCCTCCGTGGAAGGGTTTCCCTACAGACGCTCACCTGGTACCTATAGCGTGTCAAGTAAACTGTTCCATCTCCACAGCAGTGCTTTTAGATACTTCTGTTTTTTTATAGTTTTGTCTCAGAGAGCGTTAAGAAGAAAAGAGTACTCTTCCACTTCTGTACCCTGTACCCTGTGCTTAGAGTAAATAACCATGGAAAGAGTTACTACAAATTGGACTTGCCTCAAGAACACATGATTGTTATTACAATATTTTGTAGCTGGTTTTACTTTGACTTGCACATACTGTGGTGCTTTTGCTTTTGCTGCTGATTTTACCTTGGTTTTATTATGCAAATTATTAGTTATTTAATTCATTATTGGTTTGTTTTTACTGCCAGAACTTCTGAGATATCCCACCTAAGGTACCAAAATTACTTGGCTACTATACCCCTTTGGGTTCCATTTGTTGCTCTACCTCAGGCAGTAAAATAAAGTACGCACAAATAAAAAACTTATTAACAATTGGCCCTTTATCACCAGGACAGGAGCTTTATGTGACTCGGGTTTTCAATAATATATAAGCATTTTCAACTGGTGGTCCCATCACCTCCTGGATTTTGAAGGCATTTGTTGTTATGAGTCCTGAAGTCACCACTTATGGTGACCCTATGCTCACTCACTCACTCACTCACTCACTCCGTTTCTCTTAGTGAGAATTCCAGGAAAAAAATCAAAACAAAACGAAAGACAAAAACAAGCGGCACCTTAAAGACTAACTGAGGTGCCACGTGTTTTTGTCTTTTGTTTTGTTTTGGTTTTTTGCCTGGAATTCTTGCACAGACTAACATGGCTACCTCTTGGAGAGAAAATGATCTCTCATTAACAGCTCAGTTTGTAGAAACTAAAGTCTGTGGTTTCTTTTATTGAATCATTACATCTCATATGAAGCCCTCCTCCTTTTCTACTCTGTTTCACCTTTGGCACCATTGTAGTCTTTTTTCAGTGAATATTGATTTCTTGTGATAAATTCAGAGTAGGTACTGTATATCATTCCACCAAAACTCAAGTATCCCCGTGAATATTTCACATGCCTGGCAGCCTATGAACTTGATATGTTTCTCTCCCACCCCCCTGTGTTAATGCCTCATCTGCAGGATGGGAAGCACAGTGACCCTCCCTTCTGTGGCTAGTCTGGGATCAGACATGCTAGACACTTGACACATCAAAACTGCCAACCTAAACACAATTACTAGCAGGTGAGTCTCCTAGAACACAGTAGGACACATTTCCAAGGAAGCATGCTTCAAATTACTCATCTCAGTTTAGAAGAATAACACTTCAAAGCTTGTCTTTGGAGCTTTTGGATGCCAAGTCATTTCCCCAGAAGATTAAAAAAATGATGGATGGTTGCTAATACAATAAAAATTTAAGTTGTCATCTATTTCAGGAAATACATCATACTCAGAGCACTAGACGTTTGATAAAAATAGAAAGAAGCTCAAGTCTTGAAGACAGGAGTATGTGCTTTCTCAATGATGCTAGAATATTTCCTATGGGGAATCCTAATAATAGGAGATAGATTTGAGGGGGGAAAGGGTATTTTTTAAAATTGTCTTAATTTTAAAGAATTATTATCTGCCAATTGTTTAAAAATCTGTTGAAGATCCAGAGTGTTAATTTATTATAAATGTTGTCTATTACATTTTGAATGAGAATTACCTATGGGGAGCTTGTAAACTTTTCAATGCACTGTAAGGTTATATGTCTAGAAGAAACAATTGCAGTGACAGGCTATCCTTTATAATCTCCCTCTTTAGGCTCCTGCCACACAAAAGACTCTAAATACTGAAGATGTTGTGTGGGAGGAGAAACATTTTCCAAACAAGTCGGTTTTTCTCCATTCCAGCCCAGGTAACAAAGGGTCTCCGGAATTTTCTGTGGGCCTTGCCGGGAGCTTGGCCTCTGGATCTTAGAGCCACCTGCTGCTTAAGCCATCGGTCAATAGATTAACTGCAGCTATTACTAAGTGCTTAGGAAAGCAGGTTATGTGGCAGAGCAAACAAAATCAACCCGCATTTAGTGCCTGTTAATTCAAAATTTAATAAATGAAAGGGTGTGGAGGAGGGGCTGCAGAGAATGCTGATGACTGCAAAAACAACAACAAAAACAAAAAACAGAAATAAAATGACATAATTAAAAAGAAACACCATGCAGTACTAAATAAAAGCAAGCAAAAGAAATATCCTGGGTTAAATGGTTATTGTTACTGTTTATGTTTACTTAGCATTGTGCACAGTTGAATTGTTGTTTTTATTTCTTGATTTTTGTTTTTATCTGATGATTTATATCTTTTGTTTGTTATATTATTATTTCAGTGTACCTTCCTTTTGAGGTAAACCACCCAGAATAGTGCCCAGCACTAACTGAGCAGTATTCAAGTCTTCTACCTACCTACCTACCTACCTACCTACCTACATAACATACTCACATGCATACATACGTATATACATACATACGAAAGAAGCTGATTAAAAACAGTTTTCATGGCTGTGGTTAGGCAAAAATAATAAGTCATTGCTTTCCACATTTGCTCTGGCTTTTGCAAGGATTCGGGATTATTCTGTCTTTCTCTTGCTATCTATTTAGCAAAATCTCAAAATATTCTTATTTTGAGGTCTGACACTGTGATTTTATTTTGCTTGTATTTGGAAAATTCTCCTTACCTCCTCCGGTTCGAAGGTTTTACCCTTACACTTCTCAGTGATGTCATTGTGGGGGGCGGTGTTTACCTGAATAGTTCTCACCAAGTGCTGGTGAGGAGAAGTTCTTAGATTCAATAAAGATGAACCCAGAAAACTTGGCTTGGACACATTACCGTCCATTTGGGCAAAGAGAAAATGGAAAAATCCATGTATGTAAGTCAAAGAGGGAAATAATGATGAACATCAATATAGATTCACTATGATCCTGCTTACTACAGCCAATTTGCTAAATCAAAGCTTGGGAAAGTTTTTTTGAGGGGGTGGGGTTTAAGCTCAAGCAACAGTAACTAGGCATCCTAAAGATGAACAGATTTTCTCCACTATCCACACACAGATGAACTGTTAACTTGTTTAGATGGATGCAACACCGCTTCATTTGGGTAGGAGAGAAAGGTAGGGGGTAAAATATGCAACAATATGGATGGTCTAACAGTGGTCTTTTACTTCTCCATCATAAGGCTTTTGCTTTGCTTTGTTTTGTTTTGTTTGGCTTTGTTTTGTTTTGTTGTTGTTATGGTTTGTAACCTCTCACATTTTCTTCCTTGGTCATCTAACAATGTATATAAACATGACTTCTCCATGCATGCAATGAAGAAGCTGGGCGGCCTATGAAATTGTGTGCCAAATAGGCCAATGTCTTGTTTGGATTGTCGTGCAGAAGTGGATGCAACTGTTTGAACCTTTTTTTCCCGCGTAGGTGTGCATCTAGGTGCAAGATGGAGACCTGACAGGCACCTTTCCCAACATCCACCACTGCTTTTACTACTTCCATCCCCTACCTAACATAGCCACCTTAAAAAAATTTCCCAGGGTATGGTCTAAATAGTGAGCAAAAGAGAACACTAGCCAGAGAGAGCTACATTCTTCCTGTCCTGCTTTGGGGTTTCCCATGCCCCCCCCCCTTGTTGGTCAACTATGCATAAGCCTGAATAGGCCTTTGGTCTCACTCCGGAATGCTCTTCGTGCATTCTCTTGATTACAGATGTGCCTATCTGATTATTTGAATTAGAGCTCCCAGAATTTCTCAGTCATGGGGAAGAGGATCCAGCCCAGTGGTTCTCAACCTGTGGGTCCCCAGATGTTCCTGGACTGCAACTCCCAGCTCAGCTAGTGATGAAGACTTCTGGGTGTTGCAGCCCAGGAACATCTGGGGACCCACAGGTTGAGAATCACTGATATAGCCAAAGAGTTATTGTCTACAACTGCAAACACAGATAGGACATTGATGTTTTCTACAAATGGCCCACAGTGCATGGATGTTCTGTTGTTTCAGGCCTGTAAAAACAACCCTGGTTTGCATGGATCTAGAAAAATTCAAAATTCCCAAACATTTTTTCATGGTATTTACAAACATACCATTTATTCATTTACTGCATCATCGCCCTTTTGCCATTTTAATACTATCTATTAAAAAGCAAGTTGTGGTCACTAGTCAAGCTCTTAAAAAAGCATAAAATTAAGAATCACAAAACTATAGCCTTCATAGTTTGTTTTTAAATAGAAGATAGAATTAGATGAATTTGTAGCTGCAGTATTGTAAATACTAATCTATACTAGTGGATTTTATTGAAGATATGTAAAAGGGAGAGGTAATAATCAGTTCTTGGACTGCAGAATGAGAAGCGAGCTAGCATGAGCTGTCACTGTTGTTGTGATGATCTGGGGTGGTGGGACCAAGCTGAGTCACATATGCTTTTCCTTTTGTGACTGCGTGAAAAACTCTCCTCAGGTCCACTGCTAGCAGCTTTCAGGTTTTTAAAATATAAGGTTCTGTTTCTCCTTGTTGGCAAGACAGATCTGAACAGGCCATAGCAAAGAGGTCCAGCAAATTATATCATGCTACTCGAGGTGGCTGTGCTCCATCAAGCTGTCTAGAAAGCTAGAACAAGTGTGTGGGGGAAAAAAAATCAGAAGTAGAAGCGTAGGGTTTGGCAAGGGGTGGTCTATCAGCATCCAGGCAATAGTCAAGGATTAACCCCTGCTCAGACTATCACAGAATCATACGTAGAACCACAGAATAGCGAAGATGGAAGGAGCCTACATGGCCATCAGGTCCAACCCCCTGCTCCATGCAGGAATATGATGGAGAAGAGCATACTTGCCCAACCTGGTTGATCTCTTATTTCATGGAATCAGGATGTTACAAATAAGTATGGAATTAAACAACATTACCAAAGTAAGAGTTTTCATTTTGGTTTAGTTCCGGTTACTAGCCAAAACCGTGACTGGATAGGAAACATGCTTGCAGAAGAATTCAGAAAGCCTCGTAGTTGTTGATCGCTCTTATGGCTACGAAGCCCATGATGCAACATGACCGTAATGAAAACAGGCATTAGCCAATATAATGGAGACCTTTCAATGAAAGTGAGCAATTGGCAGGATCGGTGGTGGTGGTGGAGATTGCAGTGCAAATGGCTTAAATTTAAATAGGCCGGTAGATGTGTTGCAAAAATCACCCATTATAAGCCGAGTGCAGCTGGTGTCGACAGAAATCTCCAAAACAAACCCTGGAAACCTACATTAAATATTTCTTCCCCATGAGTTCCCGATCCTGTTCCGTTTCTAAAGCGTTCTGCTGTTTTCAACACATTTGATAATGAGTCACATTTACATGAGCAAGCATTGAGTAGTCTCATGTTCCTTTCATACGGATGCAGTCCATAATATTTCATGACATCAGATCACCTTTCGAACAGAAAAGGAGTGTGGACCGAACCAACTGTATTGCGGCAACATTTATTCATGCATTATTCGCTAGCAAACCTGAGGCATGGATGTGCTGGAAATCTAGTTCTTTTGGGCAGTTACAAGGCTACAAAACCCATCGTGTAATTTCAGGTCCCTCTTACAGCAGGGAGGGATTGCTGATCTGGAAGAAGATTACAGCAAGTAATATGGGGGCTCAATGTTCAGCTCCTACCGATAGGCTGGTTTCCGTTTGGGGGAAATCACTGCTTAAACCCAGGAAAGCTAAATAAAATTCTCTCTGCAGGTTTCACAGACAGCCTATGTTGTTGCTGTTGGGGGGAATTCTAGGAGCAATAAGCCCCCAAAGGTAATTTTTCAAAATAATTGCTCTGCTCACATGTAAGTTGAGTCAAACGTGAATGAGTTTGGGGAGAATTGGGTGAGAGTAGAGGAGACTAAGGGAGTATCTGCACCACAAGGTTAACAGGAGTGGCAGACCATTTCAACCCTCAGAGCTCCGTGCCATGCAATTTTGGGATATGTAGTCTCAATGCCATTTGTGGGGAACCGTAAGCAGGTGAAGACACCTGCTTGGGAATACCCTGAAGCAAATGGTGAGCCACTGTGTGATACAGAATGCTGGACTGGATGGGCTGTGGCCTGTTCCAGCAAGGCTGTTCCTATGTTCTTATGTTCCCACCCAGATCTCGGTAATACATGCCTGGTTGGCACCCTCATCGAGAATGATATTATTATAAAAAGGCAGCAAATAATTCAGAAAGCACCATGTAGATGTCTTGGGAACAAAGAACTCCCCCAAACTTCCAAACCCCATAGCTGACATTGCATCCATTTCCTTCTGGTTTTCTTAAAGAGACTAAGGAAGACAGGTGGCTCATAATTTAGCAAGGGGGACACCCCCTGACATTTTGGGCAGAGAAATGGGTTGTTTCAGTGCACAAGCTACCTTGGGGCACATTTTCCCTTAGAAGGTGGCTTCACCCATGTTATCTTAGTAAATAAAGAAATATGACGTTTCTGGAGGAAGCATGTGTAGCATTTCAATTCTTTTTTTTTAAAATAAAATACGGGTTTCTTTTATCAATGACACGTCGATATACAAAAAAGACAATAAGTAAATACTGTCTTGGGAAAGTCATTGCCATCCCGAACGCACACTCCACAAAGACACTGCCAAGCAGTTTCTCTCGGCTCCCCCATGGTTTTTGACACAGTAGGGCAGCATTTAGCCTTATAAAAACACAGATAAGATAAATGGTTTATTGTCGCACAGTAGGTATTGCTACTCTATCAGCCACCATCCTGAAGCCTGAGCTGATAGCTGCAGCAAGATACTTTAATGCCACTGATATCTCCTGTTTCTTTTTTCTTGCTTTCCCCTTTCCATTTTTTTTAAAAAAAGACATTTACTTTGGATTCACAAGATGGGTCAAAGTCACCATGCTGCCTCCAATATTTCTTGCCTGTTATCTAGGATCAGAAGAGAGGAGATGGAGGTTGCTAAGAAGCAGCTTTGTCCATTTGTCCCAGACTCTTTAAACCAGAATTATAGAGAGCTTTTAAATATATATATATATATATACTGTACTGTGTGGCTAGGTTGAGGAGCTGAACTTCATCCACGATCAAAAAAGAAGCCGGCTTTATAGTTAAGTGCCAAACTGTTTTATTTTATTTTTTTTCTCCTCCCAGAAATCATGCCATGATAAGAAGGGTTCCAGGATCAAGAATTGCAAAAGAAGTAGCCATTGCTGAATTTCTGTACTTGGAAATAAACTCACTGAATATATGCTTCTTGGGTGGATCTCAGGTGGAAAACGCACAACCCTCCAAAACAGGTAGACTGCATTCTCCACCATGCATTACCCTTGGCAATGCTGGCTCAAGTTAATGGGAGCTGCAGTCAAACCAAATCTGGAGTACTGTATGTTTCTCACTCTTCTTCTTCCTAACGTTTTCCTGGTGATGTGGTGTCCGCTGTTCAGACCCTGAAACAACACTTTGCCCGATTAATCATGTGTGTCCTGCCATCTTATGTTTTGGTCACCCATGTGGCTGCCAGCCATAAATCTTCAGGTGATAAGCAGTTTGGGCCACCACGAAAGGTGCCACTCTGAGGACACATCCAGACTGGTGAAGCCAGCTTTCTTTCATCTTCTCTGAAATAGCTATCATGGTTAGTTGCTGCAGGATAGTATCATTAGTGATGTGGTCAAATAGGGAAATAGCCAACATCCAAAGGAGTATATGCATTTCCATGCCACAGAGGCAGTTCTCTACTCCCATTGTTGCTGCCCAGCACATGAGGCCATACAGTGCAACAGGGCAGATGATTGTGTCTGGCCCAAAGCACCCACTGGTGAGTTCTTGCCACCCCGAGGGAGGCCCATAAAGGTTTCCATACGCCTTCTCTGTGGCCAACCCGACCACATGGAATAAACTGCCCAGCGAGATCCGCCTGGCCCAATCTCTATCAGCCTTTAAGAAAGCTCTGAAAGCTTGGCTGTTTAGAGAAGTTTAGTGCTTGTCCTGTGCTCCCTGTATCCGATGTTGTTCTGTTTATTATCTTTTTTTGCCTCTTGCTGGGTTCTTATGTAATGTTCTGCTATCACCCTGATGCTGTGGTTCTTCATTAAGAAAACAGAGGTACCAGAGAGATGTTTGTTATATAAAAGCAGTTTGCTAGATACTTCAGCAAAGAATGCCATGGTTTCCAACCTTGGGTAAATCCAGGTGTTCCTGGACTCCCAGAGGTGACAATCAGCAAAGGCTTGTGGGAGTTATAGTCCAAGAACACCTGGGAACCACTGCTCTAGAGGCACAGCTTTGTTTGGGAAAGGTCCACCAAACTAAATGTACAAGCTAGGATCTCCACCTGAGCTGGAAGATATGTTAGAGGACAGGTTGGATTCTTAATAAGACTTTTAATGGTGCTACCCGTTCTCAAGCCCTTCTGAACTTATGGTGACCCTTCCGAAAGGTCATATACAGTAATTATGCCTTGCAAACCAGTTTCACTGGTACTAATAATTAGCAGCAAATCCAGTTCCAATGTGTGTTCAATGTACTCATAGATACTTCCATAACATTTCTACCTGTTTCTTCGTCAGCCTTTGTAACAGTGTAGACTTGAGTGATGGTTACGGTGATATACTTTCCATGATATTATGTACAGTATTTTCCCATGTATAAGACTATATTTTTGTCTAGAATTGTTAGAGAGAAAATTTAGGGTCATCTTATACATGGAAATAAGCTGAGGAGAGAACCATGCAGTTGTGAATCTCATAGAATCATAGAGTTGGAAGAGATCCCAAGGGCCATCCAGTCCAACCTCCTGCCGTGCAGGAACCCCCATCACAGTATTTCCGACAGGTGGCCATCCAGCCTCTGCTTAAAAACATCCAAAGGAGGAGATTCCACCAACCTCCGTGGCAGCATATTCCACTGCCGAACAGCACTAACCATCATGAAGTTCTTCCTAATGCTCAAATGGAATCTCTTTTCCTGTAGTTTGAAACCATTGCTTTGAATCCTAGTCTCTGAAGCCATGGAAAACAAACCTGTTCGCTCTTCAATATGACATCCTTTCAAATATTTAAACATAGTTATCATATCCCCTCTCAGCCTTCTTTTTGAAAGGCTAAACATTCCCAGTTCCCTGAGCTGTTCCTCATAATCTGTACTTTTGGGCTGGAAAAGTGGGGGTCATCTTATAGATGGAAAAATACAGATAGTTGGATTATAGCCCGCTTTGATTGTCCTGTATCTCAACTCACTATCAGAGCCACAGCATTTCTTTTGAGTTTGCTATAGCACTTCATAATCAGCTGATCGATAATGTCACACTGATTGATGATGTCACAACATGTTAGTTTCCCCATGCTAAGTACTGCAAGGTTTAAATTCTTGTTTTCCAGTTTCACGTTTGCCTTGATTCATTTATACATCCCACACTCCATGTTCCAGTTACATGCATTCAGCAGCACTGGGTTTTCCTTTTGAAAAAAGGGGGAGGAATGTTTTTAATAGGGAGTCGGACTTGGGGCTTTGGAATTGGGACTTGATCGGACTCAGAACTTGATACCAAAGGCTTGGACTCAGATTTGGGACTTGGACCGAAAGACTTGACACCATGCCTGGTAGAAGCAACCCCAAATGACAAACAGAAGGCTTCATTTTCAAGTCAGAAATTTTTTAATAGGCTTTTGTGCCCATCCATTGCCAAAGCCCTCCTCTGCAGCATATTTTAAATATTAGAAATTACAACTGCACACATGTCTTCCCTCTCAGTTCAGTGGTCCTTCCTTCCAGATTAAGGGGGGGGGGTACAGGGTTGCAGTGAAAGCCTTTTCTGTTTCAGAGCACCCCTTCCACCCCAAAAGCACCAAAAGGAAATGTTTTTTAAAATGATTTCCATTGGCTCCTGATTTTTTTCCAAAGCGAAAGAGATGGGAAAGCCTTCGGGTGGGAGTAGTCGTGGGCATTCTGGAGGTCTCCGATCACTGCTTGGGGTCTTGATTCAAAATCCATTCTGCATTCACACACACATGAAAAGGGGGAAATGGCAGGGGAGGAGGAAAGAGGGGCACCCATGGAGGGAGGGAGGGAAAGGAAAGAGAAGAAGGAGAAGGAGAGAAATCCCAATTGATGGCTGTCTTTCTCTAAGCCTTTCCAATCACAGGCCAGCCGTTGAAATAATCCTTGCCGACTGGGCATCCAGTGGAGTTGATCTACCTTTTCTGTTGGGAGGTTCATGTCCAGTCAAGCTTGATTAATTTGGTGTGAGCCCTGAATGATCACATATATAACGCTGAGCGGCTACACCTGTTTATCAAGTCAGTTCATTTCCCCTTACCGGCTCCTTGCTGAAAAGGAGCATTAATTAAAATGGTAAACAAATGAGCTCCTGTTCTAAATCAGAGCTGCAGGCAACGCAGAGATAACTTAAGACTCTTGAGAAGAGGGATTTTCACTTAATTTATGGAATCGACTGTCATTCTTGGGGCAAGGAGACTGCGCTTCGTCGGGGAACTGAAGCCGACAGTCTGTACCTAAACACTTCTTTTTCACAAAATGCACACACACACACACACACACACCTCTACCCTATTTCAGCTGGTAATAGGTTTAGCTTTGGATTTTTTTTAATGGGAGGGAAACAGCTTGACTTGTCTACAATGTCTTCCTTCCCACACATTTTTTTCCAAATTTGGTGGGGTCGGTGTGTGCCAGTTGTCAGTGGCCACTACACTGATCTCCTGGACCCGGTGGCTTACCATACATGGAGCCATGAAGGAAGGCTCCTCACCGTCCTTCTGTGGACGCCGGTTCAGGTTTGGCAGACTTGTTTTGAAAAGGTTGGCATGCTAGGCAAGCGCCAACTGGGTACAATTGCTGGATAAAACCCACTTCCCGAAGTCACATAGGGAGGAGGGGAACCTTCTTTTGCACCACCCCAAAACCTATTCTGGAGCAGTGGGAAAACCCACCCACGAAAGAAAGACTTGACCCTAGCTCTGGCATAGTGCTCGAGTCCCTTTGACCTCTGGGTCATGGGACAAAGGATAGCCCTATAATGCAGTCACATTTTTTGTTGTTCTTGGTTTTTTTTTTTAATTTTTCAATCTTCTAATCCTGTTAAAAGGCTTTGGGCTTTATTTTGGAAAAAATGTCAAACAAATTGGTTGGAATCCTGTTGTGCAGCACTCACATACAAGGGAGATGATCCCATCATGCGTGGACAATTGGCACTGATATAAAGGCAATGTACTGACTTTTATCAGTACTGAAGAATTAAGCCAGATAGAAATAACCAGGGAGGAGGTCCTTGCATGTCTTGTTAAACTAAATGCTAACCAATCACCAGGACCAGATGGCATTCATCCATGAGTTCTCAAGGAACTTAAAGATGAAATTGCTGAGGCCTTAGCCAGAATATATAATCTTTCCCTCAAATCAGGCTTTGTGCCTGATGATGGGAAGGTAGCAAAAAGGATCCAGGTGTGATCCAGGAAATTACCGACCAGTTAGTTTGACATGTGTCCCAGGTAAAGTGATGGAAACCATCCTAAAATATAAAATTAATAGACACATAGAAGAGAAGGTGCTGCTGAAGGAGAACCAACATGGCTTCTACAAGGGCAAATCATGCCCCACTAATCTGTTGGAATTCTTTGAGAGTGTCAACAAGCATGTGGATAAGGGAGATCCAGTTGACATTTTTTATCTGGCTTTTGACAAGGTCCTGCACCAAAGGCTCTTGAATAAACTTGCCAGTCATGAAATAAAGGGACAAGTCTTGTCCTGGATCAGCAACTGGCTAAGAGACAGGAAAAAGAGAGTAGCACTAAATGGACACTTCTCCAAGTGGAGGGAGGTCAAGAGTGGGGTTCCCCAAGGTTCAGTACTGGGACCTCTACTTTTCAACCTCTTCATAAATGATCTAGAAATAGGAGTAAAGAGCAAGATAGCCAATATTTGCTGACAACGCTATATTATACAGGGTAGTAAAAACTGAGAGAGATTGTGAGGAGCTCCAGAGGGATCTCGTGACACTAGGGGAGGGGCAAACCAGTGGCAAATAAGCTTCAACATTAGTAAGTGCAGAGTGATGCATGTTGGGGCAAAAAAACCCAATTATGTTTATAAACTGGTGGGGTCTGAAATCTCTGCAACAAACCAGGAAAAGGGACCATGGTGTCCTGGTAGACAGCTCAATGAAGGTGTCAACCCAGTGTGCCGCAGCAGTGGAAAAAGCAACCTCAATCCTAGGGATCATTAGGAAGGATATAGAAAATAAGTCAGCAAATGTCCTTTTGCTTCTTTGTAAATCTATGATGAGGCCCCATCTGGAGTATTGTGTACACTTCTGGTCATCATACCTCCAGAAGGATATTATGGAAATGGAAAAAGTGCAGAGGAGGGCAACCAGAACGATTAGGGGACTGGAACACCTTCCTTACCATCTGAGGCTGCAATGGCTGTGCATCTTCAACTGTGCCTGAGAGGTGACAGAATGCTGGATTGGATGGGCTGTGGCCTGTTGCAGCAAGGCTGTTCTTATGTTCTTATATTGGGGTGTATGAGACTGGTATGCAATGAAGCAAAGTTGCATGCACTGTGGAATTTCCCAAAGAAGCTTATAGGCTGTGGTGATCTGCTATTGATGGTAATGTCACTAATGTATGTGGGGGAGTTCCACGAAAAATATTTTAGCCAACTCTTCCTCCTCTTTCCTTTTGAAATCCAAAAGGCAATGGCATTCTTATTGGTGAACACTGGTGAACAGTGTTCCGTGCGCAGAAATGCGTTCAGTCATATGACCATGGGCATGCACAACACTGGCTCTTTGGCTTAAAAGTGGAGATGAGTGCTGCCCCTAGAGTCATGTGTGTGTGTGGGGGGGAACCCTTTACCTTTTTTGGGGGGGGGGACATGTGGCCTTTTGTATGGTTTCAACTAGGTTGCATCACCCATCATATCTAACCATTGGCTATGCTGGTGTACCTTAAAATGGCAAGGCATGCGCCATGCAGGATTTTACATCTGACATGTGCAGTTGCATATATTTTATATTTAATTGTGAGTCTTTGAGAATACTGGGCATGAAGTGGAAGAACTAGCTCATTCACTTTCTGCAGAGGTCTTTGTTGGCTGGATCCATGTCCTGAAGCAATCCCAGATCAACTCAGAAAAGGCCACTAGATTTTTACCGCAATTCATGCTTTGAAGAGATGGAACAACTAAAGGTTGTTCTGAGCACAGTGGGAAATCTGTTGATGTTCATTAATGCCAGAGAAAGAATGCGTTGTTTTTTTGGAAATCAATTCCCAAAGGAAAAAGTCTAGGTAGTGTAGGTTATAGATCTTAGCTCAGGCCTGCCCAAAGTCCCGCCCGGGGGCCAAATCTGGCCCGTCTGGCCATTCTGAGTGGCCCGCAGTTGGCTGGCCCGCCCCTCCCTCCCCCTCCTTCACCCAATTTTTTTAAAAAAAAATCTTCCGCCAACACTGATACCGCCAGGAAGCTTGAGGGGCTGAGTGGGCCGGCCGGCCGGTGAGCAGAAGCTTGTGGGGTGGGCGGGCAAGGGGGTGGGCCACCACCACCACCAGCACTGCTGGGAAGCTTGTGGGGCTGGGCGCGTGCACTGGGGTGGTGCACGGGTAGGCCGCCACCACCGGCATCACCGGGAATCTTGTGAAGCTAGGTGCACGCGGGCAGGGTGGTGTGCAGGTAGGCTGCCACCACTGGCATAGCCGGCAACATTGTGAGGTTGGGCGCATGCACAGTCACTGGGTGGGGCTTGCAGTGGGGCGGCAGGGTCAGGGAGCAACTGGCCCCTGACACATTCTCAGCCACCAAATCTGGCCCTCCTTACAAAAAGTTTGGGCACCCCTGTCTTAGATCTTAACATATAAATAAATGTTCTATCACTTGGAACACTCACAGCTGATCGTTTCAGCTGAGACCACTGAGGAACACTGGGTTCAAGGTCATCTGAAACATCAGTAGTATAAGATTCCATAGTTGTTCAGAATCTGAGTATTTCAAGCTGTTTGGCCATGTTCTGGAAGTTTTTCTTCCTGACGTTTCGCCAGACTGTGTGCTGGCATCTTCAGAGGGCAAGGAGGTCATGCAAAATACTTATGCAGATTTCTACTTGATTCTGCGGCCCATAGATGACGGAATAATCTAGTCCCACTGCTTGGCCTTGTTTTCCCCATCAGTAAAATTGCACTAATCATTGTTTTGGACAACCGTGACATCTCAAGACTTTCTCCTGCTTAGTAATCAACTATAATTGGCAAGCGACGGGCATGAGTTGCAAAATTTGAATTGTCAAATATGTTGCTCTGGATATTTTGGATCAGAACACCTACTGTCCCTAACAGGTACTTCTGCAGACGGAAGTCTCAAACAGCTGGAGGGCCAACGGTTCCCCACTCCTGGACTAGATGATGATTTGAATTGCCACAGTCAAGTAAGATGTCACTCTTCCATCATCCCTCTGAGATTGTTTTGAAATTCAGATTTCTGTTGGGACTCTTTAACTTAGGTAATTAGTAGATTAGATGGATGGTTTATTTTTATTTCAGTCTGGGATTCAAGATTCTTCCGTTTGTAAAATCGCAATCAAATTGTAGTTTTCATAAAATTACAGACAGTCCCCAGGCAGAAAAACAAATTTCCTCTCCAAATCGTTGTCACTTCCCCCTCCTTGAGAGAACGAGAAATGTCTGGTACATATTTCAAGTCATCCTGCTCTACATGTGGCATATCCAGTAATCATGTTGACAAATTAATGGTAGAGAATTAGTTGTACATTAAAGATTGAAACTGTATTATGCAGTACATTGTCATAAAGAGATATAAAACAATAGGAAAATAAATGTAAATGAATTCAGGCTGGTGACATGTAAAAAACTGAGACTGACATCTGTACGCTTAACAAGTTCCCAAGCTGCTGTGCTTTCCTACATGTGAAGCATAAGACTAGGAGAAAGAAGACTTAGCTGGGGGTGCTATCCTTTGTTCAGCTCGAGAGTGGTCTTGAAAGACAGTGCTAGCATAGTACACATCTCTGATGTCCATAGGTTAAAACATCCACCTTTCCCCACTTAAATGGCTCATTTACACCTAACTCTGTTTCTTCTCTCTCTCTCTCTCTCTCTCTCTCTCCTTTTAAAAAGGGTAGACTCTATTCCCTTTGGAAAATATTCCATTCCCTCAATATATGAGTGTGCTTTAAAAATTGCACCATATTACTTAAGCACCCTCCCACCCTCCATTGACTAAAGCATGTGTAGGCACTTGCTTTTTCTGCACACTTGTTATGTGCAAATTTTTCTATGCAAATATTTTTCTTCTTCTGAACATATCCAACAAACAGTCTGATAAATGTGAACCAGGTGAAGTAAAAGTGCACAAAGGAAAGCAGGCCACATATCATGCAACCTCCAGTGCTTTATACAGTGGACCGTCGTATAACAAACGATTTGTATAACATAAAATCTGTACAACATAAACATTCCGGAGATAGGGAAAATTGGCTTAACAGAATCGCCTATGGGGCGAATCTGTACAACATAAAAATGGTCGCGATTTCGGATTACTCTGTTTTCAATGCATTCCTGTGGGAAATTTGTATAAAGGAAAATTTGCTTAACAGAATTTCATTTGGAACGAATTAATTCCTTTATACAAGGTACCACTGTATATGGGTGCCAGAAGTATGGGAAACAAATGGAAAAGAATGAGCAATCTTAGTTCAGGGGTGGGAGTAAATACGGCTTCATAGGAATAACTGCAAGGTGGGATGCCTGTGACTGACTGAAAGATCTAAATTGTTCAGAAAGAACAGACACCATAGAAAGAGTGGTGAGTTCACACTAGACGTCAAAAATGCATGTTCCTGCAAAGAAATACAGGAAGATAAGCTTGGTTGTCCCATTGAGAGCATCTGCATTACTATAATTGTGGTGAAAAATAAAAGGAATGTGGGAGTTGGAGTCTATTGCCAACCACCTAATCTAGGAGAAGAGAAGGATGAAATCTTTGAAAAATAAATTGCAATAATTTCATAGAAATTTGATATTTCTAAGAGACATGATATATTAGTAATGGAAGACTACATTCATTCATTCATTTCATATACTATACTAATATGCCACCCAGTTAGTGCAAGGCACTATTTCATGCAGTTTACAGTGAGAGGAAGTATAAAGAGTATAAAATAATAAAACGAAAACAGGTTATAAACAAAGAATACTCAAAATATCTTCTACTAAATCTAACGTAGATTTGTGACATAAACCATTACTTTAAGGATGTCAGAACAGGTCACATGTCTCTTTCCTAGAAATTCCTGGCTTGTTTTGCTGACCATTCTTTTTTATAAAGAGTGAAGGAAGAAAGTAGAAGATTAATGATCCTTGACCTCGTTCTAAACAATACAGGTGACTTGATGGAAGAAGTGGCACCTCTGGGGGGAAAGTGACCGTGTTTGACTGGAATTCTTGATTTCAAAGGAAGCAAAAGGAGAGTGCAGTCACACATGTGCTGGATTTTAGGAAAGCCAATTTTAACCCACTCCGGACAATGGTAGGTGAGGACCCATGGCAGAAGATCCTAACAGGGAAAAATAGGCGAGAGTTCCTCAAAAAAGGAGAACAATGTGGCGTTACAAAAAACTCAGATAGCGTTGGAAATAAAAAAAGACACATATAGGAAGGGGAAGGAAGATCAGGTCACAAAGAAAAAGCACAGACAAGTAGCAAAGAATTGCAGGGATGGCATTAGGAAGGGAAAAGCTGAGCATGAAATGAGGCTAGCAAGATATGCTAAAAACAATAAAATGTATTACAGTATTCGGGAAAATGCACCGCAAAAGACAGAGAAAAGAAATAGTGGCTCAGCTACTCATTAGGGATGGAAAATTGTATTAGATTACAAAGAAAAAGCAGAAGTGCCTTTTAGCTTGGACTTTTCTCAAACAACAGTCTATGGCCCTCCAGGCAAACATGAAGTCCAAATGGAGGGGACCAGATTTAATTGTGAGATTAATGAATAGTCAAGGAATCTCTCAATATTTTGAATGAGTTCAATTCCCCAGTGCCAGATAAAGTGCATCCAAGAGTATTGAAGGAACTGGCTGAATGACTCTCAAAAGCACTATTATTTTCTTGAAATCATGGAAGATGGATGAAGTGCCAGATCCTCAAAAGGGGCAAAAAGGAAGAACCTGGGAAGATGAGTCAGTTTGGGATCAATCCCAGGAAGACTTCTAGAGCAAATGATAAAGCAATCACTCTGCAAGCCCCTTGAAAACAATGCAGTAATAAACAGAAGCCAGTGTGGATTTGTGAAGAACAAACAAACAGACTAAACCTCCCTGGTAGACAGTGGGTTTGCTGTAGACGTAATGCTTTTGACAAAGTGCCCCATTCGCAGCACTTTCTAGGAGTGGGCTGGAGAGAAGATCTATCAGGTGGATATGCAGTTGGTTAGAGATACATTCTCAGAGAGTGCTTATCAATTGCCCTCTCTCAAAGTGGGGAATCCTATACCAGCTGGGTATCTGTTGCTCTTCAATATTTTTTTAATTACTTGGATGAGGCTCCTTACTTTCACTTTACCTCAGGTACGGAAATCTCATGATCAATGGATGGGGTTTCTTAAATAATCTCTTCAGCTCCTTGTTGATGGCATGAAGTTGCTAGCCTGGTCTTTCTCACTTCTTCTGTCTTTCAGATTTATATACCTGCAGGAAAAATGAGATGGGTGATTGTCCCAGCAGTACTTCCAGCTCAGTGATGGTCACGGAAGGTGCCAATTCCTGGCCTGGCCTTCCTTCTCTTCTGTCTGGCTTCAGAGTTCCATCATTGTTCTGCCTAATAAATCCCTTCCAAGTCATGGAAACCCCATGAATTAGTGACCTTCAAAAAGTCCTATCCAGTAGCTCTGTATTGCTCTTGAAAACCCATGTTTACGGCTTTGTTTACAGAGTTCAGGTAGCAGAGAGTCCAGTATGGAAAGAGGGGTAGAGGCTGTTTGGAGGGTCACCTCATGAATGAGCCACCTAGCCTCCTGTCCTGCATTTTCTTAGGCTGCATTGGTTTCAGGTACCAAAAAAAGGAAGGGAAGGGAAGAAGTGGGGAGCTGCTGTCCCAGGTGTCCCAGGCTAACTGTGTGGCTTTATATTGCCCTACCATAATTATGAGTTTATTCATTCATTGCATCCATGTGTATCCAGCTTTGCTGGGTAGAAACTCACTGGATACTCCAGTCCAGTGGTTTAGGTATCTGGCTGAGGAGCCAGAGACGGGGAGTTTATATCCCCACTGGTGCTTCCCATGCAGCAGAGTCAACCCGTGTGGCCTCAGGCAAGCTGCAGAGTCCCAGGGTGCCTGCAGAAGGCGGGACTGGCAAATCCCTTCTGAGTCTTCTCTAAATGGAAAATCCTGAAAAGGGTCACAATGAGTCAGAAATAACTTGACATTGTTAACTTGACCATGATTACTGTCTAGATAGTTCACTGAGTTGGAGCATTGGCTTGGGAGTTCAGTTCCCCACTGTGCCTTCCCTTCCAGGAGAAAAGCTAGCCTGCATAGTTTTGGGCAACTTTACGTGGTCCCAGAATTCCTTTAGACTGAGGGAATATGTTAAGAGTGTGATGTGGCTAGAAAACAGCTCCATTTGAGGAGACAAAAATCACTGGAGACATGTAAGTAAAATTGGGCAGTGTGTGTGTGTGTGTGTGTATCATCTATCTATCTATCTATCTATCTATCTATCTATCTATCTATCTATCTATCTATCTATCTATCTACAAACACACACACACACACACACACACACACACACGTATCAACAGAAAATTTGGCAGCATAACATATCACAACATAATATTACAGACTGTGCTACAGAGAGAAATGAGCTGACTCATAGCAGATACCAAATGCATCCATTTATGCTTCCCATGACCAATCAAGATCTAGATTGCATCATGTATCACTTAATTACACCTGAGCCATGTTGTGTCTTACAGACACTCAAAAACACACGGCTCAGCCTTTCATTTTGTACAACATGACTTGGGATTTTACAATCATTTTATAGAACATATTCAATTGATAAGTTGATTTTATATATATCACAGAGAGAGAGAGAGAGAGAGAGATTAAAATATCAACAGAATGGTGATCCAATTCTGGGTACTCTATACCTAGAAAACTCCGGAAAGGGTCACTGTTATGTCAGAATTGACTTAACAATACATTATTAATATTATTTATCTCCAGAAGTTTTTAAACTAATGATTGTGGGTCCTGATGGCAATTTTAGTGATGCGTTTTTAATGTATCGTATTTATTGCATTCACATGTTTTTATTGTTCTAATTTTGTTGTATTTTGATGTTTTAATTGTCCATTTTGATTGTGAGTCGCCCAGAGACCTTTGGGTAGTGGGCGGCATACAAGCTATATAAACAAACAAACAAACAAACAAACAAACAAACAAATAAATAAATAAATAAATAAATAAATGCGGCAAAGCTACAGAATAATTATAACCCACGGTTCAGAAGGGGCTCCCATGATTCCAATGAGGACATGCAACAATGGGTTCAAGTTAAGAGAGCCCACCTTTCGGCTGAGTATCAGGAAAAAAACTTCCTAACTGTTAGAGCACTACGGCCTTGTAGGCCCCTTCCAAATTCACTATTCTATGATTCCAAAGTTTGAGAGGCACCACAGACACTAATGAGGCACCCTTTTTTTTCATCTGCCATGTAACTGTGGGAGGACTTGACCAAAAGTGTATAGAGAGTTCCTAAACCAGACGTTAGCTTTTAACACAAAAACGTGCAAGTGTCGTGAGGGCGAATTTTGTGTTCCTTTGCCTCCGGCCATTCTCATAAATATAAATGTGACATTGTTTCCAGGGGCCGCATCCCTCTGCATTTCAAGGGGAGAGGGGCACACCGCGGTGTAAGCTAATTATAAGGATTCTGTTTCCTGGTATGAAGGAATGTACTACCTGCCACAAAGGAGGCAGGAGTGATCAGGAACCGGAGAGGAGCTGGGAGGAAGCCTAACCGAAGCCCCTACCCCCAGGTTTATACCCACAATCCGGGCTCCTGCTGGGAGACTAATCACTTGGCCATTCTCATTGCCCTTGTCCAATCAATTCCTGAATAGCCAAACCCCACAATACAGAGTATGAATTAGAAGAGGTGGGGGGCAGGGTGGGGTGGGGTGGGATCGTGGAAATGGATGTGGGTGCAGACTTTTTCTCTCATTTTCCCCCCTGGCAATAATACCAAACTGAGCTTTTGAGAGAGGACAATGAACAGACAAAGGCACGGCGGAAATAGGAGTAACTTTTGGAAGCTCCGGGAGCTCTTAGTCAATAAGAGTTAGTGCCTCTTTTGTATTATGGAGTCATTGTTCCCAAGTTGTTGGTTGTTGGGTTGTTGTATTTTTTTAGTTGTAAAATGGAACATTTTCTCGTGGTTTTTCTTTTCTTGTCTAGTATATAAAGGCAATCACCCTGAATTGAAGCAAATGGTATCTCATATGTGTTGATTAGAATTTATTTGTGTGATCACCACACCCGGCCCCCACGTTAAGCACTTACATTTCGCTTATTTCACACACACCCACTTCTCCAAAGAATAGACAGGCATTTTGTGCCCCACAGATGTCAGCACTCAGTTTTAAAATTTAGCTTTGTTTACCCAACAGAATGGAATTCATTACAACGTAAAAAAAAAGGCCCAATTTTCTGACCATTTTTTTATATAACTCAAAAGTGTTGGCAATATCAGAAAGCTCGTTCGAAGGTCACAGGTTTATGTCTCCATTCTCTTAAGTGTTTCAGAAAATTCATACAGCAAGTGCCAACAGTGGAATACATACAAGCATATTGCTCATTGTTTACCCTAACCTTGCAATTGTTATTAGATGGTGTATAGCAAAAAGCGTTAAAAGCTATTCTGAGCAATGACCTCCCCCCCTCTTCCTAGAAGACATTGCATTTTAGCCCCTAATCTGCAAAGGTCACTTTCTCATCCTTTTCTTGGTTGTTTTTCTAACTTGTATATTGCAAGTCTAGAAAAAAGCTTTGATGAGATTCCCGCCCCCCCCCCATCTTGGCAAGTAGTAATTTATTTCATTACATTTGAATGTTTTTCATATAATTCAAAAGGACAATGTGATGATATTGTCAGCTTTAAAAGCCAGGGGTGGGTAGAGGGGGGAAATGGCCTGTTTATTTTAAACCAAGATCTGTTCTGTCTGGATAATTTTAAATTAGTAGTGTTAGTAAGTCAGGAATGGCTCCCAAGTACAATATTTCATCTTTATATCTGCAGACAGTCTACAAGACCATTTCCAGTTGTTATCTGCAGCTAATATTTAGCTGCCACTTAATTCTGTTAATTCTCTGCCTTTTGTTAAAAGAAGTTTCTTGGGTGGATCTTGTTGCTCCGTTCCACGCTAATTGCAGCTTGCGTTATATAAATGGCTTTGTAAAGAAAACTATACCCTAAACCTGAAAAGTTGCATGTTTCTATTTGCTCAAACTTGATGCACTTATTTTGAGAGGGTCATTCCAAGGAAAGCTGTATAGGCCGTAAGAATGTCCTATATAATAAGCTTAAACAGAACCTTTTGTTAAGCCTACTGTTCTCAGGCCCGAAAATTAGGCCTCTTTTTCCTAACTGCAAACTGAAGTGGTTCATTACCGCAGCTTCCTCCTTTAGGCCTTGGCCCAGGCAATTCCCAGTACTCCAGCTCTGTAACTTCCTTAAAAAAGAAGAAGGAAAACATGCCACACAAAGGTCTTGTTAGCACTTCCTATGCAAAATTAGCAGCTTTCTAAAAGGTACAACTCCAATTACCTCACATAGTGGGGACGCACACAAACCTAACAAAGACTCCAGTCTTGCAAGTGACATTCTGTCTTTCTAGAGTTACTTCCCTAATTAGGAGTGAAGACGCTCTTTTTCTAGTGAGTGCATCTATTTACAGTGGGGCACAATGGTTTAACTTGAGCGTCCTTCTGAAAGACCTGTGTTAAAAAACACAAGTGCTCTTTTGGCAAAGCTGTCTATGCAGAAGCACCACATTCCTAACGGTTACACCCTCTAAAAAAGAGAAAGAAAGGGACAAGAAAAGAAGAAGAAGAAGAAGAAAAGATTCGGGAGGGGAGGGGGGGGAAGGAGAAGGGTGGGCAAGTGTAGACCCCCTCCCCCCTCCCTTTCCCCCCGGTATTGTTCACACTTCAAGATTCATTTTAGACAATAACGCTTCTGCCCAGTGAGCTCTGGGAATTACAGTGGACAATCGAGAGCCATTCTGAAGAGTGTCTAATGATGGGGGAGGGGGGGAGAAAAATATTTATTGCTTCTGACAGTTTCACAAGGGGCAAAAATCCTTGTCATAGTTTAAAGTTTCCACAGCTGTTGGAGGAAAGAGTGGCGTGGGCTGATATGGACTAAAACAGGGCAGCCCCTTTTGTTGTGGGGGCCGCGCACAAGGGCCAAGCTGTGAAATTAAAGATTAAGCTCATTAAGGTAAGAGAACGGCACCAGCATTATTTTTGATACAGGTGTAACTATAGGGCCAAACTATCTCACCATCCGGTTTGTATGTGGCTTGCTTGATAGGAATAAGCATACATATTGAGTATAAATGAAACTATCTATCATATATAGAGCTACAGAGAGGGGCAAGGGTGTTCTATATTCACAGATTCACCAACATATATTAATGTATATATTAATCTCAATATACATGTGTGAATATGCCACACACAAATATCACTACGTAAATGACCTGCTGTAAAAATAGCACATAAAGGCCATTGTCAACTATAGACACAGTAATGATAGCCATTGTGACCTACTGTTATATTAATTTTGGTTAAGTGCCCAGAGTAAAACAGGTTTACAAGTTTCAACAGTAGCCAAGTATAAGAATGTCTGTCTGTATTTACTCAGTTTCAGATTCATCCTTCTCTTCCAGATCTCACCCTTTCTTGTTTCTCCTGTTGACTCATTTTGTTTGTAGGTTTCTTAAGAAAGGAAACCTGGTGGATGTTTTTGGACTGCTTGTGAAACTTTCAAGTGTCATCCGCAAGTGATAAATTTGAGCAGATAAGAAATTAGGTGTGGCTGAATGCAATTATGAAATAAACACAATTGTACACACACACACAGGTCTGTCTGTACATACTGTACCTCTGTATGTACAAATGTCTATGTGTGTGTGTAAAAGCAAAGGTATACTCTACATGTCTGTATGTGCATGTGTTTTCTGCATGCTTTTTTATCACAGGTTTTGACAGTCAAAGGAAGGCAGCTTCAAAAAGGCAGGGTTCTTTCTGCAGGTGAACTGCAATTGTTAACATATATTCCCCGCGAATTTTGACACCCACTTGTTGGAATCTGAGGTCCAGGTCTTCTCTGCAATATTTGTAATATGTGATATTTTCTCACAAAGTTAATAAACTATGCAGAAAGGAATGAAAGCAACCTGATCCCTTGGTTAAATGAGGTTGGTTTGTGGCCAGTGACAGCTACATAGTAGTAAAATAGGCACATGCTTATCCAAGGGAGAGAGTATGCAAAGATGGTTACCTGACAGTAATTCCCACATTAATTACTGAATTAATGGAGACATATATCAGAAAGAATAAACATTCTTAGGGGCAGGGAGCGGCCTGCTATGTGAGGTTTGATACTGAGGCGTTAGCTGTCCTGCATGTGGTGATGGTTTGACATTTAATGTTTTTTTGTTTTCTAGCAACTAGACTGTACAATTACTAAAAGTGTTAAAACTAGTTTACAAATGAGAGGGAAGAATTATTAGCATTATCGCCAAAGAGCTTCCCTTTAATTTGTGTACATAGCATTTTGGATGCAGCAATGAGAGTGTATCTGATTTCATCCTTTTTGCGTGGCTGAGGTGTAAAAGATAAAACAACATTTTTGTGCCCAATTGTTCTGTAAAGGCAAAGGTCAATTTTTCAACAATTGTTCCCCTTTGTACCTGAGAGGAGCTTGCCATTTGAAGCTGATGGGGTACTTTGCTGCAATTGCACCCATTTTGTGGTCCCACATTACTTTTGATAGGAAGAAATAGCTGCCTTGAAACAGTGGCGTAGCTTGCCTAGAAGAGGAATGTCCATAACCCGCGAGAAGCTTGAAAAGGCAGACTTCTCTGTCATGAGATTTTTCCGGGTGTTAGGACTGGTTTGGGGTTTCATTAGCCTCCCATTTTATCTAAGGCAGAATACTGAATTTTTTGCTCTTTGGTTGATTTCTTGTTCTGTTCCACAGGCATTTCTTCCAACATCCCCATTGACTTGGGCTACCAGTCAATCCGTCACGGTGTTCTCTTTCTTTTCCCTTCTTATATTTCCACGGAACCAGTTGCTGTCAGAGAAAAAGGTGAGTAAACTGTGAGAAAGAAGAGATCAGCTAACTCGTGAGAAAGTCTTCAGCATCATAGAAAGTAGGTTTTTGTTTGTTGGTTTCTTTAGCCACAAAATAATTTCTGCTTCCCTTCCCCCACCCAAATGGAGTTTTGCAAAAGAAAAACCCAAACCAAAAGGAAAAGGAAAAAAAACACGCGACAGGGTGTTTATGTCTTTGGAAAAGAACTAATTGCTGAAGTGACATGATGTAACCCTACCAGATCAGTTTTTAAAAGGTAGATTTTTTTGTTTCATATATGAGGAGTAACAGATTGTGCATTTCAGGCAAAAAATAAAAAATAAAAAAAATAAAGAAGACAAAAACATTGTTGAAACTTAAAGACTAATTGGTATATTTTGTGGCAAGTCCACTTCCTAGTTTCTGCATTGTTACATAAAGGATGATGTGACACAGCTCAGCTGAGACAAAGCAGGTGTTTGCTTAAAATCAATTTAGCATTCTCATGTTGAAAAACTTTAAATATCTCATTATTTGAGTAGCTTTCAATTCTTGTTTGGCAGGAGGAGGAAGGTTGTCCAGTGATCATTTCATTCCCTTTGAAAATATGCCTGCAAAACTCTTGTGTTCATTCTTCTCAGATTTATTTCTCAATAGATATTCTTTGGATTATTAAGTGTTCATATTTTCTATATTTTGTGGTTTCTCCTTTCATGTTTCCCAAACAGTTGTGCTTGAAAAATTGCAACGGTATGCAGAAGAATTAATTGTCATTTTTTAATCAAAGGAATTGTACTTTTTTAAAAACAAATGTGGAGATACAAATTTAAATGGCTAGAGTTGACTTAATAGCAAAATCCACCATAAATTAAAAACCAGGTAAACATTTGTCTGCAAGTACAAGAGGAACTATCGCAATACACTGTGCCTTCTGCCTTGTTGGTGGGAAATAAGCTTCATCCGAAGAAGGAATTGGCCAGGTCGATTAAAACTCTCCTCACACAATATGTATTTCTTCCAGAAAGAGACTTATTTCCTCAGCACATGGAGTTGGGAGGAGAGAGCTTATTTCATCAAAATGCTATGCAGTGTTCATGCTGGAAAGAAATGGGTCTGGAGCCTTGAAACGTTGGGACCTGTTGCAAGATTTTTCCAACTAAAACATAAACATGGACCATTCCTTCTTTGCCTATCCTATGTGTCTACTCAAAAGTAAGTCTAATTAGATCATCTGAAATGTGCAACCAGGTATAGATATGAGTGGAACTAGATGTTGTTGCTTTAAATTTAAGCTTAGGAATTGGACTCTTCTGTCAGGGGGAACCTTTCCTATGAAGCTACCTATATTTTATTCTGCCTTTTCTGAAAGATTCAATGACTACATATATTGATGAAATGACAGCATATATTTGTATATAGAATACAGCATTTACACCTGCAGAGAATTGCATATCAAGTAATTCTGGAAATATTTGTTTCAATACCTGTGAGGTTTTGTTTTTGACAATCTCCTGCTAAATTTATATACCAAAATATAATCCCTCCCCCACGTTTCAGCTAAATTTAGGGTCAAAAACAACTTAGTTTGGGGCCACCTAAATGTTGTATTTTAATAACTTTATAAAATAGCATACACTTTAGTCAATTCCATTATTCTTAAACTATTGTTAAAAATAAGCCCTTGGAAAATCTACATGTTTTCTCTCCTCTTTTGTCCATCTGTTGTCTTTAAAAATAGTGAATTGTAATTTCCTTGGGGGAAAAGTATAGGGTGCATTTTTTTTCTTTCCAGTTTTTTTTGGGATTTGATTTATGGAGGTGAACAATAATTTGTTCCTTTCAAAATAATGTATCTCACTTGCATCTCTTACGTATATTTAACAGGAGGGAAGAACTGCTGTCTTCAAGGGTGCTTCTCTCAAATAAGCATGCATAGGATTGCACCGTTTCTTTGTGTTTACTAAATAGCCAGGCCATTCTGCGCACAGGGCCACAAGGGCAGATTTGCGAGGAAGTTCCGAGTTTACCATAACAGGGAATAATTATGAAAACTTCAAAAACTAAAACTGCACCACTCTTTTGTTAAATGTTAAAAGTTATTGGGAAATACTGTCATTAAGGAGATGAGCTGTAAATGTGATGGTGTTACAGTGTAGCATGTAAAACAAAAATTCACTTCCAGGCAAATAAAAGTGAGAAATATTTCTAGAAATTCTACTGGGCTGTATTTTTATAGTTTGATTCCCCCCCCCCCTGCTCCTATTCTAAGGATTAGCAGTTTAACTTATGTATTAAACATATCTGGTAAGCTTAATCTATGAGTCATTATATGTCTTTTAATGGCCAAAGTAAGACGTTGCCAGACACAATTTAATATTTTAAGATATGGTTCTCTCCCATAATAGCATGATTAGCAAACTTTACTTGGGCAAATTGAGGGTAGTTTTAAGCTGTTATATTGTAGATGGCAAAATAAATGGTCAAGACTTTCTTTCTTTCTTTCTTTCTTTCTTTCTTTCTTTCTTTCTTTCTTTCTTTCTTTCTTTCTTTCTTTCTTTCTTTCTTTCTTTCTTTCTTTCTATTTCTGGAAATTAGTTTGATTAGAATTATTGCTAAGAATAACTACAAAAGCTTCCAAGTCAAAATTGTTTTCATCTTCTGATTTAAAGACGTGGGATAGAGCATGGCGTCCTGGAACACTCTGCTACTACATATCAGAAAAACATATTTGTTTTACCATTAGTGAATTAATTTTTCATAGGGAGCATACCAAATGGTATGGTGTCAGGCCCAATCCACCAAACAAATTCATCATAAAAACTCTAGAAGTTCCAGTTCTTCCTTTCCAATGTACAACACGCAACACTGACTCTTGAGTCTCAAGGGTGCAAGAGGAAGAGGACTTCAGTTAAAACTCAGTTTTGTGTCACACTCTGTCAGAAACATGCAGGGAAATTCATCTGATTTAATATCCTCAGGCTGCCTGTTTCTCTGCCCTTGGTAGCCACATCTACTTGCTTGTGGGGATGGAAAAAACTGCAGAGTGGATCCTATGCCATATCATGAGAAAATGTGATAGGTGAAGGGGCAGAGTTTCATCCAGAAAATACTATTTTCAGGAGCATCCTTATGGTACATAGAATAGTTCCAATGATGGCTACCAATTCATCTACATGGCATCTTTCATTATCCCATTTCCACTTCTGAACTAGCAGGGGCCAAAACAGAAATGTTGATATCTCCAGCAAATAGAAGAAGAGTTGTGATTTTCATAGGTGCCGTAGGCATTAGAGAACGGACGGCCCTTTCCTTGACCAAAGTAGCAAATCTGGTTTCTCTCCATCCGAAAAAGTATTTAGATAAGTCAGATCTTCACAACTTAAGACCAACCTTTTCTTCTCATTTTTGTTCTTCTTCCGAATCTTGTGGCTATCCTCTCTTTTGATATATCACTTTTTAAAAAGGTACAGCAGTTGTGCTTCATCCAAGCATAGGTGAAATGTGCCTTACATTTTAACTGGCAGACTGAAGTTTTTGTTTTACAAAATGGCAATTCCAAGGACTTAGAGGATGACACATTTGATGGCCCATGAATTTAGGTTTGCTGTTAATTATATAATTGATGCCAGGCTTTTGCTGAGTGTAGATGGTATGTATATGGCAGGTAACAGAAAAGACCCAATTCCACAAGAACACAGCATAAATTTGTAGATGATTCAAACTACAGTATAGTAGATACATGTGAGCATTATCATAGGTAACCAGATAATTGACACCATCAGTATTCCAAAATATGTGTTACAGTACTTCTACTCCAATGTCACACCTCCTCTTTATTCTGTGACAAGACAGTTCATTCTCGTGTTTCAGAATTACATCTTACTCATGTCATAGATGTGTGAACTTTCCTAGAGGCAAGTCATGGGTTCACAAAAGGTGAAATACTCATTTGTAATCAATATACAATTAATTTCCAAGCTGTACTGATTTCCTGCAAAGATTCAGCATTCCAAATAATAATTCTTCTTGCAGCTGAAATATTGACTTTGGGTAATCCAAATGAGCCCGTGTTTTCTTCCGGCTTGACCATATTCTAAAAGAACAAACTTGTGGTGATCTTTGTCTCTCCTGTTTTCCTCCTCCTTATCTACTAAACATTTGTCTAAACCACACAGAGACCCTACACAGATACAGCCTCCGCTATCCTCTGCATGTACATACAGGTGACTATGGAATTAGCCTACTTATTCCCTTTTACCCCTACCTCAGATACAGACGCTCCGTACTTTGAAATCTCTCTCTTTCTCCTCTGCCTCCAACTATTAGTGATCATTTGGAATCTGCCTTAAATCAAGAGATCTATACAGTTTGAACGTCCAATTACATTTTAATCTAGTTCATGCTAGTTAATGTGTCACATCCAATTCCAGAGCAAGGTGGATAGCAATTTGCCATTCAAAGCAGAGTGGCAAGTTGCTACTGCATTAGCACCAATGTTACGTAGATGCCGTGTTACTGTTTAGAGCAGTGGTTCCCAACTGTCTTCAAGTTGTAAAAGCCACGTAACATGTCTATTATATATTTTTCTATTCAACTGTTTGTGTGGTCTCCTTGTTTGACAGGGGACCCGGATAGTCCGAGAAGAGCTTCTGTAATGGCTTTGGCCAAAGAAAGAGTTTAAGTATGGCTGAGGTAGAATATTTCTCCTTAGTCACATCACATGCCTGATAACCAGGGCTGTAAGAAGGTCAGCCCTTGGGTTGTCAATTGACCCCCAATATTGCCAAATCCTAGGCCTCAATGTCATTGCTTTTGAGAACAACCAAGTTATGAGAACAACAATCTTACATGTCCATAGAAGAGTGTTATGACAACAACAATGTTATGGAAACAATAACTATCAAGTTCCAGACTTTGGTTAATTAAAAAAAAAGAGCTCAGAAAATTAATCTAAAGAAAAGTGAAAATAATGACCTGTTGAAGCCATTTATAACTAAGCAATAGCAGCATAACACTCAGCAGGGATATGAAGCCTCTTCTCCTCACAGCTTCGTTTAGAATTATGTATCTCTTCAGCTTGCTATATGTATGCCAATGAATCCCAATTTTAGATCCCTACATATTCTTGGAGTAAAATTCCCAGAAGCCTTCACCACTAGCTGTCTTGACCAGGATTTCTGGGAGTTATAATCCAAAAATATTTGGGAAGCACTACTGTATTGTATTCATTCAGCTTCAAAAAGCTTTCCAAGTTCAGTTTTTTTAAAAAAGCTGTACTGTAAAACAACTTTTGAGCCCGAATATTTATAATAATTCAACACAATTCCACCTTTCTTTGAAGTGACCATCAACTCTCTCCCTCCTCCTCTGTTTTCATGCAGGTACATGGACGTCTTCGTGCTGGGAATAACTGCTCCATCTGAACTTGGTCAGTGCAGGTGGATGAAAATGTTGTTTTAATTTGAATGAAGTAAGAATGTAACCGAATTCACACATCTTCATATTTGCGATAGAAGAAACATGAAATTCAAACAGCTGGAATACAAGCGTAAGTAAAATTGACATATGTTTTAATTTCTGGTTTTATCTCCCCACCTATGAAGCAAGTTAGTAGTGTGTTTGTGATTCAATATCACCTTGAGTGTCTCTTGTCTTATCTGGTCACTAGGCACCAAAAGAGCAGGGGAGATAGTAACTAAGAGCTCAGGAGTGAGGAATAAAATTCAAAATGACTATAGTAAAAATGAGGAAATTGAATTGAAACTATTAGCTGTTGTGAGTTTTTCGGGCTGTTTGGCCGTGTTCTGGACATTTTTCTTCCTGACGTTTCACCAGACTGTGGCCAGCATCTTCAGAGGGCAAGAAGCTCAGGGAACTTGGAGTTCTCTCTGTGTTCTGGGTACAGAGTGAGAGAGACTGTGTGATTTTAAGGTTGTGGTTAAAGAGGAAGTGTGCACTATGCAGGAGACTAGGTGTTAGTCATTGTGTTTTGATGGACTAACACCTGTTCTCCTGCATAGGACAAGTTTCCTCTTTCCCACAACCCTAAAACATACAGTCTCACTCACTCTGTACCCAGAGCACAGAGAGAACTCCAAGTTCCCTGAGCATCCTGCCCTCTGAAGATGCCAGATGCAGAGTCTGGCGAAACATCAGGAAGAAAAACTTCCAGAACACAGCCAAACACCCCGAAAAACTCACAACAGCTATCAGATCCTGGCCGTGAAAGCCTTCAAAAATACATTGAACTGAAACTAATTGAATGAAATTTGGTAGAGGCAAATACAAATTCTATATTTAAGCAAAAGTAAAAATAAAAATTACAACAGTTAAACGATAATATACAAATGACACTCATTCCTAGAGAAATCTGGTCTAGCCACTGTGACACATGCCCTAGTGACATCCCAGCTGGACTACTGTAATGCGCTCTATGTGGAACTATTGATGGAATGTCTCAGGAAACGTCAACGGGTCCAAAATGCAGTGGCCAGATTGCTGACTGGGGCGGGTTACAGAGACCACATTTAATCCCTACTAAAGCAGCTCCCCTGGCTGCCAATTAGCTATCAGGCACAAATCAAAGTGCTGGTTTTAACCTACAAAGCACGAAATACCCTGGGTCCAAGCTACCTCAAAGATTAAATCTCACAGTATGAACTGGCTTGGGTGCTAACGTCATCAGGAGAGGACTTTCTCTCCATCCCACCACCTTAACAGGTGTGTAGCACTAAATGAACACTTCTCCAAGTGGAGGGAGATAAAGAGTGGGGTCCCCAAGGTTCAGTGCTGGGACCTCTGCTTTTCAACCCTTTCATAAATGATCTAGAAGTAGCAGTAAATAGCAAGGTAGCCGAATTTGCCAATGACACTAAATTATACAGGGTTGAGAGAGATTGTGAGGAGCTCCAGAGGAATCTCGTGACACTAGGGGAGGGGCAAACCAGTGGCAAATAAGCTTCAACATTAGTAAGTGCAGAGTGATGCATGTTGGGGCAAAAAAAAAAACCCAATTATGTTTATAAACTGATGGGGTCTGAAATCTCTGCAACAAACCAAGAAAAGGGACCACAGTGTCCTGGTAGACAGCTCAATGATGGTGTCAACCCAGTGTGCCTCAGCAGTGAAATAAACAAACTCAAAGCTAAGGATCATTAGGAAGGGTATAGAAAATAAGTCAGGAAGTGTCATTTTGCCTCTTTATAAATCTATGGTCAGGCCCCATCTGGAGTATTGTGTACAGTTCTGGTCACCATACCTCCAGAAGGATATTATGGAAATGGAAAAAGTGCAGAGGAGGGCACCCAGAATGATTAGGGGACTGGAACACCTTCCTGACCATCTGAAGCTTCAAGGGTTGGGCTTCTTCACTCTTGAACGATGGCGTCTAAGAGGTGACCTGATTGAAGTTTATAAAATCATACACGGTGTGGACAAAGTAGATAAGGAAAAACTGTTTTCCCTACCACACAACACTAGAACTAGGGGGCACTCAATGAAACTTTTGGGTGCTAGATCTCAAACAAATGAGAGGAAGTGCTTTATCACCCAGAAGATCACTGGTCTGTGGAATTCCCTGCCAGAAGAAGTGATGACAGGTATCAGCCTTGACAGCTTTAAGAAAGGATTAGACAAGTTTATGGAGAACAAGGGTATCAGTGCTCTTCATTATGGATGCCTAAGGACAACTTCTGGGTTGGAGAGAGAGGCAGGATATCTCTCAATGCCATTTTCAGGGAATCATAAGCAGGTGTAGACATCTGCTTGGGAATAACTTGAAACAAATGGTGTACCACTGCATGAGACAGAATGCTGGACTGGATGGGCTGTGGCCTTATGCTTTTATATTCTTATGTCTCGTAAGAATACATGAAAGGGCCTTCTCTACTGCTGCTCCCAAGCTTTGGAACTCCCTCCCAATGGAAGCCAAGGAGTGCCCCATCTCTTGTTGTCTTTCTGGAAACAGGAAAGGACTTCCTCTTCGAGCAAACTTTCCCTCAATGATGGACCATCTATTATGTGTCTTTTAGATGGATTACCATACATGATTGCATTGACTGAGTTCATAAGAACACCAGTGTTTCCCATGTTAGTTTCCATCCCTCATAATGGATTTTTTTTCCTTCTTGCATCCTCTTTGTAGCTTTAATGTTACCTTTTAATGTTGTACATTGCCTCTTCTAATTCCCTGTTCTTAACTTGAATATGTCTGAACTCTGAAATGTTCTGGGCTTTATATTGTCCCTCATTGTAAGCCACCTTGGGTTCTTTTCCAAGGAGAGAAGTGGAGTAAAAATATTCAAAATAAATATAATAATAAATAGGGAGAAGGGGAGATACCTGTGCTCAGCAACAGAAAATGTGATTGTAGTCAACAGTAAGATGAATGTGATTCAGCAGAATGATGCAGCTTCAGAAGAGGTTAATCCAGTTTTAGACGTCTTTAAGAGAATTTTACCTTTCTAGTAACAAGGAGCAAATATTCCATATTATTCTCTACTATCAAACTGCATCTGGAGCACTTTTCCCGTTTTTACTGCCACAATTTAAGGAAGAGATAAATATACTTGAACCAGGTTGGAGTAAGACTACCTAGACAGCCAAATAATAGAAAACTAATCGTAAGGTTTGGAAGAAAATAGAAGACTGAGCGGAATGTGGTAGCCCTGCTCAAATGCCTGAAAAGCCTTTGCAGAGAAGAATCCAGATCTTATTCTTGACTTCTCTGAGGTATGAGATGTAAGGGGCTGACGCCAAGGTGTGGATGATTACAGCTGGACATTTAAAGAATTCTCCTGAGGGCAAAAGCAGTTTAACAATGGAACCAGTTGCTTGGAGGGAGGTCTCTTTTATTGCTGAAGATTGTCAAGCAGGGGCTTCTTGGAAATGCTGATGCCCACATGATTCTCCTCTGGAGGCAGGCGGTAGGAGAAAGTGCCTGGTGGACCAGTTTGATGGAAATGTGACCTCATTGTCTGAGGATAGTGTTTTCTTGATAGAGAATCAAGAAATTGTGGGTAAAGCAAAAAAGCTGTGTCCTTCTTATATACCAACCCCATTGCACTTAAAGCACTCTCTGGGTGGTTTACAAGTAATTATGCAGGCTACACATTGCCCCCAGAGGAAGCTGGGTACTCATTTTACCAACCTTGGAAGGATGGATGGCTGAGTGGACCTTGAGCGAGCTACCAGGGATTGAACCTTTATAGTACATCATCTGCTGCAGTACAGCAGTCTAAGTATGTGCCACAAGGCGCCTCCACAAGGCCACAGAGACAGTAAAACTGGCCATCTTCATTCATGTTGGAAGTAATTCAGTGGTACTTCCGGAGTGGAGGAATCAACTGACAGGTCTTGGATGTCGCCCACTGACACTCAAATGTGTTCCAAGTGCTCATATTTTCTGGATGTCTCCTTCGGTGTGTCCCCCTCCCCCCAAAGAAGCAGTATCAAAGTGTCTTTATGCAAATGTGCAGTCGCATTTGGAAGATAATGGATAGTTCAGAGCCAGACTCCTATATTTTTTTTTAAAAAAAACAGAGCTTTAAAAAGCTACAGTATATTAAAGAGCTGAACAACTTTGGATAACTGAATCAGTGAATAACGAATCAGTAGATACCGGGGTCCTACTGTAGTCAGCTACAGGAAATCCAGATGGTGTGATGGAGAATCAAAGGGTGTTGTTACGTTATAGCTATAGTTCCGATTCCCAGAGTGATGTGGTGGATAGAGTAACATACCTGGAGTCTTGAGAAAAAGGAATTCATTGAATATATCTCATTCGTTGAATAGTTTATTATAGAACAATGTTGGAAGGGACCTGTAAGGCCATCATGTCTTTATCCCTTGCTCAGTGCAAGAATCCAGAATTCACAGAAAAACTCACATCACCCAGGCCTGTAAAAAGTTGCCTTCCTTTTTACTATAAATCTGAACCAACTGGTGCTACTATACTTAGGAGCTATAGGTCAAAATGTAGGCCACTATTTCCAGCTATGATCTTGTCACAAAGGCTGGGCTTTATAGACGATTAGCCATTTTTGTGAACATAGTCCTTCTGATCTGGTGTTATAGGTGACTGCCATATGATGAAGATTCATCTGGGTATACCCACAGCACTCTTAATGGTGAAGAGTTTTGTCCCTCACTTCTTTCTACTGCTGGTCTGCAATGCTGGTGGCTCTAGATCAGTGGTTCTCAACCTGTGGGTCCCCAGATGTTCCTGGACTTCAGCTCCCAGAACCCCCACCCCCCAGCACAGCGAGTGGTGGAGGCTTCTGGGAGTTGCAGTCCAGGAACATCTGGGGACCCACAGGATGAGAACCACTGCTCTAGATCATACAGGTGTAGCCTGTACAGGCTTACATTCATGGAACACTGATTTTGGCATGCAGATCTGGACTGCCAAGTCAGGTGGCATGCTTGGTTGGTAGTAACATATATGATGGATAGTAGTGCAACCTCTGTAATAAAAAGCAACTCTCTTTCTTTCTTTCTTTCTTTCTTTCTTTCTTTCTTTCTTTCTTTCT
>JAHTLZ010000275.1:6629418-6640786 GCA_023846285.1 Phrynocephalus versicolor | reverse complement strand
TTTATTTATTTATTTATTTATTTATTTATTTATTTATTTATTTATTTTTACAACTTATATGCCACCCACTACCCAAAGGTCTCTGGGCGGCTTCCAATCAAGGAATTAAAACAGTTAAAAAAAATCAAACAACAATAAATAATTAAAACAACAATAAAACCTTATACTAAAAACATCACACTAAAATTGCCATCAGAAGACCCACAATCTAAATTGTATCAATTAAAAAACTTCTGGAACAGGAAGGTTTTTACCTGGCGCCAAAATGTCATCAGTGTTGGCGCCAGGCGGATCTCACTTGGGAGGGCATTCCATAGCTTGGGGGTAGCTGCCGAGAAGGCCCTGTGTCTGCAGGCCATCCCTCTTACCTCCTTGAGGGATGGCTCTTTCAAGAGGGCCCCCTGGCTTACTAGCTGCCATGATGCCTGCAGAATTATGGGCACTACAGTCTGAAATAATTTTCTGAATTATACTACAAATTTAGTTGCAAAGCTGTAAAATAAAATGGCTCTCGCTATCAGTCTGAGAAGATTCTCGTTTCTATCTCTCAAAAATAAGTCCAGTAGCCATGACTCAACTTCCAGATAAACTCACCTGGATGACTGAGAATCTTCACAGACAGTGAGAGCCATTTTATTTTACAGCTTTGCAAACTAAATTTGTTGTATAATTCAGAAAATTATTTTGGACTGTAATGCCCATAATTCTGCTGGCGTCATGGCAGCTAGTAAAGCTGTCTGAGCACTTTTGAGAATTGTGATCCAAAAAGTAACATTTTCATGCTCTGTCTGATGGTGATGGAAACGGTTGAAGTTTTATTTTTAACCTCATATGATGCCTGTAGGATGTATGAGTAGGAGGGAATTTTCTGGGCTGAGGTGATAGTCCCTCCAGCACTAACCATTCCTTCCAGCCTTTCGAGTCAAAGAGCATCGGCAATCTGCAAAGCGTATTTTACCTCTATCTTTTGGGTTGGTGGCAGTTGTATTTTTTGCTGTTGATCAGTTCAGTTGGTTCCTAACTATAAGTGCATTAAAGAAAGCACGCACATGCCTGTAATTTGAAGCAACTGTAAGTAAAGAAATTGTTTTTTTATTCTTTCAACTACAGATGTGTCAGAGTGAGTTACTGAGACTTTTAAGTACCAGTTAATGAGAAAGGGGTGAGCTCTCAAGCAAGTAGTGTTCTCCTCTGTGATTTCTGTATTTCTATTGCATAACAAGAAGGGAATTTCCTCAGAAAGTCAAAACTCTACCAGGTGCTCCACTCAAGAGTATAGTGTGTAGGAGTCAAAATCTAAAGGCCAGAAGCTTACTGCTCCTCCACTAACCTGTCTTTGTTCCGATGATGTGTGCATGTGTATAAAGTGCATATTATATTTTAAATCATGCAATTAAAAATGATGGGTAATATGTTGCCCTTAAGAAAATGCTTGTGGGACCTTAATTTTGACACATTTTTGAGGGTGTCCCCTGCTCCCCCTTCCCTCTAGCCCCCTATTTTTAGCAAAATGTTGGCCTCACTTGTAGGTACATGGGTGCTTCTACACTAAGCCAAATTTTCTTTTAATGAAAACTCACAGTAGCAACCTTGACAGTGAACAGCCATTGCATTAATAATTTCCTCCCCATATATAAAGAACAGCATGCAAATTGATATTTAGGCCACTCCTTCCCCTTTAATGCCACCTTGGGCTAAAGGCTGTGAATAGCCAGAAAATCTGAAAAATGGTCCCCAGACTCACCCAAATGCATGGTTGAGTCAAGCCACTTGGGATTAGCAAAAATGCCAGTGGCATTTGGGAGGAGGTGCCTAAACCTCGTTAAGTATGACACATGCTCCCAAAGAAGCTGCCACTCCGTTTCTCATTATATATATAATTTGAAGAGACTACATTACAGAATTTCAATCACTCTGTACAGCACCCTCTAGATGTCTTGGACTCCAACCTCTATCATCCACCAGAGTGCCGCAGGGTGCCTCATTCAGTACAGGTGGGAGCTATTTGAATAGCTCTACTGTGCTAGAGATTCGTTGTCCTAGAAATTATTCTCATAGACACTGGAGTTTTTGAACCCCTGTTCACTTCTAACAGATTTTTATATGTTCTTCTGCATCTGGGCTGCATTTTTAATCTTTTGCTGTAATGTTATTTTATTGGTCTTAAAATTCCTCCCCTTTTCTAGCCTCTTCATTTGTCCAATGAAGGATGGGGAGTGGAAGTTTTTAGAGATAAATAAATAAATTAGCTTTTACTTACTTACTGCTGAGTTTGGGAGTTCGATTCCCCACTGTGCCTTCTGGACAAGGAGCTAGACTTGATCAACTATATCAGTGGTTTTCAACCTGTGGGTCCCCAGATGTTCCTGGACTGCAACTCCCAGAAATCCTGGCCAGCTCAGCTAGTGATGAAGACTTCTGGGAGTTGCAGTCCAGGAACATCTGAGGACCCACAGGTTGAGAACCACTGATCTATAGGGTGTCTTCCAGCTCTGAAGTTCTAAAATGATGGTGCTGTTGATATTTTCGTGAACTGGGACAAAAGTTCATCCCTTCTGGGGGGAAAAATCCAAACGTTAAAAAAACACTCACACAAAAATAGTTCTTCCAAATTACTCCCTTACTCCTTCTGATATGGAATTCAAAAGACTCACGTTGCTCAGAAGGAGCTACAGTGCCTGCCAAAAACAAAAAAAAAAACAAAAAAAAACAGTTCCACCAAGAAACAGGTGGTTTCTTGGTGTGTTTTTTTGAAAACTAGCAAGGAACTTGCTAGTTCCTTTGGGTTTTTTAACACAATGCGTTAGAAAATGAAGTCATATGAAATACAGTATATGAAGTATTTGAAGTTATCATTTTATACTGAAATACATATCCATGCAGTGAATATTTGAATATATACAAAATTGTCATCATTTTTCAGTAGATCTGTATGTTTGTTTGTTTTTGTTAGCAGCTCAAATTGCCCAACCCAACTCAACTTTTGTTTGTCCAAATTCACACAGTTTGAAATACCTGGCTGAATAAAGTGGCATTCCTCTGGTGCTGCCAAGATGATAAATAAGATGCTGGCCAAAAGGTGGGGAAATGGTTAATTCCTCAAATTTAGGAACTCGTTTTGGGTTTTCTCAGCATCTCCTCTGGTCATCTGCTTGTTTAGCAATGAGTTCTCTTTCGTGTTTGAGGAAGATTGGTATGAAAAGGGAAGCTTTCTTGCCTAATGAGAGCAAACATATTCTGTCATAGATGCATGAGTACAAGGCTTCACAGAGTCTGCTTATGGAGAATCACAGAATTTGCTTTGGCCTGTACAAGGCAGGGTTGATGAAATGGCTCAGGAAGAGGAGGTCAATAGGTAGTTGATAGGTTATGTAATCAACAGGCCTTCACATATTCTTTCCTTTTCTACTGTTTTAAATGCATTTTACAAATGTTTGAATGCACAAACATTTATTGTTTCATAGTCAAACAGGCTGTGCACAAGAGCATAGACTAAACCAGTCTTAAAATAGGATTTTGCATTTATTGTAAGTACATATGAAGAAGCATAAAATATGAAACCATAGTAATAAAATAAACATTTTCGAAAATTATCAGGGTGTGAGATTGACCTGAAGAACTTATGAACAAGGCAGTTCTGTTTTTCCGTCGCTCATTTAACGAACTTAGCCGGCCTATAGGATATGTGATACTGTAATCTGTGCCAGCTACCTGAAATAAAATTGCATATAAAGGAGAGTTGTTCTGTGTCATTTTAATGATAAATACATTTTATTTACAGTTTACGTCTACTGGAAGGACCAAACTGTTGCATTTCAAGGCCCGAATTGCATTTCTTTGGAACTATGTTCAATAAAATGTACAACTTGCACTATATTATGCCATGCTAAATTTCTTTCACATATGTGTATGGCAAGCACAGTAATTTGATTTTAATGTGAGGTCAGACAGAGATAGAACTTTGTGGGAAGAGTTATCAGACGGGAGGTTGTGAGTTCTCAGCCAGCCTTTTCATGACTGGAAAACAAATGAACAAGCAAACAAAATCAAATTAGCTGCAAATTCCATTGCCTTCAGATAACAAGCTGCATCCTTAATGCTGGCTCAGTTTTTAAGGGAGGCTGTACCACAGCAGAACTGCTGCCACCAAAGAAAGCAGCTTATGTTTAATGATTCCAATTTTTTTCCATTTTAAAAACTCATAATAATATAACACCTCCCACATCCCCTGAATCTGTCCTGTGTTTGGTACTAAAGCTTCCAGAAAACCCTGCACTTGATTCATGACTTTTCCAGTGCATCCCCCCCAATGATTACAGTATTTCCCCATGTATAAGACTATATTTGTCTCAAGTTGTTAGACAAAAAAAGGAAGGCCGTCTTATACACAGAAGCAAGCCGCGGAGAGAACCACACAGTTGCGAAACTGTCATTTTAGGTTGGAAATGTGGGGGTTGTCTTATACGTGAGGGAATCTTATAGATGGAAAATTACGGGCATGTGGGAAACAATATGAAAAAGCCACGGCCCACCAAACAGAATGTTATACAAATAATTTGAGTTTGTCTAAGACAGCTTCCTATGTTTGTCCTCTACCACTTCCAGGCGATAGGTCCCCAGACAATACAAAGATGTTTTGCTTGTCCTTTCGTACATGAACTTGCACTTTGTCCTATTGAATTTTAGCCCATGTCTGTCACTTTGGTTCATGAGGTTGTCCAAGTCATTCTTTCTAATACCTCCTTCACCCTTCCCTGTACTTGCTGCCATTTCTCACATTGCAAATTGAAACCCCACCCCACACTCACGTTTTCCCCTCTTTGAGCCAAGAAAGCAAATCCTGAACAAAACAAGACCCTTGAGAAACTCCACTGATCACTTATCTGCAACCTGAAATGTTGTCACTGAGTAGAACACTTGAGCTTGACGTCAAGATTACTTTTCCATTTGTGCAAGAGAGCAAGATGGGATTTTTGCTGTAGTCTTCCTGAAGCTCTGAAGGGCAGATTTTTCTTATTATTTGAACTACAATTTCCAGAATCCTGAGGCCGTGATGACTAGTTTTCCACTCGAGTCTTCTCTTCCATCTATACTCGCCTGCACTGTGCTCACAGATCGCTCAGAACTAAGAAGCAAAATGGTTTTGTTTGTTTGTTTGCTTGGTGGTGGGGTGTAATGATGATGGAGGGAGGTACAGTGATTCCATCCCCACCTATTGCAGGGGTTAGGGATCCGACCCAACCCGCAATAATTGAAAATCCGGATATGCGGATGCAGGTTGGGTTGGGCCTGGGTGGCCTAGCTGGGGGCTCTTGTACTTACCCCCAGCCTGGCACTGCTCCGAATGGGCCTGTGAGGGCCTTCCCAGGTCTTCTGGAGGCCCCCAAAGGGCCTCCCTGCGAACCATTATTGACTTCCGTGTAACAGAAAATTATTTATGTGGCCTCCCAACAGACCTAGAAAGGCCCCCAGAGGCCTCAGAAATTATTTTTGCCGACCCAGAAGTGACTTCCGGTTTGCAGGGAGGCCCTTTTGGGGCCTACAAAAGGCCTGGGAAGGCACTCGCAGTCCCATTTGGGGTAGCCCCAGTCCTGGGGTAAGTATGGGAGGACTGAAACAGGCCTTTGCCCCTTACCCCAGGGGGCCTTTTTTCAACTGCAGTCCTGTGATAATAGCAGGACCGCAGTATATGAACCACAAAAGGGCGGGGGACCACTGTACCAAGAAAGGAGGAGTCAGTAGTCCTCTTTTCATTCATAGTATACTGGACCCAAACCCTTTATTCCCTTGATCTCTTTTTACCCATCCATCGAATCACAATTTCCCACCTGTTTTGAATATCTGTAGAATCATAGAATAATTGGGCTGAAACGGACCCCTAAGGCCATTGGGTCCAAGCCCCTGCCCGATGCAAGAATACTAACCATCATGTGCCATCAGGTCAGCCCTGTCTTATGGTGACCCTTTTAAGGATTGATTTTCCAGGTAGAAATTACTCAGAGGTGCCTTACCATTCTCTCCTTCTTGGGGTGATGATGGTGGTGCCCTGGGACTGTACAGCTTCCCCAAGGTCACAGAGGCTGGCTGTACTGGCAAGAGGGACCATGGGCAATCAAACTCCCAAATCCAGGCTCCACAGCCAGATACCTAAACTACTCTGAGCTATCTATCCAGCCGGCTGGAATGTGAATACAGCAAATTCTGTGTTAGGTCAAGTTAGGCTAAGCATTTCCTGTCTTCAGCTATGCATCTTCCTGGAAGCAAGTCCTCCATATTGCTGCTGCACTTTTGAAAAAACAGATGGGGTGGGGGGAACCCTTGCAAACAGCCATGCCTGTCTGGTCTCCCTATTTATCTGACTGTCTATCTCTGTCCGGGCATACACTTGCAAGAACGACTTCATGGCTGTGAATAAGATGTTGTAATTGAGAATCATCAGCTTTGCAAAATGCCTTGGGGGCTCCTAAATTTGGCGGAGGGAGGGGTCTTCCTAATGACTGCAGGGAACAGAGTGAGAGGGCAAGCTGCACATGTTAAAACCTGCACCTGAAATAATTGGAAATGGCCTTAAAGTGCAGGCGTGTAACCTGATTGATTTGCCAGCCCCGGGGCATGTTGCTTCATCCTCTCTGTTGGGGAGGGGTCATCAGGCAATCCCTAATGTACGGATGTAGTTGAACAGGGAGACGCCACTGATGGACTGGTGCTGACAATTGAAGGGTTTGTAGAGATGGCCGGAACCTGAGCTAGGAGGTATTATTTGGACATTACTTTGAGTCTGTGGTTTTTATGTACATTCTAGGCTCTGCTCGGGGGAACCAGCAGGTCATTTGTTAGGGATGCAAGGAATGCTCAAAATTAGAGGGAGGGCTTGTCATGAAGACAGCAAATACTACTAAAATTATTTACCGGTACTTATTTATTTAAAATATTTTACCCCACCTTTCTCCTTAAAGAGGATCCATAGTAGCTTTCCTCACTGAAGGACAATATTGGAAGTTGAAGACCATGAGTGTACAATGATCGTTAACAACATTAAAAGCAAGCTAAGAAGAGTGAGTGTGAAGAGGCATCGTGCATCCTTTAAAAGTCCATGCTGAAGCTAAGAACAAGAAGTAAACAAATATAAGGGGGAAGCCACTCTGAGAAGTGGGAAACACATGGACGCGAAATGGAAAATACTAGTACTAAAAACCCAGTCCAAGCAGTCATGCATAATAATACTTCTAAAAAGTTATTTATTTATTTATTTATTTATTATTAAATTTATACCCCGCCCATCTTTCCAAAGGGAACTCTGGGCGGCTAATAGAAGCTGAGCAGTTCAGCATATTTCAAAATACAAACACAGGACAATTAGGCAATTTAAAATAAAGCCATATAGGCACCCTTGAAAAACAAAATACAGCCTTCAGAAAACAGGTAGCAATGGAGCTTTGTTAAAGAGCATGGGAGGCAATATCAAGCCCTGTGGAACCCCATGACATAAACACCACGGGGTAAAGCTACTGTCCCCCAGCACCACCTTCTGTACACGGTCAGCCAGGAAGGAGCAGAACCACTGCAAAACAGTGCCTCCAACTCCCCACTTGTCCAACCTGTCCAGAAGGACACCATGGCCGATGGGGTTGAAAGCTGCTGAGAGGTCTAGGAGTATCAACAGCATCACACTCTCCCTGTCTCTCTTCCAGCAAAGGTCATTGTACTGGTATTCCAACCCATGAGAATCTCCTAGGGAGTTTTACCTTTCCCAGCCCTTCATAGAGGAAGGCACCCGTCCACCCTTCACCTTATACTCAGAAGCTGTTAACAGGTAGCTGGTTACTGGGGGATGGCTTTGCTGCAGAGAAGAATCTTTGCTTGCCTGAAGGACAGCAAAGATGGAGCAAGTCTGACCTTGTATGGGAGGGAGTTCCAAAATCAGGGAGCAGTAACAGAGTGTGGGCCCTCTCCCGTGTCCCCATCAGACATACCTGTGAAGGTGGCAGAACTAAGGGGAAGGCCTCTCCTGATGGTCTTAGAACCCAAGCAGGCTCATTATGGAAGATATATTCTTTTAGATAGTTTGGACTCAACCCATTTAGGGCTTTATAGGTTAAAACCAGCACTTTGAATTGTGCCCAGAAACTGATTGGTAGCCAGTGGAGCTACCAAAAGGCTGTTATGTGATCCCTGTAGCCAACCTCAGTGAGGAATCTGGCTGCTGCATTTTGGACCTGTTCAAGTTTCCTGACACTTTCTTGTGGTAGCCCCCCCCCCCCCCCACACACACAGCGTGTTGCAGTAATCCAGCTAGAAAGTAACTAAGGTGTGTGTCACAATGGCCAGATCAGATTTCCTAAGAAATGGATGTAAATGAGGCATGAGTTTTGATTCTGGAAATGCACCCCCGGCTGCTGCCGAGACCTGGGCATCAAGGCTCAAGGATGACTCCACGAGTGCCCCAAAGTTGCACACCTCTTTTTCAAAGGAAGAGTATTCTGCATCCCTATTCCTTGCTCTCCCTTTCAACTGACCAGAAGCACCTCTATCTTGTCTGTTTCATTTTGCTCACCCTCATCCAGTCCATTACTGAAACCAAGCACTGAACTAAAACCAAAGTAGCTTCCTTAGAGTCAGGTGACAAGAAGACATTGAGTTGGGTGTCATCTGTATACTTGTAACACCAGCCCTAAAACTCTGGATAATCCACCTGTAGTTTCATTTAGATGTTAAACAACATAGGAGACAAAACAGAACCCTGAGGGACCCAACAGGTCACCAGGTAGGATGTCAAACATAAATCCTCTAGCACCACCTTTTGCATTTTGTTCTCCAGAAAGGACTTGAGTAACTTGTAAAACAGTGGTCCCAGGTCCCATTCCAGAGAGACAGATCAGGAGGTGATGAATAGTATTGGAAGCTGCTGAGAGGTCCAGTAAAACCAAAAGGGACATAGATCCCCTATCCAGTTCCCAGAGTAGGTAATCTACCAAGGTGACCAAAGCTGTCTCTGTCCCATAACCTTTGGGTCCCCAGATGTTCTTAGACTGCAACTCCCAGAAGTCTTCATCATTAGCTGAGCTGGCCAGGATTTCTGGGAGTTACAGTCCAAGAACATCTGGGGACCCACAGGTTGAGAACCACTGATCTAGATCCATCGAGATCCATTTCAATCTGACATGCTTGAAGTCAGATTGATGTGGATGTAAATTATCTATCTCATTCATAATGGAGCAGAGAGGCCACAACCCACTCTAGCACCTTCCCCAAGAATGAGATATTAGATACTGGTCAGTAATTATTAAGTATTATGGGGTTGAAAGAGGACATTTTAAAACCATGGTTTTACTATTGCCTCCTTTAAACATGGTGAGATCTTACTCTGTTGCAAGGAAGCCTTCACCATTCCTCCTACCCAATCAACCAGTCCCTTTCTGGCAGCTTTTATGAGCCAGGAAGGGCAAGTACCCAGCAATCATTTGGTAGCCCTCATCTCTTTAAGGGTCCTGACCGCATTGTCAGCTTAAAGCAGCTGAAACTTACCCATTAACACAGGCCAAAATAACACACAGGATTGTAAGGATGTGCTACTGCCAACTGCCTATACTCTTGTATTTCTGATCGTCATGTTTGGGTATGGAAGCTTGACAGTGATGAAAGCCAACATGGTGGGGGTGAGGGAATGACTTGTCAGAAATGTGGTGCTGGATGAGAGCTTCACACGGCATCTCCAAGAATTCCCAGTAAGACCATCATTATTTTTAAATGGAAACTAACCATTTTAAAGGGATCCCCAATGTGATGTGATGGATGAAGTGGTACATTAACAGGGTTCAAGTTCTCACTTGGCCACGGAAACTCATGCAGGAAGTGGAATTGGTAAAACCACTCTTTAAATATCTCACATAGCTTGACATACTGTTGTTCTTTGGGTTGCTGTAAGTCGGTTCCAACTTGACGGCACAGAACACAAGCAACTGTTTTAAATGCATACATGTAAACCAGACTTCTCTTTTGTTTCAATTGTACAATGGGGGTGTGTGTGTTCCCATTTCAGGCATCTTAGGTGCATGGCAATTTCCCTCTGGCTCTCAAAACACTGCTAATAGTGGATAATAAAGTTCCACCCTTGTGTGAGAGTGCCTTCCTTGCCTTCCATCTTGGGAAACTCAGCACACATTGCTTATTCTCTAAGAAGTTAAAGTTGGAAATTGGTCACATAACATTGCTTGCACAATGAGACTTCTCCTTGATTTCTTTCCTCTGCACCTCCCATAACCCTGATGTTGATTGCAAAAAGATCTCTCACAAGTATGTCTTGTGGGAACCCATGAAACCCATGAAAGGGCCTTCCCGACTGCTACACCCAGACTCTGGAACTCCCTCCCACTAGAAGCCAGGACTGCCTCTTCTCTGTTGTCCTTCCGGAAACAGGCAAAGACCTTTCTCTTCGGGCAAGCTTTCCCTGAATGATGAACTACCATGTGTATCTTATATGAATCGATGGGTTCACATAGACTTTGTGTTTATAAACGTGTTGCTTTAATGTAATGTTGTCTTGTCTATTAATGCTGTAAGATGTCCTTCAATTCCTTTTTCTCAAATATTTGAACATGTCTTAATTGTACTGGACTGTGTATTATCCCTCATTACTGTAAGCCGCCTTGGGTCCTTTTCCAAGGAGAAAGGTGGGGTAAAAATACTCTAAAATAAAATAAATAAATAAATATAGCTAGAATATAGCCTCGTGGCGCAGTGGTTAAATGCCTGTACTGCCGGTAAAACTGTGCTCACGACCTGGGTTCAATCCCTGGTAGCAGGCTCAAGGTTCACTCAGACTTCCATCCTTCCGAGGTCGGTAAAATGAGTACCCAGCTTGCTGGGGGGGGGGGGCAATGTGTAACCTGCACACTGTAATTAAAATTGTAAACCTCCCAGAGACTACTTGTAGTGGTATGGGGCGGTATATAAGCAGAACACTTTGCTTTTTTGCTTTAGAATGGGTGGGTGGGTGACCATTGTTTTCTATTCCTCCCTGCCAGTTTCAGTTTGGGGAGTCTTGGCTTTAAAGATCCTTGCTTTCTAAGGTGCCCCTCTCGTGTGGGATAGAGGAATGGCCTTCCTTATTGCACCTGGCCTTGAGGAATATTTGTGTTTGGAATTCCCTTTGCTAATTGCACCATGCTCTGTGAACCATCTATACAATAAACATTCTAAGGCACTGGTGACATGTTATCCAGAGTATTCAAAGAAGGTGAGCATACTGGGAATCTAACTGGTCCATTCCCCCACCTCACCCTCATGTTGGCATAAAAAGATTTTCCATTGAAAGGATCTCGTTTCTTTCTTTCTTTCTTTCTTTCTTTCTTTCTTTCTTTCTTTCTTT
>JAHTLZ010000275.1:6612130-6629408 GCA_023846285.1 Phrynocephalus versicolor | reverse complement strand
AAAAATATTTTATTTTAGTCAAAATGAACAAAGGCCTCAAAAAACAGAGAGGGGCAAGGAAAGGAGAAGAAAGTAAAACAATACAATAGTAAAAGCACTGAGTTTACAATTGTAAAGTTATCGCCCACACTGGGAGCTTGTCATATATCAATTCTGTAGAGTGGATGTTTCAGCAGAGAAGTTCTTCACCAGTGTTATAGTCAACTGAATCTCTTGAGGTGAAATTCCTATTCAGTGGTATTCCAGACAAGGCCTTCTCAGGACACAAGTCTGTGACACTCTCTACAGGAGAAGGCAGTCTCTCGGATAACTTAGTCCTGAACTGTTTTATGCCTTTAGGTTCCTTGCAATTTACATTTGTAAATTACGGCCATCAACAGCCACAGATTTCTGAGTCAGCGACCTCTGACTCAGGACAAAACTGTGCACCTTGTGGTGTACACTAAAAAAACCATATCATAATCATTAATTATTCTGAGTAGCTGTTTCCTGTGCCTTGCAATGGGAAGACCCATAGCTGAGGGCAGAAAAGATGCAGCTTTCTGAACTTGTTCCACGTTTGGGATATGTCCGTCTAGGAAGATCCTAACAGAGGCACAAAAAAGACACACTTAGGTTGCTAATATGGATATATGGGGGCACTTTGTCAGATACTGTACTTTGTTGAAATCAAGATATATTGTGTCCACAGCATTCCCACCATCTGCCAGAGAAGTTACCTGATATTTTAAAAATGAGATAAGATTAGTTTGGCATGATTCGTTCTTGACAAATCTGTGCTGGCTTCTAGTTATCACTGCATTGTTGTCAAGATGTTTATATTAAAATTGATCACTTAATAATCTGCTCCAGAAGTTTCCCTGGAATTGATATTAGGCTGACTGAACTGTACTTCCCACGTTCCTCCTTTTGGCCTGATTTGAAGACAGGGATGATAGTCTTCCTCCAGTAATCTGAATCGGGCACGTCACCCATCCTTCATGATTTCAAGAAAATAATAGACAGCATTCTGAGAGTTCTTCAGCCAGTTCCTTCAATCCTCTTGGACGCAGTTCACCAGGCCCTGAGGATTTGAACTCATTCAAAGCAATGAGGTATCCTTGGACTATTTGTCTATCAGTCTGAAAATGACTATTTATCTCTCAATCTCATGGGTGTCTGTTATGAGCTGTCAAGTTGCATCTCATCTTTAGTGACCCTAGCATGTGTTTGCAAAGCAAGTGAGATATTTAACAAGTCATTTTGCTAGTGCCACCTCCTCCCTCCCCTTGATTTTCCATGGTTGAATGTGGATATTCAAACTCAAGTCTCCTGAGTCCTAATCTATCACTCTGCCCACTGTACCACACTGGGTACAGTGTGTACCACACTGGGTACACACAGGCAGCTATATTTTGTGTGTGCACATGGGCACATATATTTGTACACACATACACACACACACACACAAATAAACATACACATGTCATTCTAAGCCTCTTTGGTGTCTGCATGGTGAGTGCTAGAATATGGGGCCAGTATTACCAGAACAGGAAAATTACAGCTATTAGCATCCACTGACAAGATTACTTTATCATTTTGCATTCATCTTATGATTTTTTTCCATGAATACTCTTCTGTTTTTCTGCTGTTCTGTGGGACAGCATTACCTTAATAATAACAAAAAAGCAACCCGTCAAGGTTTATGTCAATATATTGTAATTTAAGAAATAAGCGGTTCATATTTATGGGCTCCCCCCCTCCAATTTCTGGCTTGCTCAGTTCTGTCATCTGCATAAGAGAGCGAAAGAGAGAGAGAGAGAGAGAGAGAGAGAGAGAGAGAGAGAGAAGTCAGTTCTCAGCCTGCCTTTGACTGAAGACAAGGAAGGGCATGGCCAATTCTGAAGCGCATCTATATTTAAATAGTGTATAGCATGACGATTTGCATATCTCAGTAAATTTTCTCTGCATGGAATATATTTCAAAATCATCAGGGTTGCGGGGCATTTGGGTCTGCGGTTACTGGATCGGTTGATAATTTGGAATATGTAAAATACATCTCCCTTCCCATTCCATTTCCCCATTCCCTTCCGACTCTTCCTCCCCCGACCCCGCCCACCCGCACGCCTTGCTTTCTTCTTTCCTACCACCAGTGCTTTAGATTGCATTAGCTGTAAACAAAGATGTATTTGCAAGGCAGTCGGTTTGAGTTTATTGTTTATGTAAATCTCTCTGAATGTGACATCGCCAGATAGCTTCCTGTGTTGCGCTGATCCACGTTTTAGGCCTGCAGCCAAAAGTATTTTATCTTTTTTACTTCATTATAGTGATCTTCCAATTAGCTGTGGTCTGTAATACCCTGATTTTGGTGGCAGTGGTTTGGGGGGAGGGAGTGTTTGATAGTTCTGCTCGAGAGGCAAAACGAGGGGGCCTTATTATGAAAAGTGCAGAGGTTGTGCCGTAGCCGAGTTCTGTTGCAAAGTTTGCCGATAAGGGAAAACTGGCCCTTGAGCATCTATTCTATTCTGTATATTAACACTTCTAATCTGCACTGCTGATAAAACTGCAAGCCATTTGCCTTTGGAGGAATTAGTTCTGCCTCACTTGTGTAACCAGGCGATGGTGATTAACCTTTAAACTGTCCAATATTCTCAGCAGACTCCTGCTCCAGATTAGAAACTATTTAGTTATGACCAACTAAATTAACAACATTCCCGCCTCTGAAGAATAAGAGTCGGAAGGTATGTGTTTTAAGGTGGAACTGGATTCGAAAAACAGGGGAGATGGGCTAGTTTGCTCCCAATTTCAGGCACAACACACTTTAGGGGCTGCTTAAGGAAAGGTCTGTGACTTGATGGAGGAAAAAAAGGAGGAGTTTTTTTTTAATGAAAATAGATGATACGGAGCACCTTGTTCCTTAGAATGAAGGTGGCTGCCCTTATAAGAAGCACATCGTGGTGTGACTGAAAACTCTCTGTACATCTGCGATTATAGGTAGTCGTTATGTTTCAGAAAATGTGCCAGACAGATGGTTTCAAAAGGGCAGATGAGTGGTTATAAAAATATATGGTATTTCATTAAGGAGCCCTTATACTTTGGCTGGAACATGCTTCTCTACATGGAAGGAAGTCCTTTCAGTCTGAATCGCATTTACTTCTGTGTCAATCTGCCAGACTTCGTGGTGTCATTTAAAAGATTGGAGCCAGAAAGCTTTAAAAAATAGTGGATTATTCAGCTAAAACGAGGCCAACTGGTTCTTGTTCTTTTTTTTTTTAACTGAAATAATGTTCACTTTGGCGTGCCGTAGCAGTGAAGAACTAAAAAGGCAATTTTAAATACACCTTTCTTTTGCATAATAAAAGTAGCTCTATTTATTAAAGTGATCTCCCAGGTCTGTTAATTTGCTACAAAAATGACACCTTTATTGGGATTTGCGGCTTGGCAAATTCATTTATATATAATTAATTGATTGATTGATTTTCTGTTCTGAAGCTGGATGATTAATACAGAGAGCTTTCTGCAAAATGCTTTTATTTAAGGTTGCGATCTGAAACACAGTCTTCTGGAACCAAGTGTGCGGAGATCACTGGGGCTTTAAATCCAGGTAGACATGTTTTAATATCTGAGAATTTTTGCAGACATATTTTAATATCCGAGGGTGCAGTGTCTCAGGTTTGAGATGGCTTGGAAGATTTTTAGTGATGTAAGATGACAAAGAATCTGTGATAAGGAGGAAGTGGACAATGTTGGGTTGCGGCCGTGTTGGATCACTTCCTGTTTAGGGAAAAACTGTTTCTTCCATTTTTTTTTTTTTGGCAGGATGACACAGAATGACACAATGCATGGTACAAACGCCCATAACTTCCCATTGTGTCTGACTAACGTGAACTGCTGGGTAACTTTGTACTGTGCTATTGTATCTACTATTTTTTAAAAATGTAAAACTTATCCGTTGAAATGTACCCTCCAACTCACATGGCATAAAGACAAAAGCAAGGGCGCTGCTGTAATAAATGGTATAGTGCTTGTCCGACACGCATGAAATGACCGTTATTGTTCTCCCTCACTGGAGGACAAAACCCAAATCCCCGTTAGCAATGTTTTTCTGTTTTACCAGTTTTTATATTGGCTGCCTCCTTAAAAATTGCTAATCTAGATACTACATTAGTAGGATGTCAGTCAAACTGCAATCCACAGTGAAGCCTTCTTCACATACCAATTTAAATCATTCATGGTCCTTTCTTTGGCATTATTCAAAAGATCATAATAATTTTCTTGTGCCCACAGCACAAAAAAATCAATTATTTCCCCACAAAGACTTGAAAGTACTTAGCGAGTGCTGCAAGAAAAGCTGAGGGTTATATCAAATTGAAATTGCACTCATTACACACAACACAATTAGTTGCCACTAGTCTGGCCGGTCCTTTAATTCTGAATGGCATATCTTTATTATTACAGAAACAAGCATGCAAATGGCATTGTTCAGGATTTGCAGAAATCAATAGGATATAGTGCTGTGTGTTTGGTGGCCACTGTCACTCAATCGGCTGTGGATTTGAGATAATGTGTGTATTTGAATTAATGAAGGGAACGTGAGACATCATAAGTGACACCCAAATAAAAGAAATGGGTACATGATATTTGTAATTATTCTACTTGTGTTTTTGTTGTAAATACTTGTGCTTTTTGTTTTTTAATCAAAGGATTAATTGCATTTTAATAAGGCATTATGATTTTCAGAGCTTTAGTTAATTAAAACTTGTACTATATAATTATGAAGTGATGCTGAGATTTTTCTAAAGATCACCCATATGTTTTGAATGTGTACATTTCCCCCTCTTCTTGTTATGTGGTTGAGAAATAATTCCCTCCCCCCTTTCAGTTTAATAAATTATGTTTCAGGGATGACGGGTTCGAATTTCGGGCAAATTTTTGTAAGTGGCAGCTAAAGTACAGAATGTTCATGATCTTAGGACTGACAACTTGCATTTTATGTTTCCTTCAGGCTTTCAGGGATATAAGCGTCAGACCAACATTTATAGCATGCGACAAGAACCTGTCAATAATAGAATGGTAAGGCATATTTACTGATCCATGGAACTGTGAGGTGTTTTGAAATGGTTGTTATCTCTTTAAAAAATTAATTCCCATCCCCTTTTTGTAAGATGCTTCTCTTAGCGAAATTATGAATAAATGCTTACAAAATATTTCATAAACATATCTTAGAAATATTCAGATATTTCATTTCTACGCTGGAAGTTATCTGCGAGAGCATTTTAGGGGTTTTGTTCTTGCTTTAGGGGTAGGAGTGCTAATTGAATTGAAAGCTTTTTGCCATAGACATCAATGTCAACGGGGAGCACTATAACACTAAATTTCATCCCTAGTGCAAGTAAATACTAAAAATAAACCATCCTGTTAGAGGGGACAAAAAGAATAAAAAGTCATGGGGGGGGGGAGAAGCACTGCACTAAGCAAGAGAACAAGAATGTTGTGTGTCTGGCCAGGGAAGATACTAGTAATATCAGTACACAATTTGCTACTTTTAAGAGAATACATGCTCCATCTGGAAGAGCCCTCTGTCCCTGCAGTGCGTCCTGACTGCTATGTTGCTGTTCAGTACTCTTTCCACTCTATATCAAATAAGGTTTTGAAGGTACAGCGGACCCTCGTATAACAAACGGTTTGTATAACACAAAACCTGTACAACATAACAAATTCTGGACATAGGGGAAATTTGCTTAACAGAAATGCCTACGGGGCGAATCCATACAACATAAAAATGGTCGCGATTAGGGATTACCCCGTTTTCGATGCATTCCTATGGGAAATTTGTATAAAGGAAAATTTGCTTAACAGAATTTCATTTGGAATGAATGAATTCCTTTATACAAGGTACCACTGTATGCTGTTTACTGTTTTTCTCTGACCTTAAGGCAAACCAGTTGCTACCTATCTCCCATAATGAATTTTTGGCATAATAATGAGCGTGGTTTGCACCACCTATGTGAATAGTTTGTATCAGACAAGAGCTCCGTGTATGCGCATGAGCCCGCTCTGAGTAGGACGTGCATTCATTAATTCCTTGTCATTCGGAATTCTTACAGGAGAACTACGTAGAAGACGACAATAATATTCGGTACCACCCTTCATCCAATTCTCTTGTAGTATCACATAGATCTTACCGCAATATCAGTACAACAAAACGGAATGAAAACAGTGCATGTAGAAGATGAGGTGCTAAGAACAGAGAGAAGTGCACAGATAAAAAATGATGAAAGTGGCTGGGTAAACGAAAACATGTCTGCTTTTGCCTGAATGATGATGGTGATGGCACCCTACTATACCTCTCTCTGGAGAGTGCATTCCCCAGTTGGGGCACTGCTACTGAGTAAGATCTTTACCTTGCAGAGGCACAACCTAGCTTGTCTCAATGGAGGAGAGTCTAGGACAGTGGTGGCGAACCTTTGGCACTCCAGGTGTTTTGGACCACAGCTCCCACAGTCCTTTGTCATTGGCAATACAGGCTTGGAATTCTGGGAGTTGTGGTCCAAAACATCTGGAGTGCCAAAGGTTCACCACCACTCTAGGAGAGAGAGGCCTTGCAGAAAATCGTAAAGCATGGGGAGTATTATGTGGGAGCAGGTGTCCTGGATAGCTCAGTGGTTTAGATGTCAGACTTTGGGACATTGTGCTTCCTGGGAGAAGAGCCAGCCTCTACCGCCTTGGGCAAGCTGCACAGTCCCAGGATGGCTCCAGAAGAAGGGAATGGTAAACCTGAGTACTCTCTATCTGGAAAAAGTTGCCATAATTCAGAATTGACTTGATGGCACATGATTGTTAGGTGTTCTTTTAACTCTTGGGGAGGGGGGGGCTAGGTTTGCTCAGGTGAATAGCATCCCATTTTTGTGAGATTTTAGGCCCAAAACCCAAAAGCAAGGAACTAGAACTTGGATATCATTGAGTTGAGGCAGGCAAGGTTTGGGAGAAAGAATTAGTATTACTTTGGGGCCAGCCATTTGTCAAAAGAGGCCTAAAGGGAATCTCTGTTAATGGACTGAGGTAAAGGCTAGCTAGTAGAGAGGCCCAAAAGGTGTCTACCAGGAAACAGGCCTTCTCGGTGGCTGCCCCGGCATAGTGGAACAAACTGCGGATGGACACTAGGCTGGCGGATTCGCTGTCGGCCTTTAGAAGGGCACTAAAGACCTGACTCTTCAGGGAATGCTTTGGGTGACTTCTGAGTACATTGTGGTTTTTATTTAGTCTGTATGACTGCTAGCACCAGCCCCCTTCTGCCGGACCCTAGTCTTGTCATTTGTCTGTTTGATGTGTTATGTCCATTTTTATTTTTATTATTTTCAATACTCTCTATATTATTTTTTTATATTACTATTTTTATCATTTTTTTCATTATTTGTACTTTGATTGGGTATGTCTGAGGTTTGTATGTTTGGGGAGTTGTTTTTCGTAAAGTGTTGTACAGAGTTCCCGCGGGAAAATCAGGGGGTGAACAAGCATAAAAATAAATAAATAAAATAAATAACCAGTCACAATTTGGAGGCAAGAGGCAAAATTCCTTTGTTTGCACCCAAAGCAAAATGTGTCCAGCAGTTGCAGTGATTGCTGTCATTCCTGGTTGGGTTTCCATTCCTCACCACCTTTACCTGCAGCATGCAGGGGACAAGTCCTATGCTATTGTTAGAATTAGAGATGGGCACGAATAAAAAAAATTGCATTTTGTTTGTCGTTTGTCGTTTAGGGGGTCTGTTTCGGTTCGTTTCCGGTTTTTTGCGAATTTTTGCAAAACATACGTTTTCGTTTTCGTTCATTTTGTTACCATTTCGTTACCATTTATTTCAATTTTTTGAGTTTTTTTTAGCATTTAAAGCAGATCACTTGTATTGCCGTAACGAAAACGAAACACACGACAAAATTTCTGGTGTTTCTGTTCGTTTCATTTCATTTTTGAGACAAAATTTGTTTGTCATTTCGTTGCGTAACGAAATGAAAAAACGGAAACGGAAATGAAAAATTTTTCGTTTCGTGCCCATCTCTAGTTAGAATTTGTGGAAAGCCCAACACCGCCCACTAGGAGATCACCCCTCCCCTTTCATAGTCTGCAATGCTGCTGTCAGAGTCTCTGCCACAAGAAGGCTCATGACGAGTCACAGTTCCGCCCTTCCATTCCCTGCCTTGGTCCAAATGCCACACTGAACCAAAATGCCTGTCCTCAGCAGCTCTCTAGAGTCCCCTCCCAACATGCCTGACTTCTTGGTATGCCAATGTTGTGCAGACACAACGTACAAAAACCTTTGTACTGATCCAAATGAACAGTGGTGTCAGCTGAAAAATAGGTGGAGATGAATGCTCAGTGTCACCTGAGCATTCATTTGGAAAAAAATTCAGTGTCACCCTGAGATCAGTCTCCCAGCCTTGACACTTAGTGAAGGATAGCAGTTGTCAGCTGGTACCTGAGACCTAGCAGCCAAAGGGAGCTCGGCCTTAATCTTAACATATAGTTTATATTTTTCAGACATGCCTGTGTGCAATGAGTTTTCTGAAGACATCGCTCATGGTTTTTTTGGGGTGTGTGTGTGTGTGTGTCTAGTGGTTGCTTCATTTCCCAAACAATCCAAAAAGGTTCCTTGTTCTTATAATGCACCTGTTTTCACAATTAAAAAGTCTAGAGAAGAGATACACCTGCAGCTCAGTGGCAGAGCCCATGTTTTGTATGGAGATATTCATGAATATCCAGGAAAGACTTTTGTCTAAAACCCATCAGTGTAGGCAATATCGAATTAGACAGACTCAACAATCTGACTTGATATAAGCAAGATGTCATATACAGTGGACCCTTATAACAAACGGTTTGTATAATATAAAATCTGTACAACATAAAAAATTCCGGAGATAGGAGAAATTTGCTTAACAGAATCGTCTATGGGGTGAATCCATACAACATAAAAATGGTCGCAATTAGGAATTACTCTGTTTTCAATTCATTCCTATGGGAAATTTGTATAAAGGAAAATGTGCTTAACAGAATTTCATTTGGAATGAATGAATTCCTTTATACAAGGTACCACTGTATTTCATATATGAAATTTCATGTCATATATTCACTACCAAGGTGGAGATCCACCAAGTATTCTGAATTACATTTGTTTATTTGTGTATTATAAACAGGTCTGTGCCATATCCTTCCATCTGTACAGTACTGAAGATGGTTTACAAAAAAAAAAAAAATCCTGTCCTGGTGTCAATATTGTTTTAGCAGATTTTCAGCACCCTTGGAACAACTCAGAACTTGGTGAAAAGGCCTTAAATGGAAGAATCACAGCAAGTTGCGGAGAGGGCAAGAAACCCATTCTCACCCATTTATTTGCTTGACTTAAACCCCCCCCCCCGCATTGATGCAGATAGTGGCCATGTATAACACTGTTTCATATATATCTATTTTGCTATGGAATACTGGAGATAGTAAGCAATTAAACTACACTTATAATTTTGTTTATGTGTTTTATTTAAATTTTGCCTAGATTGGGGATGGGGGTCAGGTTGGGGATTCAAGGCATATTTGGCTTTCATTAAGCCAGGCATGTCCAAACTTCAGCCCTCCAGATGTTTTGGACCACAACTCCCACAGTCCTTTGCCATTGGAAATGTAGGCTTGGAATTCTGGGAGTTGTGGTCCAAAACATCAGGAGGGCTGAAGTTTGGACATGCCTGCATTAAGCACAGGTTTTCTCAACCTTGGGTTCTCAAACTTTAGACTCCAATTCTCATCAGCTCTGATTCTGATCCAAGCAGTCCGAGAGTGACAGGACTTGTGACGCACCGTGGTGGTTTCATTGCCTGCTGTTACAATGCAGTGCAGCAAAATGGCGGATGGGCCTGCCTAGCAAACTGTAATGGTTACTGCTTTTCTGTATTATGCCGCACATCAAGGCCAAGAACTTTGTCCCGGTTCTCTCTTTATCTCTCAGGAGATAAAGGTCTTCTCTACACCCACCTCAGTTCAGAGTGGCACAGCAACTGTTTGCTCACATACCTCCACTGCCCAATAGTTAGAAGGGCCCCAAAAGGTTACATAAAAGAGGCCTGTTTCAATCCCTTCCTTACCATGGATAAGAAATGTTTGTGTGTGTTTTGGACTACAACTCCCAGGATCCTGCAGTGGGATTCCAGCAGTTATGATCCAAAAATGAATCTTCCTCACCTCCTTTGCTCCTTCGCTCCCGTAAATTTATTTCCTCCCTTTCTGTCAAAAATTCCACTACTAATAAAAATTCAAATCAAAATAGGAATATAATTAAAACAGAAAGCATAATTAAAATATACAGTGTTGAAAAGAAATAACAGTATCCAGCCAGTTGAAAACTCTCCAACAGCACCTCAGCTTAATCGTAGCAACTCAGCTTAAACGTCAAAGGCCTCTATGAATACGAAATGCCTTTGTCTGCCAGTGGAAGGAAGCCAGTTGTGTTTTCCTTGCCAGGAAGTTACAGGCCCAGGGAGTGGCTACTTAAAAAGCCCTCCCTCACATCCCAAGGAGACATAACTCTGATAGGGATGTAGAATTCCCCCCCCATCTGTATTTCCTTGTATTCCCTGCATCCCACCTGTGTTCTTATCTTTTGTTCACATGGTGCTGTGAGGTTCTTGGGTCTTTTCTTCCCACATGGAAAGGTGTATGCATCCCCCTCAGGAAGCAAACAAAAAACACTTTTTAAACGCATGGAATTTGGTATACCTCTTTCCTAATGACTAAAACAATTTCATTTCCACTGGATATATTATAGCTGTTCCGATTTTTTAAAAACCACATACACAGTTTTGTACTTGCTTCGTTCTCTGAAATGTTAACATGTCTGATTCAAGACTGGGCTTATCTCACAACAGTTGCCCGAAAAACTCACAACAGCTATCAGATCCAGGCCATGAAAGCCTTCGAAAATACTTTATTTTCCTTTCCTCTAGGGGGAGACATAACTGAAAGAAGTTCATGCCACCAAAGATCATTAATTTTTGACAAGGATACAATAGAATGTTCCTAGTCTTGACATTTGCATCTATGGCTTTTAACCTTTTTCATTGTAAATCCCACCAAGGCCGCTATCTCACCTGGGGGAAGATCCGGATGTTGTGAAAGTCCGGCATTTCTTCTTTCTTGGTCACATGACTGAAGATGTGGGATCTCCGTTCCCACATACAAGGATTTTTTTAAAGCACCGACCAACCCTAGAGCCAGCAGGTGGCGCTAGGAAAAAACAAAACAAAACAAACAAACAAACAAAAAACCCAGCGCTGACAGCCCGAAGACCAGCTGCCCAGCACTGGGGGGGGGGATTTAAAATAATTTTTTTAAAAAGCGCTGACCAGCCCCAGGACAAGCTGGTCGGCGCTAGGAGGGAAAAAAGCAGAAAACCAGCTCATATGCAAGCTCCCACGGACTTCTGGCTCACATTTTTTACCAGAGCAAAAAATTCCCAGCTCCTCCGGTAGGTCATGGAAAGCTTGCTAAAGAGGGCATAACCATTTTTTATTTTAAAAGCCTGATGCCCATGGGGACAAGATTTTTGGAAACGCTTTATCTTGAAATTCAATCAGCATTTTAAAGGACATGTGATACAGCTAATGCCAAGGGAGGTTAGGTTCTTTGATAGAAACCTTTGGTGATCACTAAGCGCACATTGGCTTGTTTGTCTGTCAGTTGTTTGAATCGTTTCTCCCCAGATCCTGTGTTGTATGTTGTATGTTGTTGTTTTTATTTTTTATTTGATTCTCTGTTGGGTGGAATTTTGGGGGCAAATTGTTTAGTTTGGCGATTTGTTATACACCACCCAGAGTTCCTGAGGGAAAGTCGGGCGGGTAACAAATACAAAAATAAAATAAAATAAATAAATAAATATTGAATATCATTTTGTATTTTGTATTTGTACTTGTTAATGTTGTAAACCACCCAGAGTGGCCATTGTTGCTAGATGGTGTGGTATAAAAGTTTAATAAATAAATAAATAAATAAATAAATAAATAAATAAATAATGTCCTCCTGCAATGAGGCAAAGAGCTTTCTGTTTAGGGAGCCTGTTCTCCAGTTCCTGTCTGCCTTGAGAGTTTTGGTTTTTAATATCCTAAAATATGTTTTTAAAATTGTTTGAGATGTTAAAAACGGTACTACCTGTTTAATTGCTATTTAACATTGTATAATTTATTGCATTTTTAGCTTTTGTATCTATCGTTTTACTGGTGGAAGCCACCTTGCATTCTCTTATCAGAAAGACAGGGAAGAAATAATAAAATAACATGAAATGTTTATCACTGTTTTGTATTTGGCTTTAAGTGTTGTTGGGACTTCCAGGAGCAGTCAAAAAGTGTGTCCTGGGTCTTAGCCTTGAATTAGCAGGTGCCTTGCTGTGGAACCTTGCTGGGACGTGTGTGTGCGTGCGTGCGTGCGTGCGTGCGTGCGTGTGCTCGTGTGCGCAATTTATATAATTATTTATATATTACTGCATTTTTACTGACAGGAACAGAAAAAGTGCTTCAGGCAGAACCACTCATCTTAGCTCCTATGTAAAAAGACAAATATTTTCCCCTTTAAAGAGCTTTTGTGGTCTAGACCAGCAAGTTCTGGGCCTAAATGACTCTGCATTGTGAGGTTTGTTTGTCTGCCTGTTTTCTTTTAATGCAAGATAGTAATCTTTAGATATCTGGAGGACTGTCAAAATGTAGACTGCACCTCTCTTGTTTTCTATAGCTCCAGGGGTTAGGACTAGAATCAGTGGATTCAAAGTACAAGAAAAGAAATTTCAACTAAACATAAGGAAGAACTTTTTGATGGCAAGAGGTGTTTGACCCTGGAACAGATTGCCTCAGAAGGCATGGGTGGGCACCTGTCAGAGATGCTTTCCTTGTGGATTTTCTGCATTGGCAGGGCTGAACGAGATCACCCTTGGATACCCAAGACTCTTGGATTCTACACCTGTTGCTGTTGTGAAGCTGTTCACCTTTAACTTGCACAGTTTTAAGAAAAGGGTCAAAATAGATTGTCTTCTGCAAAAATAAAATAAAAAAACCTGCACCCACTTACCTAGATGTAAATGGCTCTCAGTTCTATGGACTTTTGCACTTCCAATATGTTAGTAGTAGAAATTACATTTTTCTATGTCAGTCTCCAATCCTGTACAAACATCCCTGGGCGTCAATTCAACTGAAAACAGCAGGGCTTACTTTTAAATAGACATGGGATAGGAGGACTGTGTTGTTAGGTGATTAACATATCAGCTCTAAAATAAAGGAGCAATGGAACATCATTTATAATACAGTTCTTAAGATAGTCAACGATAGCTTAAACTCAGTGGGAAGTTGTTTTTACTCACATGTTGTCTGCTATAAATTTCCATCATCTGTGCCTTAAATCTGTAGTTGCACAAACATGACACATGTCCTATTTGAACTGGCTCCAATTGAGCATCTCTGAGATTCAGTTTGGGATTATTCCTGTTGTCTTTTGATAAGGCCCTTCATAAACTTGTGCATGTGAGGCAGCTTGATGACTGAAAGAAAGTATGGGTAAATCTTCTTTTTTAAGCCCCAGACCATACATTTCACTTTATTTAAGAGTATCTTCAAAGAATGAGGTTTAAGTAGGATTTGCTGATGTTCCCCCTTTGCTTTCTACAAGCTGATTTAAAATCTAATGTTATTAAGTTGGCCACAGCCTTCATATTTTAACTGTCAAACCCAGAGTCCAAGAGGCGATGCATTCAAAGCTTGCTAAAATATTTGCTCAGCAGCACAATTGTGTATGATGGGAAATAAAACTCCACCGGAACATCTCACCCTATCAGCCATGGCCTGCAGCAGGCAAAGAATGCGGGAAGGTCAGTCAATTATGTGTGGTAATCACCGTAAGCATATTATCTGAGACACAGATGTCTTCTCTGACCCCACACGACATAGCTATTAACCCCACAGCAATATAAAAATGGGATGGGGGTGGTGGGGAGGTGCCTGGTCCCTTAGGTAAACCAGACCTTTTCAGTCTGGACATGTCCGGCCGATCGGGAGGCGGGGGATACAACACGAAGACTATTTTTTTCAGGAAAACTGTCCAACAAGCTGACCTTTTTGCCACTGTTGTCGAGGCGGTGGTGTCTCCTCTTTTGGGACGTTTCTATAGGCCTAGTCATGTGAGATAAACAGTTGCTTCATCTGAAAAACGAGACAGACAAATTGACTCGTAAGATATTGTAGCTGGATAATAGCTTTGGAATGTCACTTTTTGTTTTGTTTGTTTGGGGGAGGGGAGGGGAACAACCATAAGCTGCCATCTGTGTGTTCCTCCTGCGTACACTGGTAAGTGGCCTCTCTCTTAACACAAACTACATCAGCATCCTGCAACTTACCTGATGTAAGTCAAGGAAGTAGGTGGATGTCCTGACTCATTGCCTGGGATGCTTAGGACAGTCACTTGCCTAATTGCTTTCAGCTCTGAGCCCGTTCGTGTAATTATGAAATTATCACAGAGAGCACAGTTTTTTTAAAAAAAGAAAAACTGCTCTTCATATAACTCCATAGACTATCTCAAAGAACAACAGAAAGAGAGAGAGAGAGAGAGAGAGAGAGAGAGAGAGAAGGTGGCTGTTTAAACAAGTGCCCTGAAAACTATTTTTTTGAAAGGTGGTACAGTATATAAATTTAAAAAACTGACTAGCCAACAATGACAACACGGCCTACAACAGTTATGTTCACAACTGATGTTAAGGATATCTTATTCAGTCATTGATTTTAGTGGCACCTGAATATGGCAAATGTCCTCTATACGATACTGTTAAGCTCTGTGATGATTAAATATATATTCTTAGACAGGACTATGTTTTATGTTCCATTCCATTTACATTTGTCGGCTCTTGCTTATTGGTCAGTACTGGAATGGAGTCCCACTTCGTCTTTGAGATTGATTTTGGTCCTTAGGCTGAAGACGTTTCCCAATCCTTGGCATACCCAACGAATAAATTGTGTTTGTGCATATTCTAGAAGTGTTTGTAAATTTCTTTACCCATTCAGAAATGGGTATATGTTACTGAATGCATGTTGTTAATGTTGTTATACCACAGAATTCCTGGCAAGCCAACAAGTGTTTGTACCACCAACCAAAAATGTTGGCTGGGTAATTGATTCTTTGCAACCCTAGACCTGGCCGTTGAGCCATTTTGTCTTACCATTGTGACACTTGTCCGAGGTGGAGAATCTGGGGCTGGGTCTCTCCTATGCCACCCCTTCCAACTCTTGGGCTCAGAGAAAAAACTCCTAAATTTCTTTCTCTCCCATCTTTCCCTTCTTCTGATCATAAGAACATAAGAAGAGTGATGCGGGATCTGGCCAAAGGCCCATTTAGTCCAGCTGCCTGTATCTCACAGTGGCCCCACCAAATGTGTCCGGGAGCACACAAGACTAGATATCTGTCTCTGATACCACTCCCCTGCATCTGGTCCTTGAAGTACCCTTGTTTTAAGCCTGGAGATTACACCTCTCCATCATGGTTGGTAACCTGTGATGCACTTTTCCTCCAGGAATCTGTCCAATCCCCTTTTAATGGCATCCAGGCCAGATGCCATCACCACATCCTGTGGCAGGGAGTTCCACAGACTAACAACATGCTGGGTGAAAAAAAATTCTTTTGTGTGTTCTCACTCTCCCAGCCCTCAATTTGAGTGTATCCCTAGTTCTGGTAATGTCCCCTCGTTCTCACAGATGGCTCCTCAGATGGCATCCATTTTGGTTTCCAGCCCCCACTGTCCTACTAACAGAAAGCTGTGGAAGATTTTCTTAGCTGAGCATGCAAATAGAGTGACACTCCCCTGTTTTAAGTTCGGCAGCCAGGACATTTCTCTCTATTTACCTCCATTCAGACTGCTACTTCCTGTGAGTTTAATTCCTTGACTCTCCCATCTCCTTCACCTGATCCAGATCTCGGGAAAGTAACTCTATGGCACCCTACGCAACATGGTGGCTGTTAGAGATGGGCATGAACCTCGGTTGGAGGTTCGTGCTGATTCATAGGCACCGCACCACAAGTGCCACACATTCCCTTTACCCACCTCTGCTGCCTGTTACCCTCCCACAAGCCAGAGCACGCTCATCTTCTCTTACTCTTCAGCTGTTCAACACAAGCACAGGTTTGCCTATCCCACCTCCCTGCCTGAGTGGGTGATTTCCTGCTAGGGACTGGTAAACAGAGAGAGACAGCCAAAGAGGAGTCAGCAGTGGCTAGTGAGTGGGGGATCCAGCTGGGAAGGTTAGGGGAAGGGAATCCATGGCACCTGTGGTGCTGCATGTATGAACTGGGAGGAACCTCTGGATCAAGGTTCTTGCTCAACTCTACTAGCTGCAGAATCCTGGGAACTAAAGCAATTTTCTTCTAAACTGTGGCCTCAACCCAGGTTATGTTCTTTGCTGCCTTCACCACTTCTTCAGCTGGTCCTTGGTGATTGTTTTTCCCCTGATGTTCTCCCCCTGAAATTATTCTGTTCTTATTCAGAATCACATACATTACTCCAGACTTGCTAAGACGCTCTCTTTTCAAAATGTCTTCTCATTTGAAGAATAAGTACTCTACCCTTTTTACTGCTTCCTTCCACAATGTATTTGAATGAAAATGGTAAATAAGATATTTGTTTGTCACTGTGCTGGCTGCGTGCTGTTCATTCCATTTTTGTGAGAGTAGTGTTGTGAGCATCTAACATGGGAACAAAAGTATGATTTTAATATAACAAAAGGGGGTGTTTTTGTTTATCCCCTGCTGATCTGTAATCAAATGCACTAAGTATATGTGTGTGTGTTTGGTCTTAAACCTCCCGTGACGTCTACTGCAGTTTTGATTGTGAATCAAACATAAAGCAGGCAAGTCTTTCTTTTTTTTCCCCCTGCATAAGTATAGTTCTACTTGGAGCATATAATCCATTTGAAATGAAGTGAGTCCCAAAGCCTGCTTCACTTTTGAAGAAGATCAAGCCAATTTTGTGGCATGATTCATTTGGACTTCAACAAAACATTGACAAAATAAATTATAATATTTTGCTCACTAAACAATGGCGAGTTCTACAGGCAACCAGAAGAACAGCAGAATTCATATATTACAGTCATTTGTTTCGTTTTCAGAGACACAAAAATGGCATTAAAAAGACAGCTCTTGGGATGTAATAGAGTTTGGAGCTTGCCAGGGATGGGTCAGAAGAAGCTAAGGGATGACAACAACAACAACAACAACAACAACAACAACAACAACAACAACAAC
>JAHTLZ010000275.1:6572525-6611393 GCA_023846285.1 Phrynocephalus versicolor | reverse complement strand
ATAGATAGATAGATAGATAGATAGATAGATAGATAGATAGATAGATATTTTCATACACTCCTAATCCTCAGATAGCTTTGTGAAATAAACCAGGTTGAGAATGAGTAACTGTCCCATGTCATCCTGTAGCTCAATGCTAAGTAGAGCCTAGCTTTTCCAAGTTTTGTTCTTAAAACCTTGTCTGCTATTTTGGACCACAACTCCCAGAATTCTAAGCTTAGATTGCCAATGACAAAGGACTGTGGGAGTTGTGGTCCAAAACATCTGGAGGGCCGAAGTTTGGATATGCCTTCCCGGCTTAAGCACTAGCCTTAACCACTACTGCCTCTTGGTGTTTCTTTAACCACTCATTTAGCAGGATTTTAAAAATATACAAGCTTGCATTGAGTAAGTTTGGGGACATTTTCTGACCCTATTCCTATGCACTAAAAAGTAAAGAGGGGTTGGGGTTGGGCTTTTATATGTCCACCTGGTATTTCCTGGACCCACTCAGAATTCCAGTGTAATAGGGCCAACTTACTGATAATCAGAGTGTCTCACTTTTCATTCTTATTAGTATCATAGTTCTCAATAAAATAGCATGGGGAAATTTGTAGTCCAAAATTTATTACGTTGCCTGGAATATGAGACACCACAGCGGTAAAAAGTGATAGATTTGTTGGGACACATTTTGCTGGAGTAAAAACATGAACAGGGCAAGTGGTTGAAACCTAGGAACACTGTTTACAAAGCTGCAGGTGACAAAGCAAAGCAAAGCAAAGTGTTTTGCTCATATACCGCCCCATACCACTTTAAGTAGTCTCTGGGCGGTTTACTGTTTTAATTACAGTATGCAGGCTGCACATCCCCCCCTCCCCTGCCCTGCAGCAAGCTGGGCATCATTTTACAGACCATGGAAGGATGGAAGGATGAGTCCACTATGAGGCTGCTACCTGGGATTGAACCGCAGGTCATGAGCACAGTTTTAGCTTCAGTACAGGCATTTAAGCACTGCGCCACTGCGCCAGTTCATAAAAGACAAATTCATAAAATGCCTACCTCAGAGGTATACAGTAGGTCTACAGAAATTTCGTAACCCAAAAATAAATCCCTCCGGTGGACCAACTGCCCTGTTGTGGTGCATGAAGTTTGTAAAGCCTTACACACCAGACATTCTGAAAATGCTTTGTGGAAAAGAAGCCACATGATATGTGTTCTTAACTTTTTGGCAGCTACTCAAAAGGGATGCTGTTTGTCTTGACTCTACGTGTCCTTACAGTTGCGAACTTTTCTGAGTGGTGGTGTCCTGATGTTCTCTCCACTGAAAACAACTGGAGATGTTACTGAAATGTTACAACATCATGATCTTGGTCACATCTAATCCATTGTTGCCACAAGACTAGATCATTTCTAGTCACACCTTTGTGGGTCATTTTCTGGGGTTTCTTCTTGGTTGGTGCGATTGATGGAAATGCACCAAAGTGACCTTGCAGTGGTCAATTTCCATGCCACTAACAAATTATCAATACTGTGAAGTGGCTTAAGAGGAGAGCTTACCACTTTACAATACTAGCAAATTAAACATTTCCTCTGCTCTGTGGAGGGGCAGAGGAAATACAAGCTGTTTCTTAAAACCGCATTATAACTGCACTGATGTATTGCATCACTTTGAAAAAATGAAAAAAAAATTGAAAACTTCCTCTTGGAATTGGGAGGTAGCAGGAGAGGGCAAGGAGGGGATTTTTCTTTTCTTTTCAGGAACAGAAACAAAGGACCCTTCACCCTTGACATCAGTACCTAAGCTCAACTGGTCCTCTTTATCCCTCACCAGCCCACTTCAACCAATCCAGTGTGGACAAGTTCTTATCTAGAAAACTCTATTAAGATTGGCATAAGTCCAATGTAACTTAATGGCACATGACACACATGCACATGTGCATGCATGTGCTCACGTGCATGCGTGCGTGCGCACGCACACACACACACACACACACACACAAGTAGGCACTCTCAAGTGATAGATAAGTACAATATAAGGGATGGATGAACTCATAGGCTTTTTTCTCCTAATATAGGAAGTGTGATAGCACTCGCTCTTCTGAACCACTGTTAGGCTGCTATAAGATACCAGGATTAAATAGTGTTTCATTAATGATTGGACAATGTTAAAAAGTACTGACATTTTGCAAGGCAGGAGACAGGGTAATGCATTTGGCTCTGCCTCTGATAGCCCATAGCTACACCTCTAATATGTTATTTTATGCCCTACCATTTCCAGTTGTTTATCAGCCACTAATAATAATTATTATTGTCTAATAACAATTAATCATTTTCAAGCATCATTAATTTATATAGGGTTGTCATACCTCAGAAGCAACCTGACAGCACTTAACAACAAGCAGAGTAGCTATCATTGGGCACTTTGCACTATCCCTAAAATCGATCAGCATCTCTATGTTAAGGCTTTAGGCTAATACTGGCTTTTTATTTGGCATTCAATGGGCCATTTATTGACAGGAGTTCCAGAATAATGCAACAATTGATGCAGATCTCCTGTGTTTCTGGAGTGTGTCGGGAAGCAAGGTTTATCTGTGGTGCTAAACCTGGACGCCTTAACCAGCAGTTTGAGTGCACAGGACTTTGAGGGCTCACTGGCCAAGCTTAAGTCACATGACATCGGTATTGGGGAGGAAGGGGTGGGGGAATAGACAGGAAGACTCAATGCTGATGATTGTCTACTGAGCCCACCTCTTTTGTGTTTTCTGCTGCTTGGGGATCAGTGGCTGAAGAAGGTTCGTGTATTTTGAAGTGGGTTAGCTCACTCTCTTCGTTACCTGTAGATTTCATTGCCTTGGGCCAAAGTCTCATTTTCCTAATTCTAGTTATGGATCTGCATTGATATATATGTGTAAAGATCAGGAAGCAGATAATTCAAACAGTCTGATGATGAAGGTTTAAACATATCTCCCACCACTCCAAACATTTCCGGACCTTTTTTTAAAAAAAATGTCCATCCCATTTTGCTTGTTTTGCCTTCACTTTCCTGAGTCACATTCTTTCCCCAAATTATCCTGCACACAGCTTTTCTCATTTGCCCATTCCCTTGGTGGCACTTGTTACTTGATCTTTGGCATTTTTAATTTAAACTTGGTGATTTGTTTTTTCCGCTCAGGAGCCTGGAGACTCCAGCGTAGAGACAGATCCTGGCAGCCACGAGCAGTGATTACTTTCCAGTTTGGCTAATGATATAATCCACTGTGGTTGCAAAGTCTTGCCTTTTCTCTTCAGATGACTGTTTCCCACGAGGTGCACATGTTGCATTTATAAGTGGCACTTAGGAAGATGTGTTCTGTAATCTCCTACTTATGCCTGACACTCCACGCAGGTGTTTATCTACAAGGAGTGATGACATTGCTTGTTAATTCCTACCTCCCCTCCCCAGCACACAGCATGGCGGGAGACAGCGAGTATCAAAAGTCTGTTTAAGCTAGCAAAGTGAAATATTATGGTAGTGGCCACAAATCTTGTATGAGACACAGGGATGGAAATTTCTTGAGTCCTTCCCAGTTGAGAGGGGCCCTAGCTCTGTTATAGGGCAAGGGCCTGCTTTTGCATTAGAACTTCCATAATCCACCAGCTAGTATGGCCACTGATGTTGCTTCTTGAATTGGCACTCCTCAAAAGAGGGAAATTTTCCTCACTTCTCATTTTGCATATAGAAGTATCCTGCCTCACTTTCCAATGAATGTCTGTGAAGATTCTCAGTCATCCAGGTGAAGTTATCCAGAATTTGAGCCATGGGAACTGGACTTCTTTTCTGGTAAGACTAAAATCATAGAATCATAGAGTTGGAAGAGACCTCAAGGACCATCCGGTCCAACCCCCTGCTATGTAGGAATCTGCACCACAGTACTCCTGACAGATGGCCATCCAGCCTCTGCTTTAAAACCTCCAAAGAAGGAGACTCCACCATCCTCTGTGGCAGCATATTTTACTGCTGAACAGCAATAACCGTCATGAAGTTCTTCCTAATGTTCAAATGGAATCTCTTTTCCTGTACAGTAGTTTGAAACCATTGCTTCAAGTCCTAGTCTCTGAAGCTCTGGAAAACAAGTCAGCCCTCTAGTCAATATGACATCCTTTCAAATATTTAAACGTGGCTATCATATCCCCTCTCAACCTTATTTTTGTAAGACTAAACATTCCCAGATCCCTAAGCTTCTCCTCCTAAGATGTGTGTTCCAGACCTTCAACCATCCTGGTCACCCTCCTCTGGACCCACTCGAGGTTGTCAGCATCCTTTTTAAATTGAGGAGTGCAGAAATGTACACTGTACTCCCGGTGGGGTCTGACCAGAGCAGAATAGAGTGGTACTATCACGGCCCCTGCTCTAGAAACGAATAGCACCAGACACAGAACAGAACCCTGGGGCACCCCACTGGTCACCCCTCTCCATGCTGAGGAGAAGCCGTTTACAATCACCTTTTGTGTGCGATCAGTCAACCAATTACAAATCCACCTAACAGTAGCACTATCCATCCCACATTCTACTAACTTTTTTGCAAGTATGTCATGGGGAACCTTATCAAAGGTCTTACTGAAATCTAGATAAACAGCATCCCCAGTATTCCCCTCATCCTCCAGGCCTGTAACTCTATCAAAGAGAGAGATCAAATTAGTCTCACATGACTTGTTTTTGAGAAACCCATGATGACTTCTAGTAATGACAGCATTGCTTGTTAAATAATTACAGACTGTCTGCTTAATAATCTGTTCTAGAATCTTTCCAGGAATAGATGTCAAGCTGACTGGGTGGTAATTATTTGGGTCCTCTTTCTTCCCCTTTTTGAAGATGGAGACAGCATTTGCTCTCCTCCAATCTATGGGGGCTTCCCCTGTTCTCAGGGACTTCTCAAAGATTATTGCCAATGGTTCTGAAATTACTTCTGCTAGTTCTTTTATTTATTCATTCATTTATTGTGCTTTCCTTAGACATCTCCCAGTTTTTGTTCTAGTTGGAACCATTTTAGATTGTACCTTTAATATCTGGGAGTTGAGTCATGGCTACTGGACTTCTTTTTGAGAGATAGAAACATTTCGCTGTTCATCCAAACAGCTTCATCAGTCTGAATACAGCTAGTGCAAGAGACCTTCTTATAGTCAGCTTGACCTCTTGTCCCCTGGTCTGATTGGCTCATAAGATGAACAAAGCCTGAATAGGCTCATTAGGGAGACATTAGTGTCCATGGCCTTAAGGTAAACAAAGGCCTAAGGTGCTGAAACCCATCAAGAATGGGTCGTTAGCTTCTTGATGGTCCAAGAAGCCAAATGGTTCCTGCTAGCACCATGTGCGTAGCCAGGTGTTCACCTCTGGTATTATTCTTTCCCTTCGAGGGCCACGTCCTTCTAGAGGCAGGAGAGTTGAAATTACCACCTGTCCACCCAGGTCCTTCAGCTTCCTACCCACCTCTTCATATGCCTTTGTGATGTCCTGAAAGCTGTGCTTTGTTGTATCATTAGTTCCTACATGGACCAAAAGAAAGGGTTTAGAATCAGTGGGCTTGATGAATCTTGTTAGTCTGTTAGTCTTGTTAGTCTGTTACATCCCGAACCTTGGTTCCAGGGAGACAACAGATTTCGTGGTTCATTTTGTCTGGCTTGCAGATGATAGGTTCTGTTTCACTAAGCAAGGAGTCCCCAGCCACCACCACTCGCTTCCTTTGAGGCTTGGAATGGCCCTCCTGCTATGCTGGAGGATCCTGAGTCCTCTGTGCAAGGTTTTCAGGCTGGCCTTGCTGCTCCTGCTGCTATTCTGTTTCCTGGGGGGATAAGGGAGAGAGGTTGAAAACTATTTTGAAGCTGCAAGCTCTCTGTCTGCTTGCTAGTTTTTAAAAAAAATTCTCACAGTGACCATTCTCCAAGCGTCCGTCTCCTATATTTGTGAAGTGCCCTCATCCTGAGTGTTATTTTCCCTGTCTCCTATGTCGATGAGGTCCTCTCTGCTTCCTCCAAAACTACTGCCTGCTCCCTAATGGAGCAAAGATTAGACACACAGGCTTTGAGCTGCTGGACCTTGTCCTCTAAGAGGGCCACTAACTTGCACTTGGAGCATAAGCATCCCGGCACCTTAGTTGGCAAGAAAACAAACATGCCACAGATGTTACATGAAACTACAGCAGCCCCCTCACTCTCCATCTCGACTCATCAGTGAGTGAATTCAAAAAGGAAGAAGAAAAGAATGCAGAACGCCCTGAGTCCCACATCTGGGAATAGGCGCAGTATATAAATGTGAAAATAAATAAATAATAAATAAAAAGAAATATGTTCCTTCCCTCTCAAACTTCCCTGGTAGATGCAGAAATTTGTATGATAGAATTGGTCTTTTTTGTTGTTGTTTACATGCACCGTCAATTTTGTTCTCCAACCACGCCTCTATTTCTGCTGCTGCTGAAACAAAAAGAACTGGAAGCTGGTGGCAGCATTTGTTTAAAACTAAAACTCCCCCCCAAGCAGTATAGCCACAGGAAGATGTCAGAAGCTCCACCCCCTTGGCCGTGTGCTTGCCATGTGCTCACTCTATTGTTCTCCAAAAACTCCTCTCTTTCTGCTACTTCTGAAACAAAGAACTTGGAACTTGCTGGCAGCAGTTGTTTAAAGCTAAAACTCCACCCTCTCAAGCAGTGTAGCCACAGGAAGTTGTCAGAAGCTCCACCCCCTCAGCCGTGTGCTCGCTCTATTGTTTTCCAAACACTACTCTCTTCCTGCTGCTTCTGAAACAAAAGAACTTGGAAGCTGCTGGCTTCCAAGTTCTTTAGGTTCACTACTCGTCCAAATAGCTTCATCAGTCTGAGGAATGTTGGTGTGAGCACCTTGGTTTCTCACCATCCTGGTCTGAATAGGCTTGTTAGGTAGACAGTGGCCTGAATAGACTTGTTAAGATGCAAAAGGGCCTGGGACGTGTGAAAGTCCCACCTATGCAACCCTTCCCAACACCCATTAAGTATGGGATGTTAGCCATGACCATCCTGTTGGGGCGTGAAGTGCTTCTGATTTGCCTGGAGAATGATGAAATGGCTAGAATAGTGGTTCTCAACCACATGTCTCCAAATGTTATTGGATTAAAATTCCCAGAAATCCTGGCCAGCACAGGTAGCAGCAAAGGTTTCTGAGAGTTTTAGTCCAAGAACATCTGAAGACACAAGTTTTAGAACTACTGGCCTAGAAGGACCTTCTGCCTGAAGTCCTCAAGTGCTGCCAGTGGTTGTTGACAGGCAAAGCAGGGCTAGACAGATAAATAGCTGACTAGCAGGATGCAACGTCTGATGTTCTTTCCTCAGTCAGTTCTGAGAGCATCCTTTCGTATCTCCTAGGTGGACTGCCAACGTCTTTGGAGCACCCCTTACACAAATACCTGTCATTGCTAATGGACCCAAATAAAGCCCCCTTTTTGAACATGTGTGAATAAGATACTTATACAGTTCATTTTCTCAAGTTGAAACTGGCTGTGTAAGTGGCATGATCAAAATAAGGGGTTTCCCCCCTTGGCTGTTAGAAGAATGTACATAAATAGTCATTTACCTGAATTCCACCCACATGCCACTGTGTATCCATGTAACCAAGTTTTTCTTTATTAACTCTCCAAGGACACAATAACCATACACTGAAGATCCTCAGCAAGAGCTCACACTGCCCATGAAAGTGTGTTTTTTTTAAAAAGGGGAGAAAATCAAGCTCTTACCTCTCAAATTACATTCATAAAGCTTTATTCAAATATGTGTAAGGCTGACTACTGAAGAAAGCACAATGACCGTCTACAATGTGCTAATTTTATTCCACTTTGACTTTGAAAATATAATCGGTACTTACAAAAATTGTAAATACTACGGAATCATGCTAGAGGGATTATTCTAAAGTGGAAGCGCTAATAGGCAAGCAAAATAGCTCTTTCTAGTCTTAACTGGCCCCATTATCAGTCAAGATAACATCTAGCAACAATAGGGCAAGGAGCACAGATGAATACACACAAGCACCCCAGGATTAAGGTAGCCTTTATATGTTAGCTTGAAAGGAGACAAGGGACCAAGTTGCTGTTTCCTCATTATGACCTGAAACTACAGCTTGGAAAAGTTGCTTCACAGAACTACAACTCCCAGAATCCACCTGCTCGCAGCTGTGCAGGCTTGGGAGATTCTGTGAGCTATAGAAAACAAACAAACAAACAAACAAACAAATAAATAAATAAATAATTTTTTTGGATGCTCTGCTTTGAAAGCTTAGCTTTCAAGTTTAATATTTAGCGTATCATTCTGCTGAGACGCCCCTTCCTTAAAATAACCCTGGCATTGGCTTCAAGGATAAAGATTTTTTATGGGATTATGAATTTTCTGTTCTATTATATGGTGCAGAATTGTGGACTAATAGCCCTGGCCGCTCTAAATAAGATAGCATTGGTGGATCTATCACGGGATGCTAAGGATTTCTTGGATCAAGGTGGTGATGACCAAGGAAACTGAAATAAAACAAATAAGGACAAAGAACTCATAAAATAAAGAAATCTAGAATATGTCCATCTTGTAATGAGAAGTAGATTGTTAGAGATGATCGTTCTAATCTAGGTAAAAGCCTGTTGCTTGTATACCACCTCACAGTGCTTAAAGCTCTCTCTAGGCGGTATACAATTTAGTTATGCAGCCCCCCACCGCACCAGCCCAGCGAGCTGTTTACTCCCTTTACCAGCCTTGGAGAAAAGAAGGTTGTGTCAACCTTAAACCAGCTACCTGAATCCATTAAAACTGCATGCAGGCTGCGGGCAAGAGTCTTCGCTGCAGTAATGATGTTTAGCCAATGAGCATGAGGCTCAGAGCTCATATATGCAAGATCAGTATAGCCATGATTTTAATTTTTATTTCATTTAGAGTATTTTTACCCCACCTTTCTCCTTGGAAAAGGAGCCAAGGCAGCTTACAGTAACGAGGGACAATATATAGTCCAGTACAATTAAGCCATATTCAAGTTTGAGAACAGGGAATTGAGGGACATCTTACAGCAGTGGTTTCCAACCTGGGGGTCGGGACCCCTTTGGGGGTCAGACAATCATTTCACAGGGGTCGCCATAAGCCTGTGAAGAAAAAGGCACAAACAGCTTGGGTCTGGAGGAGGAGCAGGAGGAAGGGGGGGGGGAGAGTGAGTTACAGCTTGATAGGTTGGAGGGGATGTCAGTCAATGGCACCAGAGCCTGCTATTCGCTGAGGGTGCCTGTAGAGGGAAGTTCTCTATGGCACCTGCGGCAGTGGCCTGCCAAAGGGGGCTTGTGGCCTCTTCCAAGCAGGACAAGGGGGTCATCACAACATGAGGAACTGTATTAAAGGGTCGTGGCATTAGGAAGGTTGAGAACTACTGTGCTACTGCATTAAAAGATAACATTAAAGCTGCCAAGAGAACACAAGCAGTTAAAGAGAGTGTAAAAATTCCATGTGATCATTCACAGCAGACCATCCAAAAGGAGATATAAGCAACCTGCAACCTGGTAGCAGGAGAGTGAAAGCAAAAAGAATATGTGTGTTTAGTACAACATGGTGTTGTTCCTTACTACATTCTTTATGAATTAGATGCAGGCAATATATTTGTCTCCATGTAATGAAACTTTTTTGCTTCTTATGGCATCTTGGAGGACACACTTAGCCCAGTCATTTCATGTTGCTTTCTGAACAAATCACACACCTGGCTAAGTGAACAGGTCTCCATTCTTTTGTTTTGTGTGGCACCTCAGAGTCCCTACCATGGAGTACTTACTCCACCCTTGGCCAGTTTCACCAAGAGGCCTATGATAACACCGTACAGCATCTCCTTCCATGCCAGAATATTTACTTCTCCAAATGAATGTGTCTCTCTGCTCATGCAAGGGTGTGCACTGAGTAGCTTCGAAATTTAGTGGTAGATTTCTAGCTGATCTGCCGCTAACTGACAAGAATTTCTAGCTCCCAAACAACAGCAGCTGACAGCAACAACCCCCCCCCCACACACACACTTGACTCCAGATTTCACTGCACTGCTGAAATTAAGCAAGCACACAAGCAAAATACAGAACGCAATGATGAGGAGAAATGTATTTCCATATGGAAGGCTTCTGAGCTGCCTTCAGTTTTTGGCCCAGAAATATTTTTTATTCTTCATACTTCTCTTTTGTGCAAGGCTTCAGTTGTAGGAGCCTGGCGGATCTTAATTAAAAACAAATTAGTTTTTACAATTGTAAGGCTGCCCACATCTGTATTAAATCCCCAAATACGTAGTTTCCAGCTGTATTCCTAGATGCATATGTAACTAAATGAGCATACTTGGCTTCTATGGCACTGTGTTATTTCTTCCCGCGCCCCAGATCAGAGTTATTCATGATGTGTTCCTGTGTTTCTAATACTATCTGTTCAGTGCCTGTTGTAAATAAGCGGCTGTATTAACAAACACAGCTTATAAAGTGTCATTATAAGTAATCGCACAATCAATAACTCCATTCAGGAGCATCACAAGGAGGGCAGCTCAGGGGAGTAGAGACTCCTCACATGAAAGACAGATGATAGATTTGCATCTTATGCTTTTGCATCCCAGAATATGCTGCAGAACTTAGTTTTGTCCCTCATTCTGCCAGATGCCAAAGATGGGGCTTCCTTCCAGATTTTCCACTGGAAATCATAGATGAGTTAGGATGTTCCTTGAGAAACGAGGGGATGTGCAGAAATGTAGAAGAGGTCAACAGAGCCCAATTGCCACATCATCCTTCATCTCTGCTCCAGGAGGAGCAAGAGGGTGAGCCCAAGGGTCATTCTAGTCAGGAGAATTTGGCGAAGTCTTGTTTATACTTAAAAGGTTCTTAACCTCAGTGCAATCTATTTCATCTCTCTTGAGCGATCCTTCTGTTCGCACTGTGGGAAGAGTCCACCAAAATCTTTGGATCGATGGCTGACTTATATGTAAGTTTACCCAATTTTCTCACAGGCAAGGAGGCAGTAAGTACCATGGAGGTACTGTGAGGGGAAAACATTGGGGGGAAGCCCAGAACATTTAAGACATATTCAAGTTAAGAACAGGGAATTACAAGAGGCATCTTAAAACATTAAAATATAACATTAAAGCTACAAAGAGCACACAAAAGATAGGGAAAATCCATTATGAGGGTTGGAAACTAACATGGAAAACACTGGTGTTCTTATGAAATCAGTCAATGCAATCATGCATGGTAATCCATATAAAAGTCACATACGGGTAGTAGGTAGTCCCCCATTCAGGGAAAGCTTGCCTGAAGAGGGAGGTCTTTGCCTGCTTCCGGAAAGACAGCAGAGACGGGGAAGTTGTGGCCTCCAGCAGGAGGGCGTTCCAAAATCTGGGAGCAGCAACAGAGAAGGCCCTTTCAGGGGTTCTTATGAGACACACCCATGATGGTAGCAGGATGGAAAAAGAGGCCTCTCCTGATGACATTAGCACCTGAACCGGTTCAAACTGTGAGATTTAAACTTTGAGGTAACTTGGACCCAAGGCATTTCGTGCTTTGTAGGTAAAGGCAACACTTTGAATTGTGCCCGGTAGGTGACTGGCAGCCACTGGAGCTGGTTTAGTAGGGATGTAATGTGATCTCTGTAACCCGCCCCAATCAGCAATATGGCTGCTGCATTTTGGACCCATTGAAGTTTCCTGAGACTTTCCATCGGCAGCCCCACATAGAGCGCATTACAGTAGTCCAGCTGGTATGTCACTAGGGCATGTGCCACAGTGGCCAGATCAGGTTTCTCAAGAAATGGGCATAGCTGGTGTACTAGTTTCAATTGTGCAAATGCACTCCTGGCCACAGCTGTGACCTGAGCATCTAGGCTCAAGGATGAGTCCAGGAGCACCCCCAAGCTACGCACCTCTTTTTTCAATGGGGGGTAATTCCATCCAGTACAGGTTGCATCCCTATTCCTTGATCTCCCTTGTGACTGAGCAGAAGCACCTCCGTCTTGTCTGGGTTTAGTTTCAGTTTGTTCCTCCTCGTCCAGTTTATTATTTAAGTAATATTCGACTGTTCTTTCAGGTCCTCATTGATATTGATCTTTAACTTCTAAAAATGAGATACAGTATGTGAAAGACTTTGTTGCATTAAGTACACACAGAGCACAACTACCACAACCAACCAACCAATCAACCAACCAGCAAGCTTGCTGCCTGATGGATTCTGGGGTTATCATGGCTGGCCCAGGATAATTTTCTGCCTCGGGCAGAGTGGCCCCTTTCCACCCATTTTCCTGTGACATGTGCTGCAAGACACCAGTAGATAAAAGACAGCCAGTTGCCTTTTGGCACGTGTAGCACAATAATCGTAGAAATTCCATTCCCTGTTTTTGCCAATGTAATCCATAATGCCCCAAAGACATTGCCTAAAACAGCTGCCTCACTTTACCTCACAGTAGGGTCATCCTTGGGGTTTGTACTTCCAAAACCAACTATATGTCTGTGCTGAGAGACAGAATACCTCTGAATAACCAGATACTAGAAACATCTACGATGGTCTAATGGCTTGTGATTTTTGGCGTTCTCACATCCACATTCAGTGTACCAAAAATCTTCTGAAAAACTCAATTTGGGATGACTTCACCACAATCTTTTTTTTACTTGCTTACTGACAGTATTTATATTAGCCATCCAGGAACGCAACTCAACCTATAAATTATAGGCTATAATTATTCCATTGGAGGTGGGTTGTCCCCTTTCTGCCTAAATCAAATGAAAATTGAGGCCATAAAATACAAAACTCTTGTATTTTAACATAGTCAGTGACAGTTATGACAATTCCTGTTATGTTTTGTATTCTGAGAACACAGCGAAACTGTCTGTTGGATTCAAACCATCCCCAGTTACACCAGGCTGCGAACTGCCTGTCTGAGGCCTGTTAAGGTGCCAAGTCAGCATTGTGTCAATGTCTCTTCAAGTCTCCCTCTCAAAAAGCCTTTTAGTTGGGAGGTGATACTGCTTTAGTTGTGATGAAGGTGATACATCAGAACTTGATTGAGATGACACTCTGTCAGCTTCTGGCCTGTGATGGAATCATGCAAAATGGCTACACAGCTACCTGCTGAAAGGAACACTCAGCTGCTTCCCCCCTTTAATAAAGTACCTCTGTGAGCAAAAGTCATATGAGATCAAAAAAAGAGAGAGGGAGGAAAACCAAGATCTGTGTGGTTACAGGAAGTCAGTATATGAAAGTCAGCCTGTGAGTCCTATATCTGCTGTATCATGGATTCTGGCTTAAAACAAGTCTACCCCTCCACAAGTACTTCCAGAAGCAAATGACAGTGCTTCCAATTTCTCTTAAGGATAGCTTAGACTTTTACTTTCCTCTGTGAAGCAAAATTGCTTATCAGTATTCAATTGCTGGAGACATTTCCCTCAGAAGTTGGAATAGTTATAAACATTCCATATACTTGGGTAACTGAACATATTTTGACAGAAAATTCGAATATTGTTAGGCAGGCAGCTGCCAGTTTTCAGCCTGGTCTCATATATATAATATATTAGTGGTCTCCTGCTGGTCTCCATGTGTGACCACTAGAACTTGATGAACTTCATCTAAGACACTCTTTTACCCCACTCATCTGGTGAGATGTGAGGACTTTTTCAGGGGTGATAACTCTTTTCAGAGGAGTTCATCATGTGCCCAGCTTGTTGGTCTTGTTGATGCCAGGTAATCTCTATAAGCCTTTTAATCTATTCTAGTTTTTACTTTGTAACAAGAATATCTGATATTAATAATTAATGTTGAAGAATGGTTTAATAATTAATATTTTATATAATTAACTTATGTTCCATTTGGTATTTGTGTTTTAATGTTATCGAATCAAATATTTTGATGTTTTAAGCTACCATTAGAATGCTGTCAAGGAGTTGGGTATCAATGCTGGAATAAAGAAATAAACAATACTGTTAAATAGTTGAGCACTCATGTTTCATGCAACAATAGCAACAGATGAACAAATTCAAATCTTGGCAGGTAAATTTGTGGGGAAGAGTTCTATCTAGAGATGGGCATGAACCACCAGTTTGGTGGCTTGTCCCAGTTCATTTATCACCACAGCAGGTTCATCACGCCTCTGGTGGACACAAGGGATGGGCATGAAAGAGAAAAAATGTGTTTCGTTTCATTCCATTTCGTCCCCCCGTGTTTCGTTTCATGTTTCAAGAAAATTCATTACTTACGAAACAAAATGAAACAAAATGAATCCCCCATGGTACCAGCGCTCTAGCTGGTGCCGGGGGGGGGGGATTCAAAAGCCTCTGTGCAACCACCTCCCAGCTAATTTTGACAGCTTGAACCCAGCTGGGAGGCGGGTGGGTAGGAGGAAAGGAGCAGCCAGGCAGAAGTAAATTCCTTGCCTTTTCCCCCTCTCGCTGCTCTGTTCTGCCTTTCGCCCCTTCCTCTGCCTCTCAGATGGGGCTTTTTGACAGTTTGGGGTGTGAGGGGGGAGGGGTGCCCCCCTCACCAAACCCCAACATGTCAGAAAGAAGAAACTTAGGTCTGGTTTTTTTAAATGAACAGCCAGGATTTTTTTAATCAGTGGGGTGATGACCTCCTTATGTATCACCTGATAATACAGGCAAGTGAAGAACATGTGGTCTACAGCCTTGACCTCCCTTAGTGGAAAGCTACAAAACCCATCAGTGAAAGGAATATAGCAACCTTAGCAACCATCATACCCTCTAATCTTCAGCCCAGCTGGGCAGGGCTTGGTTGCATGTGGGTTTCCATCGCAACTAGAACCAAAGGGACTGGAAATGATTGCTGTGGGTGTGCAGAGGAGGAACACTGCATGCTGCGTGGCAGAGTGGCATGTCCCCGTGCAGCTGTGCAGCTTAGAGGGAACCTTGCTAGCAATCCTAAGGTAAATGACATGTTTAAGGGACGGCTTTACCATTTCCAAACCCCTAGTGAGCTTCCATATCTGAGTGGGGATTTGAATTCTGTCCTCCAGAGACCTGGTCTGTCACTCTAACTGCTGCAGTACAATCGTTATTAGGGATGGGCAGGACACGAAAAACGAAATGCTGTTTCATCGTTTCATTACATAACAAAATGAAACGAAATAAAACAAGGAAGCAGCATTTGTTACAGACGAAACAAAATGGTCTTTTGCATTGAAACAAACAGTTTCATCCCATCGTTGTCAGGCTCCTGCTGAGCTGTCAATGGCTGGACTCCTTTAAACTTGGCCCAGTTAGCACTAGGGGGACTCTCTGGTACTGACTGGGCCAGGTTTAAAGGGGTTCAGCCATTGACAGTTTGCAGGAGCCCTCAGAAAATGGTCAGGTAGGCAGTGCAATCGCACAGAACTGCCTGCCCAACTGTTTTCTGGGGGCTCCTGCCAAGCTGTCAATGGCTGGACCCCTTTAAACCTGGCTCAGGTCGGCACCAGGGGATCCCCCTGGTGCTGACTAGGCCACTTTTAAAAGGGGTCCAGCTGATAACAGCTCAGCAGGAGCCCTTTAAAATTGGCTCCCGGAGTCCTGGGCACGAAATCTGGTGCCTCTAGGCCCCAGGGGAGCTGTTTCATTTTGTTTCATACGAATTTTTAAAAAATATTCATAAGAAATGAAATGAAACAAAACGGGGGTGAGCACAAAATGAAACAAAACATTATTTTTTCTGTTTCATGCCCATCCCTACTGGTTATCACAATGGTCTCCACCTGCTAATTTTATGATGCGTTAGTCCTAACTGACTGCAATATGAGTGTGTTCAGCCAAACTCCAAAAAAGAGTTCCATGCTATGGAAGTGGAGAGATAAAATCCAAACTAGAGAGGTCATAATATTTACACAGTAAAATGGTTCCATAAACCACTTCTAACAGTGGCAGAGATGACAATGATGCTAGAGATTATAGTACAGTATCTCATCTCTAGATATACTGAAGGGAAGTTCTCTTGGAAAAGCTCTCTGCTATCATATAATTATTGAACAGGTAGGAGCTTTGAGCAGAATGTCAGAACCAACTTGTCTAAATTAATGTACATGTGAAATAACTTATGTGGAGAAAAATCACGATGTCACCTAGTCTCACCTGTGAGTATGCTCAGGGACATCGTCTAAAGCCATCTGGTGGAACGGAGAGAAATAATCTTCTATCACAGTAGACAAGGCACCACCTAAGAGTCTACCAAGATACGATTTCCAATGCCCACTAGAGCTAAAAGAAGAAACACATCTGACTCTTAAATCTTGATTCTCAGTACATTATGTGGAATAGTCTAACCGGGTATAGAGATCACAGGTTTAATGGTCTTTAAGATCGCTTACTCAGAAGAAGATGCAAAAACCCCAGTCAACACATGTCTGATAATTAAAATAACATGTGCCTTATTATGATGTTTGTTGAATATGCAAAAGAAACAAAATCAAAAATCTAGACGCAAATACAGAACTTACTACCTAAGTGGGTAGGTCTGGTTTTCCTAAGCTGTAAAAGAAAAAAGAAAAAAAAACAGCCAAGTCCTAGTTTTTTTTAATGAACTGTAGGTATCTTCATCAGACAAAGACGGTTACGAGTTGGCAGAGTTACTTTTGCAAAATGGCATTCTGAAAAGATGCTTCTGAAATGTATAGCTGCAGGACAGAGGTTGGAAAAGTTACTTTTAACTTTTCTAATCTCTACTTTAATGGTAACTAATTATATTGAGTTGATGACAACTAAATGATTTTAAAGTAGTTTTATAAGCTCTACCAAAGGCTTGCTACTTCTTGTGCATGTGTCTCACAAGTGGGAAATTTTCATTTTCTCTGGAGAATAAGATTACAGCAGCCATTAGCAAAAATGGTGGAGTTTGGATGCTTAATTAGGCAAAACACTATTAAAAACTTGGTTATTTAAGCAGGCATTCCCTCAAATATAATGCAATTTCAGCGTTCACTCATTAAATCTTGAGTTTTTAACTGACTGGCCTGCCAATAATGATGCATTGTTTTATTTCACTTTAATATTACTCTTACTTTTATTTTTATTTATTGTGTTACTATTTTATGGTTTTATTGTATGAATTGTTTGAATTTTTTAATTGTTGTAAACTGCCCAGAGTGACCTCACTGCCAGATAGGCAATATAAAAATGCAATAAATAAATAAAAATAAATAAAAACACACAGGAGAAGAAATTAACAACTCCTTACCAATCTTAGGCTGCGGTCACACCTGGGTTTCGATCCTGATCTTCTGAAGGTCCGGCTTTTCCTCTTCGTCCCATCACGTGATTTAATATGTGGGACAGGAGTTCCCACATCCAAAGCTGTTTTTTATTTTATTTTAAAGTGCAATTCAGCCCCCTTGGCCAGCAGGTGGCACTGGCATTTGAAAAAAAACAGACCACTTGGCTGGAGGAAATTAATGCTTAGAGGACCTGATTGAACTTCCTGTTGCTCTGATGTGCAGGGAAATTTAAAAAAACAGCGCCGATCGGACCCAGGAACAGCCGGTCAGTGCTATGAAAAAAGAAAGAAAAAGAAACCCGGATCATCTGTGTGGTCCCACGGTGTCTGCCTTCTGAAAAGGTGGATTTTCGAAGCGAGGCGAAAAATTCCCTACCTCCTGGGTAAGTCATAGAAACCTCGCTTAAGGGAGCATTACCGGGTTTTCTTTTTTTTTTTAAAAAAAGGCCCGGTGGCCGTGGGGATGCCATTTTTAGACACAGTTTATCTTGTAATTTAAACTGCTTCTAAAGGGACATGGGATGAATTGTGGAGTTATTACATATCATTGAATCAAAGCTGGGGCTTATCCTGCATGCAGGACTTATGATCCTAGTGTATTTTACTTGCAACTTAGTACTTTTGAGTTTCAGGGTCATTCCAAGTGACTATATATTGAAAGGAAATGAAAAAGCAATCACCTGCAATAGTCAATTGCGGGAGAAGACATCTCGTTGAACTGAGTGTCTTGCCCAACAGGAGGCGGCGGCTGGTGTTCTTGACGAAGAAAGGCCAGATTGTGATGGTGGAGAAGGGTCAGAGAATGCTGGAGGTGGCAGAGGGCTAGACGGGGATGAGGTAACATTGGCAGAACCTCACTTAGAAGCTCCTTGCTCCAATCAAAGGAAACCTTTCAAGGCCCTTATTTTATGTAGCATTATATACAAACATGCACATTGCACATTGCACACCCAAGCAGCAAAGGTTAAAGAAATGCTAATGGACTCATTGTATTGCCATCATCCATAAATGAGTATCGTGCGCTTGAAATCCTGGCAGCTCTTTTATTCATTGCATGCTAACAACCATAATAGAAAGCCCGGGAATGAAACGATACAGCATCAGATCACAGAATATTGTATTGAAGGGAAATGCATTTATTTATGCTTCCATCCACTAACTCTCCATCCGCATAAAACAGTCAGGTGGTTGTCCTTCTCCCCACCCCACTCCTCCCCACGCATTCAGAGCGTAGCCATTTCTAACCTGCTGTGTATTGTTGGAAAAACAGTACGTCTCCAGCTGGGAAGCACAGACGTGCCGGAAAACAACAGTATTGTTTCTTAATTTGCAGTTTAGCATCAATTAATATGTGGCGGTGTCATTTGCGTTCCAAAAGGAAACAGAAGCTAGTTACCCCATGAAGAATGTCACAAATTGCAGTTGTGATTGCCTGTTTTTAGACATACACAAATACATGCACACCCAGAGTAATGTTCCCCTTGCTTTTATGAAAAAGACAATCTGTAGAAACCTCAGGTTGTCACTTCTAATTATAATATATATTTATTCATATTAAGCATAAAGACCCAATATGACTTAGTATATAAAAGATGGCTGACACTTTAATCTTTTTGCATCACATTCCCATATGTCTTCCTAGAGCCCAGCTATGATATTTGGTATCCAACTATTTTTTTCTGTATGCCTGGACAGTCTGAAATTAAAAATTGAGATGGTGCTCTGAGCAATTCTAATGGATCCTAATCTATCCCTGGATTATGGTTATAGTTTAAAAATGTACTAGATGGGGAGGCAAAAAAAAAAAAGAGAGAGAGAGAGAGAGAGACCATCTTGTTGCTTTTGAGTGACCTCTTGTAGCCAAGAAGATAGGCCTTATCTGTTATGGCTGCTGGAGAAATGAAATGCTGTGCAACCTTGTTTATCCAAATGGCCTGAGGGACATGCAATCCATTCCAGCCTTTGGAGTAAACAGGGGCACAATTTGCATAAAGATATAGTACACCAGTTTGGCGCTATCTCCCAGGCATGCAGTATGCAACCAAAACTGAGATCTTCTGGGTAATTGGGTTTACTGGACATTTCCTGGGTAGATATACTGTACTGTGTAGAAGGAAACAAAATTTATGAAAGACAAGCAAATACACTACAGTAAAAAAGCAATATGGGTATGTGACCTAAAAATTTACAATGGTGGGTGTGGGATCAGTTGAGTCAGCAGCACAGCAGATATCATTTGATAACAGGTGCTGAAATATATGCTGAATAGGTATGGGCACGAAACAAACAATTTTTATTTCCGTTTTGTTTTTTCGTTTCGTTATGTAACAAAATGACAAACGAATTTTGTTTCTAAAATGAAACGAAACGAACAGAAACACTGGAAATTTTGTCGTGCATTTCGTTTCCGTTACTGCAATATGAGTGAATTGCTTAAAATCCTTTAAAAATCACAAAAAATGAAATAAATGGTAACAAAATGGTAACAAAATGAACGAAAACGAAAATGAAATTTTTGCAAAAATTCACGAAAAACAGAAACGAACCGAAGCGGACCCTCCAAACGACAAACGACAAACGAAATGCCTTTTTTTTAAATTCGTGCCCATCTCATTGCTGAAAGCAGAAATTTCCACCAGTTGGCTGAAACCTGTAGCATGTTTTGTATCCATTATCACCAGTTCATTGGTTCAAGTGTCTAACATCTAAGGACAGTGCTTAGATGTTAGACTAAAACTAATAGAAACTCTAAGCACCAGACATCTTGGGCCTGGCCACGGTTTCTGGAAGTAGATGTCCAACACTATCCAGGGGCTGAAGTCTGGGAACCTCTGACTTGAGTGCAATTTCCATAAAAATCCTGTTTTTAAAATGTTCATTAAGTTGGTTTCATTGAGGCCCATCTCAAAGGTGGGAGAATTTACTTTGGGCCACCTGGTGTCACACACCTGGGATTCTGGCTTAGAGTCTTCCTGTTGCTCAGTTCTTAAAGACAGAGCTCCATTGGGTACAAAAGTTGTCTCTCTCTCTTCTAACATGCACATGCCTGTCACCTCTTTAGCAATGATGCTTCTTTTGTTTTGTGTTTTTTGTGTGTGTTTCTTTTGCAATTGCATTTTGTTTTGTGATCTCATGATCACCCAATCCCCCATTAAATAATCAAAAGCTTCATTTCCACATGGCTTTGAGGAATCCCTTCAATTGAGGGCAAACCATGCTGTTAGCTCTAATTACAAGCGCAGTCTCCATATAGTTTGACTCTTAGCAACTAGGCTACAACATCGTCTTTCCTTATAATGATATATTGGAAATGGATTGATGTCATCTCTGAATTAGCACTTGCTATTAATCCTAACCTGCAACATTCTGCCAGCTTTTAATTTTCCCCGTTGTGCATTTTTCTTGTCACGATCGTTCACATTTATTCAGTCCTTCTGTCTGTCCAGAATAGTTTTCATTTCTTTCCCTGAGGTTAACTGAACCATTAGACCTTGGCAGATTGCCATAGTTGCCCTTCACGAGTGTTGAAGTAAAAGTCAGCTGATTTGAAGAGACTGCCATCTTGTTCTTTGCACAAGGCAGCACAATATTTCGGCCCAGTTCTGTATTTCTGTGTGTCTTCCTCTTTCCCAGTTAAGCAAATGGTGTTCGTTGCCCCCAAAGCCATGTACCCCAAACTAATCAGTATCCAGGCCCAACCGAATTATTTTGGCATTTGAAGAGGATTAGGAACATGAACATCTGTTTCCATCTTCCTGGCTGTGAAAATACAAGGGTAATCTAATCAATACATTAATGATTAACAATTTGAAAACCTTTCCACTTTCTTGAAACATAATAAAAAAAAGTTAACCAATCTCAGTCAAACATACTGATACCACACAGCAGAGACCAGAAGAAATGTTGGTCCTTAGAGCCATTTGTCCTCCTCTCCTCATGCCATCTGTCCCTTCCATGACACCAGGAGTTTCTCCATACTTCCCCAATGGATAAATGGCTTCAGGTAGTTCTAAGAACTCTCCAAAGGGTCAACCGACTCTGTTCACATGCCATGTCCCTTCCTATTTGGAATAGTTCAGACCACTTGGGGGGGGGTGCCTCAATTATCTCTGCTCTTTGATCACAAAGAGCCATCGTGGCGCCCATCCCCAAGGCAGTGGTGCCATCAGTGCGAGCAAGGGTGAATGCGGCCTGGTTACAGCGGGAAGAAATCACTGGCGTGCTTTGAGACAAACAAATGCCAATCTGTCTCAAATCCAAGAGTTACAAGATGATTGTCCGCCCTGTTGCACTGTGTGTCTCAGAGTGCTGGGCAGCAATAATGGGCATAGAGAACTGCCCCTATGGCATGGGAATGCATATGTTCCTTTGGATATCAGCTATCTCTTTACTCAACCACATCACAATGTGTGGTATCAACAACAGAGAAGATGAGACAAAGCTGGCTCTCATGGACATGTTCTCAGAGCAGCCCCTTTCACCATCACTTGAACTAAGTACCATCTGAGAATCAATGGGCATGTGACTATGTGGGCAACAATGTTAGGGTTTGGAGTAAAACCCACATTATAACTAACAATTGTATAGTAAGTGTTATAAGGGTTAAAGAGCAGATGAGCTCTGCGGGCTAATCAGAGCTCAGCTGATAGTGGTTGTGTAATCAACTCTGTATAAAAGAAAGCAAAAGTCTAGTGGTTTTTTGCAGCAACATGTGAAGATAAGATCATGCTGTCCGGCTGCCAGGTCATATAGTGGACCCTCGTATAACAAACGGTTTGTATAACATAAAATCTGTACAACATAAAAATTCTGGAGGTAGGGGAAATTTGCTTAACAGAATTGCCTATGGGGCAAATCCATACAACATAAAAATGGATGCAATCAGGGATTACTCTGTTTTCAATGCATTCCTATAGGAAATTTGTATAAAAGAAAATGTGCTTAACAGAATTTCATTTGGAACAAATTAATTCCTTTATACAAAGTACCACTGTATATGTTTGTTAAAGAGGCGGTTACTCTGCTGGATTGTTTATTTTTGTTCATGTAAATACAATACTACTTTTACTTACTCCAAATAGTTGTGTGCTTTGGTACACTGCTCTGCAACAAACATAACAAACAAAAACAACAAAGGACATGCAAATAGTTGGCCTGTGCCCTGAAGATGTGGTTGATTGGGTGAAGTGGCTTTCAGGATCTGAAAAGCAGACCCTGTGGGAAAACAAGAAGAAAAAGAAAAAAAGAATTGATAACAATAAGTCATCCAAAACCACCCATTATTCCATCTATGATAGTAAAGAGGAAATCTCTTTGCTACTTCCAGTTAATGGCTGGAGATAAGAAAAAGTTTTCTTCATATGCTGCCCGCTTTCCCAGTTTGAGTCAAGAGCTGGACTTCAGTTTTACTATTCCATTATAATAACATTGAGAGCTGGAGAAAGAGGGCTGGAGTCCATATTTCAACTGTGAAGAGACATGTATTTGGATTGCTCCTGGCTGCACTTGATTATCCAACATTCCTGAGTGGCTTGGTCGTATATTTCCCTCTGCTTCGCAAGGAAAACTTGAAAGAGCTTGTAGAGGTTAGATTTTTGGACTACACCTCCCAGAATTCAGCAGTCAGCATGGCCACAGAGTTTCAGCCAGCATGTTCTGTGGTCATCAGGCTAGGCAGAATATTGCTTTGGTCCCATATTCAAACCACTGCTCTGCTCTGAACAAAGGAAAATCACATACAAATGGGCCTAATAGCCTCCAAAGAAGATTCAAAGGAGTGGGTGTTGGTTTTTTTTTTTTTACAGTGTCCCTTTTTGTTTCATAGATAAGCATTTTATAAAGGGAGGATAAAGATACATAAAGACCACATTCTCAAGAGTGGTGAACTTTGATGACATTCAGTGCTAAAAATTAAATAAAATAGGATGCCTTCTGGGCATGCTTTCAATTAAATAGCCATTTTATGCCACTTGGTTAGAAATCCCAAACTTCACAGCAACATTCAATTGTTGAAAAAATAATTTGCTTTTTGTTGAAGAAAAAAAGAAACAGCCCTTTATTTCTTGAAGCGAAAGAGAGAGGTAGCAAACAGGATTTATTTATAGTAATATTATTTGGTGTAGTGAGGAACATACTGTGACTGAATGTAAAAAAGTATATTTTTGATGAGTTAAAGAGATTAAGAAAAATCAGGCAGATTTTGACAGAGAATGGTGTGTAAATGAGAGGTGTTATCGAGCTGAATCTGGCAGCTCCATTTTTGTTATGGTGAAAAATATCAGTATTATTTACTAAGAAGATTAGGCTTGAATTGGAAGAGGGGCTGGTTGTTGTGTGGAGATTGAGATAAGATAAAGGATTTTACCTTCTATGCCCAAGCCAAATGCAATCCACACAGGACTGTTATCTCCAGCTCAGGCCTAGCAGAGGTATATTAAGATGTACATTGTAATTACCAGTGGCAGGAGTAGATTTCATAAAGACTGTTTTAAAACCCTAAGAAAATGCAGCTCTTTAATTATATGGCTGTAAGAGAGAGAGGGAAAGAAAGAAAGAAAAGAGAGAGAGAGAGAGAGAGAGATCTTAGTTAATTGCAATGAGAAAAAAATATATACCTGATATTTGAAAATGATTCTTACAGGAAAAACTCATATAACAGAAGACAGCGTTTGCCAAGTCTGTATTGGTTTTACAGTTCATCTTCGTTTGGCAACGGAACCGCAAACAATTGAAGCTGCTAAAAGCTTCCCTCCCCCCTTGCTATCCAGAATGCAAGATTAGCAAGGATTGCAGGGAGTGGGGGTGGGGGGCTAAATCCTCTTTCCATGACATAATTAATTAGTTCCAAAAATGAGCTGCAAGCTCACGAATCACTCATATACACTGGGGATGGTTCTGACTCCCTCACCCACTTTGGTGGAGGATGGTGAGGAAATTGCTCGTAGATCCTTCAGAAATGTGTCCTGCTGAAAAGGACAATCACAAAAGTGTGCATGGAGGGATACTTCAATGGAAGCTTACGCACCGAGTTCCTGGACGATGTAAAAAGTCTAAGATGGAGGTTGTTAAGACTTTTTCTCCTGAGTGTGCTTACCTGCAATGAGTCCTATTGAAAAGAAAAGTGATTTTAAAAAAACTGAGATAGAAGTCAAGCAGTGACACAAATTCTTTCTTTTCTTGAGGCCTGCCATATTGAGAGATATTGGCATTCTGGAAGCAGCAATCTATCAGCATCTGAGGTCAGGGAGGAGGGGGACTTTAGTTTTGTAGCAAGATGTACTATTGTTATGATTTGGAACTCCCTGCCACAGGACGTGGTGATGGCATCTAGACTGGATGCCTTCAAAAGGGGATTGGACAGACTCCTGGAGGAAAAGTCCATCACAGGTTACAAACTGTGATGGAGATGTGTAATCTCCAGGCTTAAAACCAGGGTACTTCAAGGACCAGATGCAGGGGAGTGGTATCAGGAGACAGATATCTACTCTTGTGCACTCACAGACACATCTGGTGGGGCTACTGTGAAATACAGAAAGCTGGACTAGATGGGCCTTTGTCCTGATCCACCATGGCTCTTCTTATGTTCTTATGATTTGTTAGAAGGCGGCTTCCTGCATTCCCGTGCTTTTGCCATCAGGCCAAATATTTCCCCATCCCAGCTTCCCTTAAGCACACCATGTATGGGAATGCTCCCCATGTCAATTCCTCACATGGTCTTTTTTTTCTATTGATGAGTCCTCATTGCTAGACTGACCTGAGGGGAAAAAAAGAGTCTGTAAAAGGTGCTCAGTTTGTGGGGCAGAACAGTGTTGTGCCTCTCGATGTTGGCTTCTTACACAATTTGATTAAAACTGTGGGTTCCAAGTTCCCCAGGAGCCTTCACCATTAGCTCTGCTGGCCATGATTTCTGGGAGGTGCAGTTCAAGACCAGTGGTTCTCAAGACTGAGAACCCCTGGATTAAAGGTATAAATTCACGTGTGCACCACATGTATGATGAAAGAGGGTATTATCATAAGAAGACAAGAATAATGCCCTGGTTCAAACAATAATTGCACCCTCCTCTTCCTGCTATTTGGCAAAAGAGGAAAATTGCTTTTGTTGTCAAATCGTTGTTAGAGGAACATCAAGAGGCTCCTACTGTCTCTTTCTTTCCCACTGCGTTCTGTATCACATATGTGGATGGGAAGAGAACTTGTAGAACAACAGATTGTTGTTGGTGGTGAGGACTAGTGATCCATCTCATTTTACACATTTTATGCATTTGTGCTTTTAGATGGTCAATGTTTTTTAAATCAGTTAGGCTGCCACAAAGAGACCTAATGTTCTATAACATGATATATACAAGATGTAAAATTATTCTGAAATGTACCAAGGATTTATGTGATAATTAAATGACAATAATTATGAGACCATTAGGTTTGGAGGGTGGGTTGTTTATTAATGTTTGGCTTTACTGAAAATGCCAGTTCACAAGAACCCTTCGGTTTCAGATGTTTTTCAGTTTAAAGAAATCCTTCAGGTGTGAGATTTCCCATGCATACCCCATACACAGAGAGGCAGGTTGGCATATGGAAATTTGATTAAAACTTCATTAGGTCTTTTCTGATTATTTTAGTTTAATGCAATTGTGTCTTTAATTGCTTTCTTTGCCCTCAGGTGCCCTATTTAGGTATCAAGAGAGACTGGGAGGTAAGTTCTATGAGGAAAGACTGAAAGAACTAGGCAAGTAGGCATGTTTAGCCTTGCAAAAAGAAGACTGAGGGCAGACATGATAGCACTTTTCAAATAGAGTACTTGAAAGTAGTCCAGCAGAGTAGTGGCATGATCTGTTATTGATCATCCCAGAGTGCAGAGCATGCAATAATAGGCTCAAGCTACAGGGAGCCAGATTTAGATTGAATATCAGGGAAAAAATTTAACTGATAAGAATAGTATGACAATGGAATAAAATGATCTTAGGTAGTGGTGAACACTCCAATGCTGGAGGGATTCAAGAAAAATTGGACAACCCTCTGTCAGATCTGCTTTAGTCTGTATTCCTGCATTGAGCAGGGTGTCGGACTTGACGGCCTTGTAGGCACCTTCCAATTATTCTATGAGTCTATGAATATCAGTCAAGATATTCAATCAGTGTTGCTGAAATTGACGGTAAATAACAGTTAATCTGCTCTCTGTCCTGAGTAGCCTTGTTGCTAGATGGGTATTATAGAACTCAATCAACCAACCAACCAACCAACCAATCAAATAAGTCTCTTTGTTTTCTTGTTTTAGCTCCTTGGAACGAAGTATTCTACATTTTCCATAATACCATACTCTTTGTTCACTGGGGGATTATCAAGTGGGATTTACACTGGGAGATTATCAAGTGGGCTTCAGAGACTAGGACTTGGGGCAATGGTTTCAAACTACAGGAAAATATTCCATTTGAACATTAGGAAGAACTTCATGACAGTTAGAACTGTTTGGCAGTGGAATATGCTGCCACAGAGGGTGGTGGAGTCTCCTTCTTTGGAGGTTTTTAAGCAGAGGCTGGATGGCCATCTGTTGAGAGTCCTGTGATGGGGGTTCCTGCATGGCAGGGGGTTGGACTGGAGGTCTCTTCCAACTCCATCATTCTTTGATTCTATGATACATCTGTGTAAAGAATCAGATTGCACTGCATATCCATCTGATTTCAGTCAGGTATACGTATTCAGGCGCTCCACTCGCTCACTGAAATCAACAAAATTTAACAATATGTTTAACTTTGACTGCATCATGACCATCCACACATTTGTGGAATGCTACTAAGCAGGATACTTTAATGTTTGTATTGTAATTTCTTCTTTCTTGGACTGGGACACACACGTTGCTGAATGCTGAACTCATGCTTACGTCAGATGAAGGAAAGAATAGCTGCTTTGGAGCTGAGGATACAAATAGACATTCTGGTGGGGAAAAATTAATTTTTCAACAAAGGAGACATGGGGGCAGATAACTCATTTGACAGAGTTTTTAAAAGGTTAATTGACTAATGGGCAAATAGGATTAAATATTAACATGTGGATTACTTTCACAGCTTTATAATACTGGAGAGTTTAAATGAAATGATGACATGGGAGGGGATAGACGGGAGTGGAAGCAAAAGGACAAAATGAAATTATGGCTGGAAAAGAGAGGGAATATGATGACACGTAAATATCAGCATAAGAAAGACTAGAGACAGCCAGTGGGTTTTTCAAAGATAACAGGTGGAAGAGGTACGATATGCTCATTGTTTCTTGTGATGCGTATCATTACCCGACTGGGCGTCCAGAAACCTAAGAAATATATTTGACTAGAGATTCTCTTAGAACAAGTGAAAATCAGTGTGTATTTTGTAAAACATGGGGGGAGGGGAATCAAATGCACTCAGTTTGTTCCAGTTTTCTAAAGGAAAGGAGTAATGAATGGATAAAAACCCCAATACTTTTTGATATCACGATTGTTCCTATTTGGGAGTGGGCTTTACCTCCACTCATGGAAGCAGAGATAATTTCACGAGATGTTTCTTGATAACTGCCATTTTATTTGTACAGGATTCCATGGATATTGTGTTGAACCCATGGAACTTGTATAGGAATTGACTCACAAAATCCCTACTAATACAACGGGCCTACTCTAAGTGCAGCTTATAATACCAAGCAATAGGAACTGGGCCAATATGCAAATTTTACACATGAATAGCAATTGAATAAATTGATGAGTGTTCAACAAAACAAATGAAATACTTAGTAATGGAAATGACCAGACGTAGGAAAGAGCAACATCTTGTAGATCTGGAGAGCTCCATGTAAACATGAATATTGTGCACAGTCGATTTTCACCTCCAATTATGGACTAATGACTTCCAGAAAGTTCTGATATGTACAGCCCTGTTTGGATCTTGTAAACAAAATACAGTCTCTTCTTTTACTGAGACAATCAATCTTTGGTTTTCCTCTTTAGATGTGCCCCCCCCCAAAAAAAACCAATGATCACCTCTGTTTAGCAATCCCTTTGTTATCAGGATATTTATATTTTCAAAAATCTATGCCAACCTCCCTCAATCTGGTGCCTTCTCAATTCGTAGGAAGACAACTCCCAGGGCTGCCATTGTGGTGTAGTGGCTGGAGACTGGGATTTGGAAGATCCACGTTTGAGTCCACACTTGGCTAGGAAATTCAGCTTCTGAGGCCAATCATTAGGGATGCTGTGAGGGTAACATGAGGAAAAGAAAAGCCACGTATTCTGCTGTGCTGGTGGTTTTGCTCAGTCAGGATGCCAGGTTTCATTCTCAGGATCCTCCTGATGAAGAGAGGAAGCCTCTGGGACATTGACAGGCTTGTATAGATGTCTGGTACGAATGCAACCTGATACACTAGAGCAAAAAAGGAAACCTACAGATGTTCCTGAGTACTGGCCAACACACTTTGATTCTCCTGGCCATAGTCCTTTGAGGGGTCCTCACATAGATTACCATGGCAGAGGAACTACCAAGGCCTGGGTAACCTACAGGGTTTGATATACCAGCTTTGCTATGTTGAAACAAGCAGGGGAAAATGGAAGACAATAGCCACTCCCCACCAAGAAGGAACACCGTTATGTGCTGAGTAGCATGAACCCCTTTTCTGAGCAAGTCAGCATATCATCCCATGGGTAAAATAAGCTGCACATCTGATCCCTCCTGATTTCAGAAGCTAAGCAGGGTCGGCCCTGGTTAGTACTTGAATGGGAGTCCACCAGGGAATACCGGGTGCTGTAGGCGCATGGAGTAGGAACTGGCAAACCACTTCAGTACTCCTGCCAAGAAAACACCATAGACATGGAGTCACAAAGACTCGGTCATGATTGTAATGATACAACAGAGAGAGAGAGAGCAATGAATTTGTGTGAATGCAATGTATGATGTGTGGATTCTTTTCATGCTCATGGCTTCCACTGAAACACTGCCTACTTTATACAGCACATTTCCCATCCAATAAAGATGCTTTGAATTCATAGAAGGAAAAGTTAAATATGGATGCAATTGGTAAGTGGCAGATTTGAATTATCATCAACCAGCATGACCAGTGATAATAATCCTACTTGATTGTAAGGGATTTGTTTGTGGAAGGCTGAAGTATATGTATGTAGCAACAGATAGTGTAGGTCAGTGGTGGTGAACCTTCAGTACCCCAGATGTTTTGGACCACAATTCACACAGTCCTTTGCCATTGGCAATAAAGGCTTAGAATTCCAGGAGTTGTGGTCCAAAACATCAGGAGTGCTGAAGATTCACCACCACTGGACTAGGTGTTCTGTTGAGTTCCACTCTTGTGGAAATTGTGCCTTGCCAATGTTTTAATACTGGCTATATCATTGCCATTATATTTTGCTTTTGTACAGTATATATCAGACAGAAAATAATCAGTGTTGTACATGCTTCTGCTTAGGTTCCCATATAACAATTATGAGGGATTTCCTACTATTCCTTCCAACCAAAGCATTTATTTATTTATTTATTTATTTATTTATTTATTTATTTATTTATTTATTTATTTATTTATTTATTTAGCTTTTCATACTGCGCACCTGGCAGCAGGGCCACTCTGGGTGGTTTACAAGAAGTTGCAACACATTACATCATGCACTTGTCCATCCTTGACAGAAGCTTTAATTTTGGATGGCCGGAATCTTACGGGTGCTCCTATAACATTTGTGTGACTGGCCATGTCTAAGTGTGGCTAACTGATAAGGAGCAGCAGCGGATCCTTTTTTTAATGCAGTCAGGCACATGGCCTGGGATGCAGCCTGAGAAGTATCTCATCTTCTTGTCAATGAACCATAATTAGCCACAGCATGGAAAAATTCATACCATTTTCAATACCGCTTCTGTCAGTGATGAATGGCAGGATTTGCAATTTCAACACTTTCTAGCGTCCATTTATAGGCCATCAGACTTGAGCTCTTTGGCATCTGCTCTACTCTTAGGGCACTCAGTTAGCTCTTTAGAGAAATCTAAACCTGCAACAATTGTTTATAAAATTGTATTGGGATGCAATGAATTTGATGTTCCACTTTTTAGAATTGAGCGCAGCAAGAAATTAGAATGAATCCGTGCAAAGCTTTTCCCCTTGTCTTTACGGCTGAAACTAACTGGGCATAATTTTGCTTCAGGGTGGAAGGAAGAAATTAAAATATTTAAGCTGTAATACTGATATACATTTCTACTTCAACAACACTGGGATTAGGGGTGCCAGGCCCCCATGTAGTTCAAAATCTATGTATAATTCTCATATCCCCAAAACATAATTACAACACATAAACCAGTGGTGGCCAAACTTTGGCCCTCCAGATGTTTTGGGCAACAACTCCCGCAGTCCTTTGTCATTGGCAATACAGACTTGGAATTCTGGGAGTTGTGGTCCAAAACATCTGGAGGGCTGAAGTTTGGACACCTCTGGCATAAACACACACACACACACAGACATACAGACCTTCTTGTCTTGTGTCATCCTCAACATGCTCTCTGGCGACTACTTGGGGCTGACACACCAGGAACGGGGGTTGGTCGTGTGCCATCATCACATCAGGAAATGTCACATCATCAACAACAAGGACCTTGGTAACCCTGAGCCCCATTTTTCTCAGGCTACTTCCTGGAGGCAAATAGCAGCACAGTGTTAATTCAGTATTTATATACTGAAATCTTCTTCTTCCTCCTTGCATTGTCCCGCAATTTGGAATCTGCTCTTTGGATCCTAAAATGCCACTTTGCCCGATCACTCTAGTAGCTGTTCTGGTGCGATTGTTGCATCAAAAAATACTGACTGGCTTGTCGCCACAGCCTGACTTCGGGGTCCTCAGCACCACCCTAGATGAAGGGGAGCCAGTTTTCAGCAGCACCATGTGGAGGAATGAACTATTTATTTATAGAAATATATCTTCAATTGTTTATTGGAAGTGGGTGTGAAATCCGTGTACAGTATAACCAAAACTGTGCTACTTGGACCTATGCGAATTTGTGGCTTCCGCGGCTGAAAACTCAGCTCGCAAGGCTTCTCAGCCGGCAGCAAGAGGCGGCTTGTATTTCTCCCAATATCTCGGGAACGGTTTGGAATTTTTGAACGGGGAAAAGAGTGCCGTGCTTGTGATGGTGTGAGGGCCATGTGGGCGGTTCTGATGGGTCTCAGAACCACTCCAATTATTTATGAATTTTGTTTTTCCATTGTGACTTCTCAGAATGTGAGATTGCAAAATATAAAAAAAATAAAAAATAAAATCCATTATTGGGAGGGTAAAGGAGAGTCTTATGCCCTGCTTGGGACTTACTGGAAGAAAGTCAAAATAAAATAAACAAAACGGGGAAAGCAAATAATGTGGAGGAGCAAAGCAACTCACAAGCTGACCTTGGCCGAGTCACACAGAAACAAAAGGAAAGGCGGAATCTGCTAAGGATGGTCTAGGAAGAAAAATGTGTGATGGATGTCTCCTTTTTGTTTTCACGCTCAGAATCTCTAAGGGTCCCCCCCCCCACTTCTCCACAGGCCAAGGCTCCCCGATTCACCACTCCATTTCCAGAGAATCTTCTCTGATATCTTGAGAACTTTTGTCACATAATCACAAGGCTTCTTGTTATTAGCACTTCATCAGATGCTATCTCTCTGCATGCTTCAGAGATACCAATCCTTAATCATCTGAGAGAGTCTATTTTGCCACTAGCAGCGCCAAGGATCCCAAAGCACTGTTGTTGCTAAAGCCAAGCCTCCTCTTGGGTTGGCTGTGACAGACTGCTTCAGATCCTTAACACCCTGTTGTGGCATTAAGCTGTCAGTTTCTCACCCTGTGTGTTGCAGTTCTGTGCCTGATACTCAAAGGATGGGGCTGCTTGTGTTGACGATCTTGCAACCTGTATATCAGGGCTGTTCAACCTTTGAACAGACCAAGGTCTACTTTTTCCAGCCCAAAGTGCCTGAGGGCTACTACACTAAAACCTCTACTTATGAATTTTATCCACTCCGAGCACATGCTCATAAGTAAAAACTTTTGTTAAGTAGCAATGGTTTCTTATAGGAGTGCATTGAAAACCAATTAATCTGTTCTGGAGGGAACAAATTTCAATGCGCCATGGCCCTTGAACTGCCCAGCTCAGCTAAGACAGTGGGCTGGCAGACCCAGAGCTTTGCTGGGGCAGTGGTGGTCCTTGGGATGGGGGAGGGAGGGGTGGAGTACTTAACCCCTCACTTTTTTTATTGATGGCCGGCGGGCTACTTCTGAACCCTTCGTGGGCTACCAGTAGCCTGTGGTCTACCAGTTGGGCAGGCCTGCTGTATATGATGAGGCCTTTGAGAAGTTTTGGCTGGGAGGCATCATTCTGAACTGGGGTGGATGTCAGTCAATTTGGTAGCAGCCAATAGCAACCTCTCTACCTCGGATTTTTTCCCCCTGACCTCCCACACCCCTTGCCCGTACAGAGCCCCCAGTCATTTCACAGACCATTGACCTGCACTCGCTACCTATTTAGCTTTGCTGCCACCATCTAGGACGGGGTGGTGGTGGTGAACCTTCGGCACTTCAGATGTTTTGGACCACCACTCCCAGAATTCCAAGCCTAGGCTGCCAATGACAAAAGACTGCAGGAGTTGTGGTCCAAAAAGATCTGGAGTGCCGAAGGTTCGCCACCACTGATCTAGAGTATCCCAGTTTAAAATAACTGAGTCCCAGTCGAAGTGTAATGTGGAATCAAATAAAATAAGGTTTATTGAATACAAAGATGTTTCAGATTCAAGATCACTTGTGTGCAAGTGCTTAAAAGCTCTCGAAGCAGTAACACTCAAGCTCTGTCTTTTACTTCAAAGCTCTCACAAACTAAACTCAGCCCTATCTCGCTGGATGAACGTTCCCTGTCCCAAACTAAAAACTCCTCAGGTTGAGCCTTTTATGTACTTGGGCTCCGCCTCCACACTCCTTATTTGGTACATGGTGTTAACCCTTTACCCCCTCCTGGTTGCGCACTTGAGTCAGGTACAGGGTGAACGCCCCCTCCTTCCCCAATAGGGTTCTGTTGGTGTTAGCAATGGAGTCTTACAGTGGACATAAAGAGCGAAGTGTTCTGGCAACTGTATAACCAGAGTCAGTAATGAAGCTAGTTAACCAATTAATCTCAGTGATGCAAGCAGTTAATAATATTGTTACACGATGGGGTGTTTGATTTTATCTACGAAGAACTGTAAGTAAATAGAAACATTTTCTGTTTTTCCTCATTAGCGAAGTCTCGAAGTAAATGATTGAGACAGCAAGTGCCTAAGGAATAGCCCTTCATTCTATTTCAAACAACTCACACAATAGTTTCAAGTATTGTGTTTGCTCATTTGGACAGATTTATTAGATTAAAAGGGGGGAAGCTGTAGTCCCAGGATGTCAAAAATATAATACTGTATATTCCAGCATAAAATGCCTTCTTCAAGGGCTATATAACATAAAAATAATTAAAATTACAACATTATAACTTACTGGGGACAGCATCAAATAAATAATTTGATGTATCCATGATTCTACACCACATCCATGGATAAAAATTAAAGGTCTTTTTATAATTAATACAGTATTCTTATCTAGAGTACTGCATCAATAAGTTAAAATTAGAAAAAATAGGTGCACATTAAAACAATCTGGAAGTTAAGAACATAAGAACATAAGAAGAGCCATGTTGGATCAGGCCAAAGGTCTATTTAGTCCAGCTTCCTGTATCTCACAGTGGCTCCACCAAATGTGTCTGTGAGTGCACAAGAGTAGATATCTGTTTCCTGATACCACTCCCCTGCATCTGGTCCTTGAAGTACCCTGGTTTTAAGCCTGGAGATTACACATCTCCGTCACGGTTTGTAACCTGTGATAGACTTTTCCTCCAGGAATCTGGCCAATCCCCTTTAGAAGGCATCCAGGCTAGATGGCATCAACACATCCTGTGGCAGGGAGTTCCACAGACTAGCAACAGGCTGGGTAAAAATATTTTCTTTTGTCTGTTGTCACTCTTCCAACCCTCAATCTGAGTGGATGTCCTCTAGTTCTGGTATTTTGCAAGGGGGAGAAGAGTATCCCTCTATCCACTTTACTCATGCCCTGCATTATTTTGTACGTCTCGATCATATCCCCCCTCAAGCACCTTTTTTCCAGACTAAAGAGCCCCAAATGTTTTAGCCTTTCCCCATAAGGGAGGTCCCCCAGCCCAGTAATCATTTTAGTCTCTTTCTTTTGCACCTTTTCCAGTTCTACTATATCTTTTTTGAGATGCGGTGACCAGAATTGTACACAATACTCCAGGTGCAGCCTTATTATTGTCTTATACAATAGCTTTACAATGCTGGCTGTTTTATTTTCAACCCCCTTTTTGATAATCCCTAGCATGGAATTGGCCTTTTTCACCGCTGCCACACACTGGGTATAGACACCTTCATTGAGCTGTCCACCAGCACACCAAGATCTTTTTTCTGATCTGTCATGGTTAGCTCAGAGCCCATGAGTTGATAGATAAAGTTTTGATTGTTTGCCCCAATATGCATTACTTTATATTTTCTTACATTGAAATACATTTGCCATTTCACAGCTCATTCCCCCAGTTTGGAGAGATCTTTCTGGAGCTCTTCACAATCTTCTCTGGTTTTTACCACCCGGAAAAGTTTTGTGTCATCCGCAAACTTGGCCACCCTCCTCACTGCTTATCCCTGTCTGCAGGTCATTTATGAACAGATTGAAAAGCACCCGACCCAGGACCGATCCCTGGGACACCCTGCTTTTCACCTCTCTGAGTCATGGTAACTGGAGTTCCACTTACTGAACCTCTAAATATATTATAGCCAGTATCCTGTTGGACAAATGGCTGTATAGCTCATTGGTTTAGGTATCTAAGCCAAAAGTTGGGAGTTTGCCTGGGAGTAGAGCCAGCCTGTGTAGCCTTGGGCAAGCTGCTCAGTCCCAGAAGAAGGGAATGGTAAACTACTTCTGAGTATTCTCCACTAGGAAAACCCTGAAAAGGACTTCCATAAATCAGAATTGACTTGATGGCACACCACCACAACCACCACCACCATCATGTTGGAGATATCCAGATACACAACAAATGCTGAGTGATCATTTACAGTATTAGGTAATGGTTCCACCCGAACTGAGAACCAATGTGATTTACTGAATCATGCTTCAGGAGATCTGGGTTCAAATTCCCTCTCAGCCATAGCTACTCACTGAAGGGGTGGCATAACATTTCACATATTGTACTTTGAAACCCTATTGGGGTTGCCATATGTCAGAAGCGACTTGATGGCAAACAGCGTACACTTCCACAACCACCCATGCCGGGCTATACAACTGTCACACACGAGTTCTCTAGTCCAACAGCATATCTTTTGGGGCAGTGTCATTTATACAAAGTGTTCTGCTTAAAGTGGTCTGCTTATAGACCGCCCCATAGCAGTTCAGGCACTCTCTGGGCAGTTTACAATTTAATTATGCAGGCTACACATAGAAACTTCCAATAAGATGCTGGCCTATGTAATTGGCAACACTTGGAAAAGCTGCTGCTTTGGGCTCTAATTCCTAGACTCTCAGGTCCAGTATTACTGTATATACTTGAATATAAGTCTAGTTTTTTTCAGCTCTAGTTTTGAGCTGAGAAAGGGGCCCTCAACTTATATTCAGGTCAGTACTTTTAGCCACTGAGGCAAGTGCTTGGGTTGGTGGCTAAAAGTCATTTTAAATAAAGTGTGCCCCTTCTCCTGACCACCCCCCCCATGTTGCAGGGGAGTGGCGTGCAATGTTTTAAATGACTTTTAGCCACCAAAGCAAGTGCTTGCCTTGGTGGCTAAAAGTCATTTAAAACATTATACACCACTCCCCCAGCTCACAAAGGAGGAGCTGCCAGGCCCTGCTGCATTTCCCACCCTAGACTTATACTCGAGCCAATAAGTTTCCCCAGGTTTTCCAGATCGACTTATACTCGAGTATATACGTAAACGGCCAGGATACCCCGGATAACATGCTGTATGATTTGGTATAGTCATCAGGCTTCTTAAACACTGGATTCGCCTCTATCAAATGGCACATTAAGAGCACAGTTCAGAGACTAATAATATAATGCCGAGGTCTCACAGAATTCATTGTGTGTGTGTGCGTGTGTGAGATTTGCAGGGTATTCTTAAACCTGTTTTCTGAGAAGGAAGTCCCATCAAGTCTCTCCATGCTGCTTTCTTATTAAGTATGCCTGTGATGGTGGCCTCATGAACATACTGAAGATTCTTGCTGAATCTTACTGAAACTGAGAGTGAGGTGAGAATAACTTAAAGCTTGGTGGGTCATATCCTTAATAGTCAAGTCATGCAGGTTTCTTTAGAAGAAGTAAAAAGAGGGGCACATGCTTTACCTAAAGCAAAATTTCCATTGCTGGTAAAAACAGAAAGGAGTCATTCGCCTTGGGTTCTTTTGAGGGAGAAAGTTGGGGTGAAAATATTTAAAATAAATAAATAGATAGATTGTGATTCCTGTACATTATACCTTATTATAGTCAGATGTTCATAAGTCTTGTCTTTCCTCTTGCCCCTTGACAGCCAGTCATTTTTGTTAGATCTTTGCCTCAACCTTTCACTAGCCCGAGGGTCGGCTGTGTGGATTGACACTACCTGGAAACGATGCACATTTCACTGGGAAGCAGAGAATTATTGGCACAAGGCATGGCCTACTGTCAACACCTTCTAGGATATTATTGTGTGGCGAACCTCTTGTAACAGGTTACGAGCCCTGAAACCAATTCAGCTTTCACAATATATGCTGGCATCTGCCAGAGCATATTACGCTGAGACCAATATCAGCAACTGTAGAATACTGATCAGAAGGCTTGGCCTAAGATTCTCAGTGATTATTATTTGATCTCTGAAAACTGCCTTTAACATTGCTGCATGCTATATGTGTGTGTGCCCATGCACGCTGGCATACACACAGCGGAACATGTCATCTTCTGCAAGTGTTATAATATCAACTACTAGCAATTAGACTTTTTTTTTAAAAAAAATCATCTGTTTAGTTTTCAGCAACAGATAATGAAACTGCTGCATCAAATAACAACAATAAAGAGTATTGAAACCTAGTAATTTTGCGTGGCAGCAATTCACAAAAACATTTAAGGTGCCACAAGGTTCTTTCTTGTTTTTTTAACCATAAACTGACATGGATACCCACTTGCAATATTATATAATTCAGTCAAAGGAATTTGATTCCCCACTGTGCTGGCTGTGAATATAAATAACCTGTGTGGACTTGGGCAAACTCTACAGTCCCAGAGTGCTCCCCAGAAGAAGGGAATGGTAAACCACTTGTACGTACAGCATTCTCTACCTAGAAAGCCCTGAAAAGAGTCACCATCAATCAGAATTGACTTGAGGGCACATAGTCGTCGTCATCATCATCCAGAAATACCAAACACAGACAATCCAAATTATTTTAAAAAATGACTAGGATAATATAACACATACAAGTTTTAACCAAAAACCTAAGTATCAGTTAAACATTGGCACAGCATGTATGCAGTTGCCTTTTTTTTTGTAGTTCCGATGGTGCTATTTCTGAGATGTGCAACTGCTTATAATACTGTGTGAAATTTCTTGATTTTGTTACCAAAACTATGGGGGGCACAAGCGAGATGGATCGATTGCCAGATCTCTTTACATTGTAAGTTTTTAAATTCTTTATCTTCAACTCTCGCATCACCTGAAACTGTAGTGTCAATTATCTAGACATGTCTCTGTTCTGTTACTATTATGACTGGTATGTTATGTTCAAGGTGTTGGTGTTGGTTGACCCATTAAATGCTAGTTTCCAGTAAATTGTTTCCAATCTAATTCCCATTTCCCTCTTTCGCTACATATATTAATGCCTTTATATTTTATTTCTCACACTTCTTGCATTTGGGAGGGGGGGAATGTTTAATTATACACAGAAAGAGCAAATGAAAATATTCTACTTGGAATGTTTCTGCTTCCTTCTGAATCCTGGGGGTGGCCGGGGCAGAAATGGGAGATTTTTTTTCCTAATTCTTGGCTGAAGAATCTGGTCTTCTGTCACTCAGTTAAAAATGTTTCTTGCCATGCTGATACAGTCTCAAATGCATAAGCAGTACTGTGTTTTTGTTTGCCTGATAGAAAAGCTATGACCAATCATATTGCTTGAAGACACGCTACACGGCATAAACTGAATGTATTTTTATAGACAAAATCAATTGCCTTAATAATAAGAGAGTCAATAATTTCAGTATATAGTTTCAAAGAATAAGAGCTTGCAGAATGTGTTCTATTCTAAGCAAAATTATTTTTAAATGATTTAAGTGGGCTTGATGTGTTTCATCCTGGGGGAACCACCTCCAAGATACAAAGGCTGCTCTTCTTGATATCAATAAACACATTTCCATTGTCATTCTTCTACAACAGGATCAACATTTATAGAAGGATTCTTGCGTTTTCCATAACTCAGAAGGTCAGTGTCTGCCATACCTGGAAAAGGAACTCAATGTGTCTGAATTTTATTTGGAGTTGAAACAAAGTTTCCTGCGATAGATAGATAGATAGATAGATAGATAGATAGATAGATAGATAGATAGATAGATAGATAGATAGATAGATAGATAGATAGATAGATAGATAGATAGATA
>JAHTLZ010000275.1:6548505-6572515 GCA_023846285.1 Phrynocephalus versicolor | reverse complement strand
ATAGATAGATAGATAGATAGATAGATAGATAGATAGATAGATAGATAATGTGTAGGCAATAGATAAGATGTCCCAGGGTGATAATGAACATAAGAACATAAAAGAGCCCTGCTGGATCAGGCCAAGGACTCATCTACAGCAGCTTCTGGTATCTCACAGTGGCCCCAACAAATGCGTCTGGGAGCACATGACACAACTAGATCCCTGTTTGCTGATCTCACTCCCCTGTGTCTGGCATTTTGAGGCCCTTTCCTTTTAAGCCTTTTAAGATAACACCCCCCCCCCCCTCGGGGGTTAAAAACGGCAATGCACTTTTCCCTCCAGAAATCTGTCCAATCCCCTTTTAAAGGTTCCTTCCTACGCCAGATGCCATCACCACACATCCGGCTGCAAGTGAAATTGCTTTCCTTGAAAGCTGGGGTCCTGCAAAGACCCTTTGAACTTCCTGCACACAATCAAACAGAGAGCACAACTTAGGCAAGTGGCGACAAGAATTTCTTGACCATTTCTTGACCAACGTTCAGTCATGATGATACAGCCTGTATGTAACCTTTAGGGATGCCTTTGTGACAGTGGGTGACAGGAAACTTGTGTTGTGTGCATAGAAAACTGTCTGCTTGCAAGAAAGCAGACAAACATGTCTATATGGCAATCGGTGTTCCATGATTCATAGTACAGTGGTCCCCGCCCTTTCACGGTTCATATACTGTGGTCCCGCTTTCTCGCGGGATCTCAGTGTATGAAAAAGGCCCCCTAGGGTAAGGGGGGAAAGTCCTGTTTCAAGCCTCCCATACTTACCCCAGGACTGGAGCTGCCCCAAACAGGCCTGTGAGGGCTTTCCTGGGCCTTCTGGAGGCCCCAAAAGGGCCTCCCTGCAAACTGGAAGTGACTTCCGGATCGCTGAAAATCATTTCATTCATGGGGTTGCCATAAGTCAGGGGAAACATCACAGCACATGACAGCAACAAATGTACTGCTAAGTTGCTTCTGAAATATGCCCATAAAGAGTATGGATGTTGTGGGGAAACCATCGATTGTACCATCTCCTGTGTTTTCTGTTGTAATGTGATGTTGCTAAGCCATTCCATGTGCAGTGAGGGTATACACACATTTGTGTTTATCTATTTTCCACACACAGCATAATGTACTTTCTGTGTCTGTTCCTTTTATTCATATTCTTCAAGCTCAAGAATAATTTGTTGTACAGACTGCCTGCCAGATAGGTCTAGCTGTTTTCTCTGACTAGTATTGATAATGATTATTCTTTATATATCCTTGCCTACAAGGGCTCCTTTCATTCCTCCCCACCCCCTTTTATTGTGCATAAAAACTGCATCAAAATAATGATGAAGGACGGTAACTTAGGAAGATGTCGCATGCAAAATACATTGACAAGGTCAAATCCAGCCTCACCTTCCTCTTCCCTTTTCATTAACGTTTTGGGAATAAGTCTCCCAAGTCAGGGAGGTGCCGGTATGCTGGGATTTGATATGAAGATGTGACACTTCGTCTTAAATTTCTGAACCACATTTCCTAAGTTGACAGGGATGTCAGGAAGTGTCCCTGATAAAGCTTGCTGTCCTCTCTCGGCTGACTTAATCATACATGAAGCCTTGGCAACAGATAACCAGGTTACAGGAGAACCAAAATGACATCCCATCAACTCCATTCCATAACGTGTACACACCAGTGCCTATCACCACTCCGGGTTGCTAACATCCTTGACACACAAATGGCATTTTCAGTCTCGGACGTCCCCTTTTAACTCTGTAGCTGTCGGGATGGGGTAAATCAGGAGTACGTTTGTAACTCAATGTAAAAGAACCATTAGGTCTCCATCCTTTGTCACCCACATCAGGAGCCTGTGTAGGCCATTCACTGAGGCCCTCAATCCCCGAACCTTGAATTCGGGCTATTTGCACAAGTATTTGGTGACATGAAAAACCAGCGATCTAGGGATAAGGCCCAAGAAGTGGTTCACAATTCCATGCTCAACTCTGTGGGATGGGGGGTGGGGGTGGGGTACCGAAAGGAAGAAGGGAGGAAAGAACACGGACTCGTGCTTTAAATCTTGAAGAGTTGTTCACATCAATAATGAATTTCAAATAATTTATTCACTTCAGGAGTAAGTGGTTGGCATACAGTCCTTGCAGCTGGTTTGTTGAGATAATTGATTTCCATATAGTTTAAAGATGGGAGGGGGTGAGGTGTGTGTGTGTGTGGGGTTGTACGACGACCACTGTGAGTTTTTGATGGAAGCCACGAATGCTGTATCGGTTTAATTATAGCTCCCTCTTTAGCTGACATGGGTTCTTTCCTATTGGAATTAAAATATCCCAGCAACTTGAAATGGAAGAGCAATGAATTTTTAATGTCCTTTTACCTAGCTTGTATGCTAGCTTAGGGCACCGTTACAAGCCCACTCAGAGCTTTTATCCGACTAGATAGTTAACATGACATGCAAGACTGGTCTGCATGACATAGATAACTCAGGGGAGCAAGAACAAAGTAGAAGAGAGTTATTAGTGTTTGGATGGAAACCGAGGAGTGGAGAAGGAACGGCAGAAATTCTTAGAACTTTCTGTTTGATCTGTCGAATCGGTCCCTGTCACTCGCCTCACCTCCCACGCACACACCCTGGTGCGCCAACATTTTGAACTGGCAATCGTATTGTGAAACTTAAATGCTCCCTTTTCAGTTTCTAAGAGGGCTATGTATGAAAAAAGAAGAGAAATCATTAAGAAAATGTATTACTTGGTAAGGGATAGTATGTGCCAAGCTATTCCAGATGAGAAAATATACCTTTTTAGCTGAGATTTATTTATTTATTTATTTATTTATTTATTTATTTATTTATTTATTAAATTTATATAACGCTCCATCTAGCTACATGGCTACTCTGGGCGGTTTACAAACTGAACAGAAATCAAACCATAAACAGTAAAATACAATATAACAGATAAGCACAAGTATATAAATAAAAACACTATAACTAGTAAACATTATATAACAAAAACATACAACAGGAGCAAGATGGGCTGCAGATAAAAGCAAATAAATATATAATAGCAATCATTATTAAACAGATTAATACCCGGGGAAAGCTTTTTTAAAATAGCTTTTAGATGTTTCTTAAAGACCAGGAGGGTATATGCCAGACAGATCTCAGGAGGAAGTTGGTTCCAGAGCCGAGGGGCCGCCACTGAGTAAGCCCAATTTCTTGTCAAAGATTTACAGGCCTCCTTCAGCGACGGCACCCTCAAATGTCCTGCCTGAGATGATCGGGTGTTATGGGCAGTACTTTGCGGCAGGAGTCATTCTGCCAGATAGCGAGGTCCTAAACTGTTTAGGGCTTTATATGTCATCATTAAAACCTTGAAATCAATGCGGAAGCGAATCGTCAGCCAGTACAGCACGGCCAGCATGGGGGTTATTTGTTGATGTTTTCTTAACCCTGTAACTAATCTAGCCGCAGAATTCTGCACTAGCTGGAGCCTCCGCACTAATCTACAGGGCAGCCCCACGCAGATACACAGATATCACCTATGAGAATTATGGAAAAAAGCTGTGCTCCTGTATGTGTGAAAGGATGCAAGTGTGTGTTTTGAAACACTCCCATTTTAATTGGAAATACTATTATGCCTTCAGATCAGAATATCTCCTATACATTTCACTGATGTCCTGCTTGATTTTTTAAAAAAAATACCATAGTGTTGTATGTACACAATATCATAAGTTGACTCCTACCTGATGGATCAGCAGCCATATTGGTTGGGGGATTCTAGGAGTTCTGGTTTTTTAAAAAGGAACTTTTCCAAGTTTTGCACATATGCATGTTTTGATTTGTTAACAATGGATTATCCTATTTGCAAGTGATTTTCAGTTGAACAGCATATGTTACTTATTTATTTCAGCTTTCAGAATGCCTGCTTCCAGTAAGAACTGCCCATAATACACATTCTTCCCAGACCAGAGAGGCATGGAAAGAAAAAACAAGATCACGTGCCTTTTCGGTGATGGCTCCCACTTTGTGGAATGAGCTCCCACCTGAGAGTCACCTAGCCCCTTCCCTGCCTTCTTTTTAAAAAGCATTGAAATTCTGGCTTTTTCAACAGTCTTTCCCAATTTTTTAGCTATACCTTTAGTTGTGGCTCCACCATCTTAATTTTTAATTTATTAATTCTTTACTCTTAATTCCTATATTAGTTAATTAATTTTAATTATACTAAGATTAACTTAATTTAATTAATATATTTAATTATAGGTTTGTTTTCTGATGTTACTGTGGTTTTATCGTATATTGGTTGTTATTTTCATGTGATATGTAATTGGTTCTTTGTTGTAAGCCTCCCAGAGTGGTCTGTTGGCCAGATGGGTGGGGTATAAATCTAATAAATGAAAATGAAATGAAACTTGTATACCGCTCCACTGTGCTCTCATTCTCAGCTCATTTTAAATCACATATAATAAATTCTATAAAAGCCTATACAAGAAATGCCATGTGTGTTGTGTCGTTACAGTCGTGACCGACCCTTTGTGACTCAATGCCATAACTACATATAAATCCCTCTTCTTAACTAAACTTTATTGTTAAATAAAACATTTGAAAATCTCAGGTAGCAAAAACAACTAAATAAAAGGCGACTTTAAATAATACTGCTTTAACTAATTTATTAAAAACTGAGATAGAAGGTACATGACGAACCTGTGTTAGAACCTTGTTCCAAAGGGAATGGGCCACAACCAAAAACACATGGTTTCTGCTGTTAGTTAGTGGGTGAGAGGGGTAGCTGTTAATACCCTAATTAAGAGAGAGAGAGAGAGAGAGAGAGAGAGAGAGAGAGAGAGAGAGAGAGAGAGAGAGAGAGTCTGCATTCCTGTTATATATATTCAGAGTAAAACCCAACTCACAGCTGAATGTGTGAGTTGACTCAATGGGAAATATTGCTCCTGAGCTCTAGCCATGCTTTAAAGCAGAGCTTACAAGAAAATGGTTAAGCAGGAACCAGCCAGGAGCATTTGGATTCAAAATAATGGAGCATATCTGTCACACATTTGGAGTCACTGCCTGGGGTTTATCTTTCCGTGGGCATGATGTGGACAGAGAAACCGACTTACATGAACAGATCCTTTTGGCTGAATTTTGATCACAATGTTCCAACGGTCATCAGTTCATGGACACGCCTTCATCAACTGATGAACATGCATCAATGCCCCAGCACTCAGCATCTGATGAGCCAAGTGTGAAGGGAGGTCCAGAGTCAAGGGGCAATCACCAGCAGTGCCTCTCCAAATGCTCCTTCTGTTGTGTGATGGGCTTGGAGAGGTCTTTTGACTGGCTGCTGAAGTCAGAATGCAGAGGAGAAGCTTATTGTTTGATACAGTACTGGCTATCCATAAAGTCTGCTAAGGGAATATGCAAAACCTGGAGTTTGGAAAAATGACCGTGCATCTTGAAGGATTTGTAACCCAAAGACTAACTATTTTCATACTTCTGGGAAACCTTCAAGCAACTGAAACAATCCTGCCCTAAGGAAGAGAGAAATGGACGCCTCAGGCAACATTTCTTTATGAAAGAAGAGGAGAGGGTTTGTTATTTATTTTTTTAAAAATCATGCTATTATACAGCCAGTGAGGGGAGAGGTAGGGGGTGTATCTAGGGGGGGCGGAAGGATGCATTTGCCCTCGGACACAGCAATCTGGAGGCACCTGGAGGGGGAGCAGGAGGAGGAAGCCGTGCACCCTTCCGCTGCCCAGCAGTCTTCTTTTCCTCCGTCCTTGGCGATGGCACCCCCTCCACCACCTCTGCCACCACGCACCAGGTGAGTGGTAAAGCGGGCAGGCAGGAGCGTGGTAGTTGCAGCGCCCTCTCCTTCCTCTTCCTTGCCTTGGTCGGAGAGGTGTAAGGCGTGCACACGCTCACACACACACACCTCTGCCCATCTGCCTGTGCATATGCACATGCACACATGCATCCCACACCCGCAGGGTTCGGCACCCTGTTGCTGGGGGGGGGGCGATGTAGGGGAGGGCGGCAGGAATGGCGCAAAAATGAACTTTGTCCCCAGGCGCTCCAAATCCTGGCTACGCCTCTGGTAGGTGGAAGCTTGTTGTGAGGTTTTGTGCCTCAGAATTTGCCTGCACTTTGGGGTGTGGGCTAATACCATTTGAGGCTGTGCCTGGTGTAGCAAAGGGTTTTTGGCCCATCCTGCCCAGTGACAGCACTCTGTGCTGAATCCACCTGCTTCTCGGAATATTAGTCTGTTATGGTTGTTCTGCCATTCTTTAATAACTGACTACAACTAAAGGCCTTTTGTCCAGATTTTGTTTAGAGCCTCACAGGTGTAGCCCAGTCGTGCTGCCCAGTGTCCAGAGATTGGATCTCTTGCCATCTGAAGTGAGGTGGGTGATGACAGACAAAGGGCCTTCCCAGACTTTGTCCCACTATTTTAAACTGTCTGGAAAACTGTCGAGGCACCTACTGTATGTAGCAGGTTTTAGGGGCTCTTTGGACATAAACTAAGAAACTTGAAATCTCTTTGTATGGGCGATGGGAAGTTTCAAACCTCCATGTGGGATTGTAGAGTCTGCTTGGCCTGGACCAACCCATCTCACCAAACGTAGCCACTGGATCCTTCTGGACAAGAAACAATATTCCAGTTGTGTCTTTTTGTTAAGCTTTCCTATAAGATCTTCCTGGATTCCAATGTTCTCCTGCCACCTTTGGTTATTCGTTGGTCTTGCTTCAGAGGCGTAGCTAGAATTTTCAGAGCCCGGGGACAAAGTCAGATTTGAGCACACACCCTCTGGACCTTCTGGAGAGGATGCACCCTGTCCTCCAGTCATGCTCTTCCCTGCCAAGTGGCTCTTTGGAAGAGAAGGTGAGGGCTTCTATGCTTCCTCGAGATAACCCTTTTCCATCCCTATCCAGCCTCTCTGGGAAGCAGGATCTGGGTGAAAACAGGAAGGAAGACACAAGCCCCCTTTGGCAGGCCACAAAAGGGCCCCCGACCCCCAGGTTGGGAACCACTGCTCTACTGTGATAACAAATAAATGGGGGCTAGATGAGATATGAACATGAATTAACCAATCCCTTATAGTATTTACCCCTAAATACTAAACTTCAGGTTTTGAATACTTAACAAAATTACAAGGTAATCAATATCTTCTTGTTCCTTAACCCATTCTTTGGTTGCTCTGACAGTCCACGTTTGCAGGTAGTATCCATTTTAAATGAGCTATTTCTGGTTTCCAGTACTTTTTTGCAACTGAAATCGTACAATGGGCATGTTAGCGAACCCCCACTTGTATCATTTGTTTGCACAACGTTTTTATGTGCCTTTTTAAATGGGAAACGCTTCTTAAAATTAGAATGCAGAACTTGATCAATAGAGTGACAAAAGGCTAACGTACTGAGAACTAGCTGAAATGTTCATTGGTTGATATAATCCTCCAGGGAGTGCTACAAATCCATGCAATGTTTGTGCATGAGTGCTCAGTGTTGCATTTCGAGCACCCGATTTCGCTGATATGTGTGGAAAAAAACAATAAAATCCTTCATGTAGGGAGACCGGCAGCTCTTTGGCGGCTGTCTGCCAAGGTTTGGTAAGAGAAAAGCACCCCTGCACAGATCTGGAATAAATTATATGTAATAAACTAGCTTCAATAAGTCTATTATACTAAGGAACACTGAGAGATCAGTTAAGAATGTAGAAGTTGCCAAATCAGCAGTCCATGTAACTCTACATCCTCTCGACGGTCAGTGACCAGCCAGGATGTTACAGGAAGGTTCCCAAGCTGGGCACAGAGGTAGTATCTGTCCCCTGTTGTTAATCCCTATCATCTGTCATCCAGAGATAGGCTTTCTCATAATATAGGAGATGTTGCTCATGTCTTTATCATGGTTTCTATGCAGCAACAGACCTATCCTCCTGTGCCTCAATCCAGACTGATTAGTGTACACATACAAATAGATTTCGGCATGTGGATCACTCTTCTAGACGATGCCGTATGCAAGCAAAACCAGTGGTGCCTTCTCTATCAGAGCAAATGGGGGTGCTGCCCTACCTCAGGCTTAGGGTACCCCCCTCCTCAGCCAACTTATACTTGCCTGCCTTCTCACCAGAGACAGAGAGTGTTGTATGTGAATACTTGCCTGCCTTGGTGTGTATGAGAGAGAGAATAGTGTGTGTACTTGGGTACAGTATACACATAAGTGCCCATATCTGTCCCAGCAACCACCTTGGATGCCCTCATCCACTATTGGGAAGAGGTTTGTCAGTATTCCTTTTACAGGACCCACATTTATTGTCCAATGATTGATGCTGAGAATATTAAACCTACAGTTCCCATGTGGGCAAAAGTTCTGTATAATTGCAGATAACAAACAAACCAACAGAGAGGCAATGATGTGGCATCTGAAAGATGGCTGTTTTAATGTGAGCTTTTGTGGATCAAGTCCACTTCCTCAGACTTCCTCATGGATAAATATGGCTATAAGACTGCCATGTTTATACATGACCCCATAACTAGGTGGGAATACCGATAATGGGCAAAGCAACAATGGTTCATTTGTAAAGGAAAGGGGCTCTTAGGCTGCAAATAACATCAGTTATCAGTCTAGGGGTCTACACGGTAACAACAGCATTCTTGACACGAGTGGCAAATTGGGGGAATCAGTTTAGGATTTCTCACTTGGTCATGAACTTGCCCTTCAATCCTTTTGAGAGAGGTGGAGAGGTTGTTCTGCCTCCAGCTTCCATTTTTGTGTAATCTCTGGGCATGATCATTTGCCAACATTACAAATGTGTTGAAGCTTGGCACGAGTTGCCTTATATCAGGTTAAGCTGGTTCGATAGCCCAGTGTACTCCAACCTAGAGCCTTCCAGATGAGCTGAACAAACACCATTACCCATGCTGGCTTTGAATGATGGCAGCTGTATTCCAATATTCCTGGGTAGCAGGGTGGGGTATCAAGACAGGAGAGGCTTGTCTGTCTGTGGCCGCTGGGTGACAATTCTATTAAAATGTTGCAACATTTAAAACCTCTAATATTGTAAAAGTAGAGGTTAGGTCATTTCATAGTTGCCACTCCATGTCTGGCACCAGATCAGATCAGAAATGGGAACAGAGATGTTTCAGCTGATAACAGGCAGAGGGAACAAGAAACCCACTTATATCAATCCAGACAAGTCAGAAGTGCTGTCATTGGGTGTTCCACCAATGGGTTAAAGGGCCATTCCCCTGCCGTGGATGGAGTTGCACTCCCCCTAAGAAGCAGGGTCCTCGGCTTAGGAGTTCTTCTGGGCCCAGGTCTTACCCTGGAAGCCCAAATGGACTCAGTGGCTAGAAGTAAGTTCTTACAGCTGTGGAGAATATATAAACTTAACCCTTACCTGGATGAGCTGAGACCAGCAACAGAGATACGCATGCACTGGTAACAACCAGCTGCTTTTGAAGACAGTCTGGCGACTGCAACTGATACAGAACCAGGCCACACAGCTCGTGAGTGGTGCCGCCATGTGGACTCATATTATGCCAGTTCTAAAAAATTTATGCTGGCTGTCATTTGCTGCCTGGGCTCAATTCAAAGTGCTTATGCTTACATATAAAGCCCTAAACGACTTACGACTTGGTTACCTAAAGGACCGCTTTCTTCTATACAAGCTTGCCCATACCTTTTGATCAGGCCAGGAGGCACTGTTGAAGGCGCCATCCCTCAAAGACGTGAAGGGGTGGCATGTCAAAACAGGGCCTTCTCAGCAGTTGCCCCCAACTTTGGAATGCCCTCCAAACAGACATGTGCCTAGCACCTATGCTTTTGGCTTTTGGGTGCCCGGCAAAGACCTTCCTGTTCAGTCAGTGTTTTAATTAGATCGTGTTTTTTAGCTGCGCTCATGAGCAACAGGATTTTATTTTTTGTATTGTATATTGATTGTTTTAAATTGTTATGTATTTTATGGTTTTAATAATTATCTTGTTTTATAGTTTTAATATATTGTCGTATGCTGCCCAGAGACCACTTGGTCGTGGGTCAGCTAAATTTCACTCTCCCACAGTGGCCCAAAGGAAGGTGAGGAAGAGGAGGAGGGGGAAGGGGAGGGCACAGCTGCCACTATGCTCCCCGCCTGCCTGCCTGCTTGCCTGCAGGCAGGAAGGCACACGACTTCCTCCTCCTGCTCCCCCTCCAGGTGCCCCAGATTGCTACACCCAGCGCAAATGCACCTTTCCACACACACCCAAGCCTAATTATCACTCCCATGTACTGGTGAAGACTGAAAAGGGTGCAATGGGGCATCTTAAACATGCAATTTCAAAACAGATCCATCCATTTTAGTACTTTAATTCTGCTTTGAAATGTGTTCCACCCCTCATAGTCATTCAAAGAGTGTCCAGCTAAAGTGAAATGTTTAGAAATTTGGTTTTGTGTTTTCCCATTTCTCGTGTCAGGTTTTCATTCATTCCTTTGCATTAATTTGGTCCTGTTGGTCCTATGCAGAATGCAAAAGGGCAAAGGGTGGCATAAATGAAGATAAAATTGTCACCAGGAGGGCAATACGGAGAGAAACCTGATTCAGAATGTTGTAGCTGGTCTGGACAGTACTAACAAGAGTTAGTTTGACTTTGAAAAGGAATAGCTAAGCCATGTGCAATGGTGGGTCCTGTGACTAATCAATCTTATTCATCAGGTGCCTCAACAGTGAAAGAAAATGCTAAGAGTCAATAGGGAGAGTAGTGGAGTAAAACCCAGCAATGATTCCCTCACAGATGTTCCTGGTAAAAGTCTTATGTGCTCCAATACTCACTGAGAGGACAACGGTTCCCCTCATTCTTTCTAGAGGTGAGCAGATTTGTGATTTTGCACTATTATTTTGGATTTGGGCATTGTAACCCAAAACATGAATCCGTACATCTCTAATTCCTTAATTAAACAATGACTTTGGTGACACAGACACATTTATAAATCTTGCTGCTTATTCATATTAAACATTGATTCTCTCTCTCTCTCTTTCTCTCTCTCTCTCTCTCTCTCTCTCTCTCTGTATATATATATATATATATATATATATATATATATAACATTAGCCTGCATGACTTTCTTTTTTTCAGAAAAGAAAGATGGCATACTGGCATGTGACTTTAAAGCATAAACGATGACGAAATTTCCACCCAGAGCTCAGAGATGGGTGGGAGGTGGGGGACACTACATCACTCTCTTTGTGAACAACAATGGGAAGTGTGTGTATATCAACAATTTACCACTGGGGACTTGTGAATTTCCCTTACAATCGGGAACATACAGCGTGGATAATACAAGGAGTGTCTCATCTCCTTTGGAACACAATAGCTGCTTTTGATGTGACAGCTTCCCGAGTGACAAAAGGGCCTATTGTCTGAATGTTAGTTGTATTAAAGAGTTAAAAATGCAGAGCATTAGAAATCTTCAGCTGTGCTGCAGGGCAGCAGGCTGCACTTTTATTTATCAATATTATAATAACATAATCACTGTGGTGCCTTTAGAGTCTGACCCATCCGACGTTTAATGTGAGGAGATAGCTTCAGGGAATAAAAACAGATTTGCTTATTTATTTAGCTATTGCCAGGTACTGTGGAGCTTAGATTCTGGGCAGAGGGGAAGGAAGTTGCATTCTTTGGCTACGGTGCCAGACAGGACCCAGGGTGTGGGTGGAATGCTATTTAGTCTGCCACACAGTCCAAAAATGTGGCATCAGAAGAGGAAGGATCTGGTGATCTTTGTGTAGCTCTCCAGATTCTACTGAGATGCTGCTTGCATAATTTCCTTCAATGGGTCCAAAATGCAGCAGCCAGATTGCTGACTGCGGCAGGCTACAGATATCACATTACACCCCTATTAAAGCAGCTCCACTGGCTGCCAATCAGCTATCAGGCACAATTCAAAGTGCTCACCTTAACCTACAAAGCACTATTCAATTTCACAGTATGAACCGGCTCAGGTGCTGAGGTCATCAGGAGAGGCCTTTCTTCCATCCTGCCATCCTCACAAGTACATCTTGTGGGAACACATGAAAGGGCCTTCTTGGCTGCTGCACCCAGACTCTGTAACTCCCTCCCACTAGACGTCAGGACTGCCTCATCTCTGTTGTCCTTCCGAAAACAGGCAAAGAAAAACCTTTCTCTTCAGGCAAGCTTTCCCTGAATGATGGATTATTATGATACATGGCTACACAGACTTGTGTTTATTACCACTTAAAACTTTGTGCCCGTATCTCTCCATGTGGGATTATATTGATACTATGTTATCAATTGTCAGTTCCCATCCCTCATAACGCTTTGATGGTCTACCGTACATGATTACATGGAATGTATACTCTTTTCTTAACTGCTTGCATTCTCTTTTGGTGTTAATGTTGTCATCTAATGCTGTAAAATACCCCTCAATTCCCTGTTCTTAAATTTGAATATGTCTTAAATTTGCTGGACTGTATATTGTCCCTCCATACTGTAAGCCGCCTTGGGTCCTTTTCCAAGGAGAAAGGTAGGGTAAAAATAAATAAATAAATACTGTTACTGGTGAGATCTGAAATTGTAGTTGAAGTATTTTTGGGAGGTTAGAGTTTGGGAAGATTGCTTTTTTGGATTGCAACTTCTCCAGTACTACATACGGTGCAGCCACTTGTCCCGAAAATAAAATAAACCAAACTTTCTCATATTCTGGCTTGTATACAACGGTGTGACTTGTGAATCCAAACACAACTTACCCTACAAAGACACGAGGAACATCTTCATTTGGCTGTTTAGCCAGGGTGGCCGAAATGAACTGCCTGATAGACCCTGATAAATGACTGAGGCAGAGTTTCCCATATTTTAAGAGCAAAACACAGAGATGGTGCTTTCAGCACACTTATTTTTCTAGAATCATAGAGTAGTGAAATTGGAAGGGGCCTACAAGGCAATCAAGTCCAACCTTCAGCTCAGTGCAGGAACACACATCGAAGGATATCTGCCAGGTGGTTGTCCAGAGATTTCTCTTGAATGCCTCCAGTGTTGGAGCACTCACTGCCTCTTGAGGTGAATTGGTTCCATTGCAGTACTGCTCTGAAAGTTAGGATATTTTTCCTGATATTCAGCCAAAAGCTATGTTGTCTTAACTTGAGCCCATCCTCGGGCATCCTGCATTCTGGGATGGTTGAGAACAGATCCTGCCCCTCCTCTGTATGAGAGCCCTTCCGATATTTGAAAAAGGTTATAACTTATAACATTATTTATTTATTTATTTATTTATTTATTTCTTATACTTCTATACCACCCATTTCCCAAGGGGACTCTGGGCGGTTTACACAAAACATCAATAAATACAATTGATAAAAACAGGTAGTAAACATCTCCCCTTAGTCTTCTTTTCTATGGACTAAACATGCCTAGTTCTTTCAGTCTTTCCTCATAGGGCTTGGTTTCCAAGCCACTGATCATCCTTGTCACCCCTCCTCTGACCTTGTTCCAATTTGCCATAACAAAGAACTGAAAGACCTTTGGCATGTCCCTTTATCCTCTGTCGCTAAAGACCTTGCATGTTCTGTATGACACATCTCACCATCCCCAACTAATATTCATGCTGACTGGGGAGGATAGGACTTATAATCCAATACATTTCAAGGCTACTGGGTTGGATGCTGATTCGCTTTCTCTGTGGTATCCTGTTCTTCTTGATTTTAAAAAATATTTGACTTGAATATCGTGCTGGCACGTGTCTGCTAGTATGAGGATATTCTTTCATTTTCTTCCTTTCTCATGCAGCTCTCTGTGGCACCCCATAAACCTATTATGTGCTGAGAGACCCATGTCTCCAGAGCAAGTTTTCAGGATACACATAGGGCTGTGGGGTGGGAGATGGAAGATGACTTTGCTGCCAATGAAATGGCTCTGCTGCTTCACACACAAAGTGACACTTCGTTGTTTCCAGGCATCCATTTTATATTGGTGCTCTCAAGTTGCCTCCAACTTCTGGTGAGCCTGTGCAGTGGCCAACTCCAAAAAGCCCTAGCTTCAGCAGCCCCACCCAAGGCCAGGGCTCCATCCTCCAACTTTTATTTGGTTTCCTCTTTTCCTGCTCCCTTCATTTTTCTAGCATTATTGTCTCCTCCAGAGAGTTTTTTTGTATGATAGCCTCAGTTTAGCTCCTAGGAACAGTAGACTCGATTTGATCTAGAATCCATTTATTTCTCTTTCTTGTGGTCTATAGGATCTAGAAAGCTCTCCTCCGATACCACATTTCAAATGCATCAATTCTTCCTGTCACTTTATTCACTGACCAGCTTTCACATTCTCACTTAGTAACTGGGAATACCATAATATAAATGATTATCGGTTTGGTCTCCAGTCTGATGCATCTTTACTCTTGAATATCTTTTCTATTTAGTTTATAGCTACCCTTAGTAGTATTGGCCTTCTTATTTCATGGCTTCAATCTTCATTTGGACTGATGATTGAATCCTCTTGGAAGTACACCTTGAAATGGTGAAGGGACTGAGTTTGTTGCGAAAGCCAAGAGCAATATCATCTGGATGCTAGGCTCCATTATCAGCCTGGTTCCTTGCAGGGTCACCCAAGACAGAAAGATAAAAGCTGAGATACCCTCCTTCAAAATGATCAGATTACCAGAAGATGATTGATAGTTCCAGTAGTGATGGAGACAGAGGAACTGCTGGAGAGCAGTGGTGAGGGGTGCCAATGGAAGATCTTTCATAGTCAGTGACAGTGACACTCAGACTAACTCTTGTTAGTATTTTGCAGAAGAAAGGAATGATAAATCAATGATGAATATTTTGTACCATAGAAGTCTATCATAATCCATTTTATATTAACCTAATGTAATTAAAACCATAACCACTGAAATGCAATTAGTAGGCAGGCTGGACCATCCTCTGAAATATCTAGGTAGCCCTCTTCCAATTCCGTCTGCAGCCTATCCCAAATAAATATAAACAGCTGAAGCATATATTGTGGCTGCATTTGTCTTGGTGAGTCACAAAGTGGATCGACCCAGAAAAGAACCCTGGTTACTCTAAAATAAATGTAAACCACACAGGAGTACAGTACTTTAAAGTGAGCCACAAAAGTTTTCTATGAAATAAATCCAACTGAGTGTGCCGTGTTCCATTACGGCCCTTCAGTGGTATGGGATTGATTAGGGCATTTTATGCTCCCTCTTTGTTTACTTTGTAAAAAGTATACTTGGATAGCATGCCATTTTATGCCGGCCTTGCTTTGCATTTTTACAGTCTGCTAATTAGACCATTTTAACTAATTTGTTTGCATTTTGCATGAGCAAGTTAGGCTTTTGGATTGACTAATGTAATTGCAGCCAGTTTCTGCCAAATACAAATTACTCTTTCTAGTGTGAGCTAGAGAGAAAAGTAAATATTTAATAGACATCAATACCCTTGTAGCATTTTTAGAGTGTGGCTCTCCCCCCCCCCTCTCCTATGGAAAGTTTAAATAATTTCTGTGGTGCTTGATTGCCCTTTAATGTTCAGAAATTATTTTTTAATCTTTTTTCTAAAATAATAATGAATTGGACATTTTAGCAATTCCACACGGGTTTGCTTCTGTACAATTTACAATTTTAAAATCCTGCAATGCTTGAAGATCACGGTTATTCTACATTTAATGTTAATGGACACAACTTTTTAAGCTGAGTGCTGTTTCCTTGGAACTGTTTTCGTAGATTTGATTTGTTTTGCAACATTTATAGAACTAATGTGGGACTGAAAGTTTTTTAAAACATACAGAGACACAGAGACAAACTTTCTTCTTTTAACTTGGATTTTTACATCTAGAACATTCCAAGAACCATTCATTTAATCTAGGACAGGCATGTCCAAACTTTGGCCCTCCTGATATTTTGGACCACAACTCCCAGAATTCCAAGCCTGTATTTCCAATGGCAAAGGACTGTGGGAGTTGTAGTCCAAAACATCTGGAGGGCCAAAGTTAGGACATGCCTGATCTAGGAGAAGGGTGCAGTGGTGAGTTTCCTCAGTCAATCTACTCTAGGTATTACTACAGAGTTTCTCCTGTGTGCCAACCCAATTCTGGGGAAACACAGTTCAGCTTCTTGGGTTGCTCCCATAAAATTCAAAGCAAAATCCAGCACAGATTCACTATCCCACAAGTTCATGCCTGTTGGCTCTGCGGCCAGGTGTTCCAAGTCCTGCATAGCCCCCAAACACCTCTGGAAGTCTCTGAAACAGCTGGTGACAGGTTTTGCATGCCACAAAAACCTTCAGGGTGGGAAAGGTCCAACGTCTTTGGTTAGCAGAATGTTGGATTTAACTCTATGGGAACAAGCCTCCAGGGAAATCCAGTAATTATACCGTGTAGCTACCATTTATGTCAGTGGAAGAAAAGAACTTCCTATAGGTTGGGGCAGTTTAAAAAAAAAACTCAGTAATGGTGAGTCACACATATCCCTTGATATTTTTCCACCCACATTGTCAAATTGCATTCAACCAATAATTGGAAAGAATTTTGTTCCCATTCATGTTTGATCAAAAAAATCCAAATGCACAAAACTCTTCCTCAGTCTGGATCAAAGGAATCTGACTACAATAAAAACAAAGCAAAATGTGGGAGACAATGAAATTGCCAGATTTCTGCATTCCGACATTTCAATGATCCACAGAGATGCTGAATTCTTCGAACACAACGACAAACTTACCAACTGAAGGCATGATAAAAGACCAAGTCAAAACAAAGGCTTCATTTCGCTGGGCAAATAAGAGATTATTAGACACACAACACTCTGCTTTAGAGAAGAGTCAATATTTTCCAGCAAATGGGGAAACCGTCATGTTTGCAAATTGCAAATTGAATGGATTTTTCAGTTTCTCAGGAAGCTGATGAGTAGCGAAGCCTGGTTGACACAATTCAGAAGAGCAAACTCATGCCAGTTCCATGGGAAATATTGTGCGATTTGTGAGTGAAATGAAATGGAACTCTAAATAATGTTACTGAAGCTTCAGGGGGAAGAATGCCCAACAAACCTCAACCATACATCCTGATCCCGCACATGTTTACTTAGAGGTAAGCTATAGTCCCAAGCAAACATGCAAAGGTTTGCAGCATAACTCTTTCCAAAAACTGCAACCCAAAACGTTTTGTATACAGAAACCAATTTGGTGTGTCTCAGTAATTCAGTTTTCAATACCTACCCTTGTACCGTTCCATTAGAAAAAACTTGTCTTTTGATGGTGGGGTTTCATTTCTCCAGTCCAGTGAAGATGAAGCAACCTAGTCTCAGAAGATGTTGCACTATTCAGTGGTCCCCCATCATTTCGCGGTTCATATAGTGCGGTCCCGCTATATCGTGGGACCACAGTATATGAAAAAAAGGCCCCCTGGGTTAAGGGGGGAAACGGCCTGTTTCAGGCCTCCCATGCTTACCCCCAACCTGGCGCTGTCCCGAATGGGCCTGCGAGGCCCTTACCAGGCCTTCTGGAGGCCCCCAAAGGGCCTCTTTGTGAACCAGAAGTGACTTCCGGATCGCCAAAAATCATTTCTGAGGTCTCCAGTAAGTACAAGAGCCCCTAGCTAGGTGCCCCAGGATCAACCTGACCTGCATCCGCATATCACAGATTTTCAATTATCGCGGGTCGGGTCCCTAACCCCTGCAATAAGCAGGGGGTCACTGTACCTACATAGATCATCATCACCTTTTTGCTTTAATGTCTGACATGCCCGAATTCATTTCCTCCTCGGATGTGGGAAGGCTTCAGATGTCATGAATTCCTACACAATTATTAGCTAATAGAATGATTCCCCATAATCATGGTGAAATGACAACAGTGGTCTATGTCATCAGCAGGACGTCTTGTCATGGATATGAAATTCACCCGCTAACCATGCCAACCACAACCAAATTGCTCTCACAGCTAATGGCACACGATGTGCTTGTACTCGTATGTTCCATCCACCTGCTTATAAGGACAGAGCTGCAGACTGTTGTGTTCTTAGGTTCTAGCACTCGGTTTATTGCAAACGGATACAAAATCCAGTGTCCAGGGCAGCACTGGTCACCTCCAAGCAAATAAAGCTACTCTTGATACCATCCATTGGTTTGCCTAATGAGAGAAAAGCAGAGGTTTTATATAAAACACAGTTCTCAATTGGGGCTACTCATATACTTTTGTAGCCCCTCAATAACGATGAGAGATTTTAGAGATTTTAGAGTACCGGTAATTTTTTGACTATAGTTCTAGAAGCTATTGTAAAAAAAAAAAAAAAGTAACTTTCCCAAACTCTACTTGCTGGTGCAGCTGCAGCCGTACATAGAATACAATTCAATTATTCAAAAACCTCCAGTTTATGAATGTAGAATATCATGCTTCTGAATCCATGATTTAGAAAATTCTCTGATATTGCTTCATGATATTATGTTTAGGTTGACAGCAGGAAAAGGATTCCAAACCTCATGTAGCCAAGGGCAGTTTGAATATGGACAACACCAATGGCAGCAGTCGTACCATCTTGTGCTCACTAGCATTCACACATAAAAAACAGCCCTGATGATTACTTTGTGTTTTGGTGAGAGGTGCTTAACTAATGGGGGAAGGAAGGAAGGAAGGAAGGAAGGAAGGAAGGAAGGAAGGAAGGAAGGAAGGAAGGAAGGAAGGAAGAATTAGCTTCTAAAATTTTCCCTTGCCTGGTATCACTTTGTGAACGGTAGAGAGCACAAAAGAGTATCATGTAGTTTAGACCAGCTCGACACCTGCCATTGGTGTTGTCAACTTTCAGGCTGCCATATGCTATGTTTCTGTGATCTTTCATTGCCCTCCAAATATCCCACTTCCTAGAGATGAAGCTGCAACAATGCATCTACTTTGCAATTCTGTTGCTGGTCAGCCTGTTTCACACATGTTCAGTCTTATAACAAAGTGGAATGGGGCAACCATTCTCTTTCAAGATAAGCAATACTGGTCTTTCCAGTTTCTTTGATATCTTTGCATCTGAAGAAATTTAAGGTTGCTTGTTTCTATATGGGGGTAAAGAAGTAAATCAAAACCCAAAAACCTTTTGCCCAAAGTTCCTCAAAGATTGCACAGAACAGCAGCAGATTTTCTGCGACATCTGTGCTACTTTCTTGCCAAATTTGGTTCTGATCCAAAGTTTCAAAATTATAATATTTTGTTTGGTCTGCCCCTATATTTAGAATTGTCTTGTAAAATGTTGATTTGCTCTTCTGCACAATAACATAGGTGCACCACTGTGAAGCCACCCTTGCCACCATGGAGGCCATCACCCCCTCGCCTCCACTACCATCACCCTAGCTGAGGCTGTGGTAGTGATGGAATGACAGCGACAGCAGCAGCAGCAGCCAGAGCCCCCAGAAGAAATCATCTGAGGTTCCATTATTTCCTATGTGTAAATTGGTTTGGGCTTACAAGTATTTTGGCTTACAAGCATGTTTCCAGCATGAATTATGCTCATGAACCAAGGTAATACTGTACACATTTATGCTTCCTCTCATTTTCCTTCTGGATTAAACATAAGCTTTAAGGGTCATCATGGCCTCTTTGTCTTTGCTATCTCTCATTGCTGTTTTCTCTCCACCCTCCTCTTCCACTCTCTCCTGATACTAATCTCTGTTGTTGTTTTTAAACCTCGCTTCACAAGCACTGCTTCTTTGCTAATGGTCTTTCTTACTGCTTCTATCACCTTATTTAAGAAGTTGTTTTAAATTCACCTTTAAAAAAAAGAAAAAGAAAACCCCGAATGTTTTTGTCTTTCATTGATTGACTTTTGGCATCTTTCCCCTTCTCGCTCCTAATTCCCTTTCCTTTATGTGTCATGTTTAGTTACACTGCAAGCCTGAGGGCAAATCTGTGTCTCTTTTAATCCTTTGATTGTACCAAATATATAGGTGTGGTATAAGTAATAACTGGCAGTGGCAGAGAATGAAACAATAGGACAATGGCAAAGCCATTACATTGTCAGACACACTTAAAACATTCCATAATATAACCATCCACTTGTTCATCCATGACCAATGAGGCCATTTCTCATTTTCTTGAAGTCGTAGAATTAGGAGGTACCATGAAAGTAACTGGAGGCAATGTACGGTATTCTTCTGTTCAGTGCAGGATGCATCTACAGCAACTGGGACAGATCTCATTAAACTTGAGAATTGAAGTTGCTATCTCAGAAGTTTATCATTGGCTGTATTCCAGTGGTGGATGCAGCAGCAGAGAAAAGGCCAGAGTCCAAGACATCAGTAAAGCTTAGATCAGTGGTTCCTTCCTAACCTTGGGTCCTGTTGTGTTCTTAATGTAACCTGTGAACTGCCTGAGTTTGGAGTATATTAATAAATAGAAAGGAAGGCACCAAACTTACCTTAGCTCCAGCCAAGCTCTAGCCTGACCCCAGCCGGGCAGGGCCTGATCAAGCTCCCAAGTACAGGCAATGGGAGACAGGTGTGGGATGTGGGAGCTGGAGGCTGGAGAATGACTGAAGGGCAGGATTCTGGCTTGTCCAATTGGGGGCCAGCAGGCTGTTTGAACCATCCAATGGCCTGCCATGGGGATATTCTCTGTGTGTATATAAACTGGCCTTTGGACCTTTTTAGTAGTGCTTTTTATCCCTTTGCAACGTGTGCTTCTGTTATTAATAAAGAGCTGAATTTCACTTGGGCGTTGTCTGGTTTCATCTGACCCGCTATATAACAGGTCCCCAGATGTTCTTGAACTCCCATTACACCTCCCAGATGTCCAGAACAGCTCAACTAGTGGGGAAGGCTTCTGGGCATCTTAGACCAAGAACAGCTGGGTTACCCAAGGTTAGGAACCATTGAATTAGTTTGTACTGCAAGTAACTAATCCTGAGGAATTTTTAACCTCTCAGAATGGGGGGGAAATCTGACGAAAAACTGCAAAACCACTGAGCCATGGTGTTGTGAGGCTAGGGAAGTCTATTTGGGAAAATTCAAAAATGGTGTTATGAGGCTAGGGAAGGCGATTTGGGCTGGGTTAGGCTCTAAGACCTAAGTCTTATATATTTCCGGAAACAGGCAAAGACCTCTCTCTTCAGGCAAGCTTTTCCTGACTGATGTACTACCTGTTATTTGACTTTTATATGAATCTATCATATATGAACACATAGACTTTGTGTTTATAGACTTTGTGATTGCATTGACACTATGTTCTCAATGTTAGTTTCCCTCACTCATACCTTTACATGGAATTTTGCTCGTGTTCTCTGGTAGCTTTAATGTAGTGATGTCTTTCGATGCTGTAGGATGTCCCTCGGTTCCCTGTTCTCAATACTTGAATGTGTGTTAATTGTACTGGACTGTATTGTTGTTGTTGTTGTGGTTGTGGTTGTGGTTGTTGTTGTTGTTCAGTCATCCAGTCATGTCTGACTCTTTGTGACCCCCATGGACCAGAGCATACCAGGCCCATCTGTCTTCCACTGTCTCCCAGAGTTTGATCAAATCCATGTTGGTTGGATCGATGACACCGTCCAACCATCTCATTCTCTGCTGTCCCCTTTTCCTTTTGTCCTCAATATTTTCCAACATCAGGGACTTTTCCAAGGAGTCGTCTCTCCTCATAAGGTGGCCAAAGTATTGGAGCCTTGGCTTCAAAATCTGTCCTTCCAATGAACATCCCAGGGTTGATTTCTTTCAGGATGGATAGGTTTTATCTCCTTGCAGTCCAGGGGACTCTCAAAACTCTCCTCCAGCACCACAGCTCAAATGTATCAATTTTGCGATGATCAGCCTTCTTTATAGTCCACCTCTCACTTCCATACATCACAACTGGAAAAACCATAGCTTTGACTAATCGGAGGACCTTTGTCGCAAAAGTGATGTCTCTGCTCTTTAAGATGCTGCCTAGGTTTGCGATCACTTACTGGACTGTATATTATCTCTCATTACTTTAAGCCGACTTGGGTTCTTTGCAAGGAGAAAGGTGGGGTAGAAACACCCTAAAATAAATAAATAAATAAATAAATAAATAAATAAATAAATAAATGAATGAATGAATGATACCGTGAAGCCATGGGGGAAAGAACATGATTGTCTATATGGCATCCTTGCCAGATGGCTGCCCCCCTCATCTTAAATTCCATGAGTCACTGAGAACCCACCACTCTCCTGAGACAAACTGTTCCAAAAAAATTTCACTGATTAATTTATCCTAATGGTTCACCCAAATTGATTTTCCTGCCATCTTCATTCGTTGGTTCAAACCCTGCCTCTTGGAGAAGCAGAGAACCAAATTTCCCTCATTTTTCATCTTAACAGCCCCGCTGCTATGCCTCTCCTTCGGGCTAGAGGGACTTGGCTTTTTCAAGTCTTTCTGAAAACTGGATTCCAATATAGACACATGAGGCTCCATTCCCTGTCCTTCCTGCTCTTAAATGAAGAGGGCAGGGGAATCAGGTGGCTTTTACTTGGATTCAACACTCTTTATGGTTTAGGCCATATGCTGAAGGCAGGAAGTAGGAAGCAATTTTATATATTTTATGGTATTGTTGTATGACGTATTCAAAACTTTTGTGCTGGTTTCAGATGTCTTGTTGAACTGTTTTATTTGTTTCATCTTTTTTAAATTTTATTTTATTAGTTACTATTCATTATATATATGGTGTTCATATTAGAAACCACCCAAGTTGCCTTGTTGCCAGATGGGTGGTATAGAAATCTAATAAACAAACAAATAAATACATTTATATACCACTCTATCTGACCTGAAGGTTACTTTGAATGGTTTACAAAAATTTATTTATTTATTTATTGTTTCATATTGGATTTTAATGGGTTTTGTAAAGCCAAAAATTCAGTACAAGAACTTCCATATCCACTTCAAATACCAATGAGAATTATGCATGTAAATAAATAAATAAATAAATAAATAAATAATAAATATTGTATTGTATTGTATTGTATTGTATTGTATTGACCAACGAACAAAAATATAGAGGTGTGTGCTGGCTCAGCCTTTGTTGAAAGCCTTGAGGCCAAGTCATATAGTAGGTCCCTTTCTCCAACCTACCATGCAAGATAGAACTGGGTATGTGTAGAGGGATATTTGTATGCATGTGTGTGTTTGTTTGTGTGTTTGTTTGTTTGTTGAGTTTGTGTAGATTTGTCACTGTCCATCTCCCCAGAGGGAACTCTGGGTGATTTACATATAAAACTCAATAAAACAATGGGTAGTAAAAATCTAAAAACCACCCAAAACTAACAATATATTGTGAATATAAATAATTATTATAAGAGGCAAAGCTTTAAAAGAGAGACTCTGTGATATTAGCCATCTCCAGGAGCCACGGCTGCTTGTTCCAACCCTGGCAAGTTGGCAGAACCATGTCATCAAGCTTTTCCGGAAGGCCAGGAGCAAGGGGGCCTGTTTCAACTCTGGAGGGATGGCTTGGACCGCTGCAGAGAAGGCTCATCTTCTAGATCCTGTCAGGTGAAATTCTCTTGCTGTAGCATGCCCTCCCTGCATGATCGGATATGGTAAAATATCAATGAAACACGAGCAACGTGCTGAGAAGGACCATCTGCAGAATATTAGCATTAGAGATGGGCACGAATAAAAAAATGGCATTTCGTTTATCGTTTGTCGTTTGCAGGGTCCGTTTCGGTTCGTTTCCATTTTTCACGAATTTTTGCAAAAAATAGTTTTTGTTTTCGTTCATTTCGTTACCATTTTGTTGCCATTTATTTCATTTTTTTGTGATTTTTTAAAAGGCTTTTAAGCAATTCACTCATATTGCAGTAATGGAAACGAAACACACGACAAAATTTCCGGTGTTTCTGTTCATTTCGTTTCATTTTAGAGACAAAATTCATTTGTCGTTTCGTTACGTAACAAAACGAAAAAACAAAAACGGAAATGAAAAATTGTTCGTTTTGTGCCCATCTCTAATTAGCATATAGTAAGAAATTAGGGTTACTACTGGTGAAAATCCCACTTGCCACTAGAGATGGGCACGACTTAGCGGTATTCCCGTTTCCGTTTCCGTT
>JAHTLZ010000275.1:6493565-6546005 GCA_023846285.1 Phrynocephalus versicolor | reverse complement strand
TTGGAGCCTTCCAATTACAAACTCCACCCATTTTCCTCCAGGAACAATGGCCAACTCTTAGCACTAGCTAGAAAATGTTTCCATTCCTGACCTTCAACCAACGTTGCTGGGTTGAACTGATCAATTTGTAGGTGTTTTGCATGAGCTCTGCAAAATAGCACATTTAACTGTTCCTGCTAAATAAAAGTATTCTTAAACAAATGCATTGTAAAATCTATTAATATTCCTTGCAATAGGACAAATGCATCTTTTTAAAACACAACCCCAGGTACATTATTGCAGTAATTTAAGTTACCAATGTAAAGGGCCAGATAAACATACTGCTAGGCACCTGGCAAGTGAACTCTACGTTGACCCTTAATCCTATTGGTTACAATTAGTTTCATTTTCCAGAGAAATGTGCAGGATCCCTAGGCCAAACCTTATAAAAACCCCTCAAGTTTACCCAGCCACCCGTGGAGAGTTAGGAGTTACTTAGAGAGCAGTTGTGCAGTGAAGGAATTATTGTTCTTGTCAGAAGATAACAAGGCCTTTGCTGTGGAGATGGAGGGAGGGAGGGGCCGGTTCTGGACGGAGGCAGAGGTGTCCAGTCTGCTGGATTTTTTTATTGAGAATGAAATGGGCCCAGTTCTGTTTCATCTCCACCCCAGAGGAAACCAGCAGGCTTTCAGACAGGCTGCAAGAGAGCTAGCAAGGCTGAACTATGCCCGGAATGCCACGCAAATTAGATCGAAATTTAAGATTTTAAGACAAAATTTTAATAGGGCATTGTTTCATTTTGGAGAGAATGCTCAAGAGGAACAACAAACAGCTTTTTGGCCTCAATTGTTGGAACTGTGGATTCAAGGTGGAAGGCCTGACCCTCAGCATCTTTTTCCTTTGGGTAAGTAATAAAATCTTTCTTTTAAAAAACAGTACTACTTTTGACTAAAGTATGACATGTTATAATACCTAAAACTCTAATCTGAGAAGTACTAAGGGCAAATATAATTTGGTTTACAGTCAAATTTTGATGTAATTATGCTGAAACTCTAGATCTGCATAGAACAAAGCTAGCTAAAGTATTAAAAGATGGTCTGCTCACAATAAATACCTGAAGTGCCATTTAAAACCATTTCCTTTAAAACTTGTATCCGCTAGTAAATGTCCTGCATAAAAAAAATGTACACCAAAGCTTTAGAAAAGATATATAGAAATAAAACTTCTGACAGGGACATCTTAGACTTGCAGTGAACAATAGAAATATAAAACTATTTCCCACTTATGTCTCAATAGGAGCTGGACCAGGAAGGAGGCATGGCAACAGGGGTGGTGCTGTAAGGCCTCCAAGGCAGCCAAACAGAAGGGAAGAATTGGAGCAGCAGGCCAATGACACAGATGAGGAAGAGGAACAGGCAATGGCTCATGATTTCCAACCTCCAGTGGTGCAAGAGGGTCAAGGGCAAGCAAATCAAGGTGCAGGTCACGAGGAACAGGGATTGGATAATGTTCCAGGCAACGTTCAGGAACAGCAGGTTGAGGATGAAGGTGTGTAACAGTCATTTGTGGACTGCACAAAGGTGTGTACACATACTAGACCGGTAATTTACAAAAAATAAATATCATTTTCTTCTTTTCAGAACTACAAGAGGATCAACCGCTGGACATTATGCAGCAACCAGTGACCCGCGCAGAACATCAGAACTGGGTTGCTGCTCTTCAAGAGGCAATAGAGAGAATAGCCGCTCTCGAAGAAATCGTGCTTGCAGGAAACAGAGGAGCAGCTCCAGCCAGGAGAAGACGCCGAAGGCGATGAAGCCTTTTTTTGTTGTTATTGGACAATTTAGGGGATGTACACTGGTTCTCCTATGCAAAAATATTCCATTGACTCACGTGTTAAAGGACTGATGTGGTACCCTGCAACGTTCCCTTGGGTTATCCTTTTCTGCCTAAATGTTACTGTGTTACCAATATTTACAAGTTTTATTTATAAATAATCTCCTAAGAAAATATTAGGGATGAATACTTTTAGTTTTCTGTTGTTCTACTTTGTGCACTTTGAGCAATTTTAATACACAATACGTTAGTAATAGAAGCAATTAAAATGCTGTTCTGGTTATATTTTTTAAAAAAGGTTTCTGTAGGTATGAGGCAGAAGAATATGAAGCCTCACACGTAAATCCTTTAACCTGGAAACAGAAAACCACTGAAAATCCTAGTCTCTTATGGTATAGTTTGCATGTATATTGGCATCTGTTGAGCAATCTCATTAGCAATGCACATTATTTCTGCTAATAGCCACTACATAAAAAGTACTTTATAGCTTTTCTGTGCTGTTAAAGTACTAGTCTTGTTGTCTTGTAAAAGACCACAGTCCAGTGTTACCTACACAGGAGAACAGCATTCATTGGTACAAGTGGTAGAGGGCAGGTCCTTCTCTCATAAATGTAACTTTACAGTAATCTAAATAACAGAACAGTGAACATACCTATACTTTGCCTATTCAGTGGATAGAAATAAAAAAGTTTCTTAAAGAATCGTCTATGTTTCTGTTTCTTATGCAGTCTGGGTTATTTTTGTATTGGTGAGTTGAGGGGGGGAATACCCAGTGAATTAAAATTTCCTTGAAAATCATTCCTTACTGAGGTAGATTAGTGTTTCACTGCAGTTATTGCTTTTAAATGTAACTGAGTTTGCTTAAAATGTGAAGCAGTTCATCAGTTTTCCCTTTAAAATTCATGTTCTGTGTATTCTGTCCCTACTCCCAACCTTGGCATGTTCATATATTTACTCAAAATAGAATAAGTAATCAACTAGGGTGAAAATATTTTCTTCTTGATACGTCTTCTTTTTGGTGTGGTTAATTTTCTGGGCACAATGCTTTCAGTACCACTTTCCTGCTTTAGAATCAAATACGGTGACACAGGGAATTGTGGTTCAACTGCTCCCTGTTTCTGAGTACTAGTCATTGGTCTTTTTTTGTGGCCCTGCAGCATTTTTTCCCCTGGTTTGCTTCCCTGAGCTGTTGCTCCACTTTTTGGTTTACCAAAAGAAACAAGGGAAGCTGAAGACCTAGAGGGCAGGAGTGATACTGAGCATTCAGTATCACTCTCCTGTTCAGAGGCAGATCCTGAGCCACTGGTCCCCGTTGTATCACCATCAGAATCACTGTTCTCTACATTATCAGTGTTTGGGGAACCATTAGAGAGCAGGATTTCAGTCTGGTTCTTAGTGTGTTGATCATTAAGGAATGATTCTACTTCCATGTTAACCTTTTTTTTTGTCCCTTGAGTTGTTAAAAATTGGGTTAGTTTAGCAAGAGAATCTGAAGCCACCCTTAGATTGTCAATAACCTGTTTCTGGAACATCATATCCTGGTGGTTCCAAGAATTTAGTGTAGATTCCTTTCTATCATCCGAAGCCTTAACCCAGTCCACAAAACCAGTAAGTGTGTTGTCCAGGCGTGCTGCTGCTGTAGATCTCTGCTTCCTTTTCCTTAGTAATGCAAGCCTTGTTGCTGGATCAAGCGTGGCTTCATAGTTTGTTGTTTCCACTGAGTCTGTATTTAATAAGGACAATTTTAAATTAATTATTAACCAGTGTACAAAATTATCCATTAACAAATTGATTTAATGATAATAAAAAAAAACCTATTTTAAATTAGAGATGTTAATAATTCCAGCATTTAAAGTCTTTGAATGTAACAGTAGTACTTAAAGAGTAATCCCCACGGCTGCTTGCTCCAGTATTAAAATCAATTTAGTTTAAAATTAATTTAGTTAGGCTTTAATTCTCTAAATCAGAAATGAACATACCTTTTTTACCAAGCCGTTCAGGTAATATTGTTTGGGGACTCTGGGAAGAAGAACAGCCAGATGTGGATGGTTCACAACCGTCTGTTGATTGGTATTCTGAAATTAAAATAATTTATTTAAAAGGCAGTTTCTGTTTAAATTACATTTATATGGTCTGTAAGGATATGATTTACATGTTATTCCTGATAATCCGACTAGTAGACGTTTTGAAAACATGGCCTGGCCTGCTAGCATAACTTTTAAAGTGTTCCTCACCCATTGCTGAGGCTTCCGAAGCCACGTAGCTTTGGTTCATGCCTTCACTCTCATCGAAGAGGGACTGTGATCCGCCATTATCGCTAACTCCAGGCATTGCCTCCGTGGTTGCTGCATGTGAGAAGAGGAGCATAAGTTGCTGTACTTCCCTCGCGTTGCTACACACCATAATGCAAAGTACAGGAAGCAGTCTTTTAGTTTCCGGAGCACATAATTGTTAAGGTTACATGATTGGGTACTTCTGAGGCATGTCCCGCCCCTCCTTATTTTTTGCCCAATTCAAGGAAAGTTTAGAACCGGTACAATTCAAAATGGATTCATAATCTTACAGCACAGCAAACTGCATTTATAATAAAGTGAAACATGTCTATTTTACTTCCTGCTTTTATCTCGGCCGTTTTTCGATGCATCGAATATCTCTGGGAAGCGGAGATACAATATATCATAAGTAAATTACAAATCGGATACTTTTAATTACATATGTAATCTCCGTAATAATAAAGAAATACCGAAACATCGATGCAGCGTTTAAATGTTTGTTAATCAAAATTCGAAATCAATATATAAGAGGGAAATTAAACGCATCCGTCCATAAATCTGAAAGATTTACAAGTCATCCCGTTCACTCGTTGCTTCGGTTTATCGAAGGACACAACGAGTTCTGAAAACAAATGTCTGTACCTAGGTATATTATTACAATTCGGATACTTTTAATTACATATGTAATCTCCGTTATAATAAAGAAATACCGGTACATCGATGCAGTGTTTCAATGTTTATTTATCCAAAAAAGAAATCAATATATGAGAGGGAAAATTAACTCATCCCTCCATATATTTGAAAGATTTACAAGTCAACCCGTTCCCTCGGTGTTTCGGTTTATCGAAGCACAAAACGTGTTCTGAAACCAAACTACTGTACTTGGGTATATTAATAGAGTTACAATTAATAACATAATATTTCTCTGTGAAATACAGTGAACGTGACGTATTTTACGGTATATATTAAATGGTACATTGTCAATGCTTACCAATGCTCCCGCTGGACTCGCTCTCGGTTGTCCGCAATGGGTGAATTGAGGAGTCTGTCCGAAAAATGTTTGCCATGTCTTCGTACCAAATAAATTTTGCACGCCCAGCTCCAGAAGTACTGTTTTGAACTACAGCCTGTTTGTACAGTTTTCGAAGCGATTTGCATTTAGTTCTACATTCCGTTCCAGATCTAAAAAATCCAATCTTTCGTAATTCTTTTGAAATCACCTCATAGATTTCAATATTCCTTTTGAGGGAAGACAAAGCATATTTTATCTCGGCCTCACCCCAAACCTTGATTAAGGCTGCAGTCTCCTCGTTTCCCCAAATAACCCCTCTCTTAATTTTGGATTGAACAGAACTGGCTGTGCAATTCTCTGAATTGTCCTCAGAATCCATCCCTATAGCTGCCTTGTTAAATTATTTTTCTAGGAAAAGCCTTCTGTTTGAAAGGACACCAGCAACTGCACTCAGTTGCCTGAGTGCTAACTTTCTTCCCTTGCACCTTTTGGCTCCCTTTATTAGCATTTCAACAGAAAGGTGATCTCAATTTGGTAAGGGGGATGGGTGATTGATTACAAAGGGGCCCCCTGTCCTGTGTCTCAGCTGGCTAGGATGTGGTGCCGAAATGTTTCATTAACTTTCTTTTTGCCTTGCCTATGCAAAGTACTGCTGACTTAATGGAAGCAAGTTTGTTACTTGCTGGTTTATTTGCCATAGCACAGCAAGTTAATTTTCAAAACTTTTCCGTCTTGGTATCATGCTGGTCTAGGAATGAGTACCGAACTAATATATTAAAGCAAAGTATGCGAATGACACTGTGTTCTGTTAACCCAAAGCAATTAGTAGTATTGTGCGTTAAGTATAAAGAATAATACACTTTAAAACCAAGAAATTCATTGTAATGCATTATAAACTGATTTATTCCTCTAAAAGTTAAAAGCAATGGATAAAAAATATGCGATTAGTTTCCTTAGGTGGCTAAAGGCAACACAAACAGTTTATTTTTGGCTTTCCTTCAGAGCCATTAGGCCATAAAATGCTTGCAGTGGGAACTGTAATTTGATACTTCCTTCTTAAGTTTACTCTGGCAGCAGTACTCTGCATATGAAGAGGGAGGTGTTACAAGAATACAACATCGGAATGTTTTCTTATAAGGGGGGCCTCTCTGAAAGGCATGTTTTCTAAAGTGACATACAACAGGGCAGATGAACCCTTAGTCAAGGCATTATATGTTTTTCGATGGTATGCGTTCAGAAACTGCTATCAATTTAGTACAGTGACTTGATTTTTTGCAAGGTTTATTACTGCTTATTGTATAATCTTGAAGCAAATACCCCTGTCAGGCATTCTTTTGCATAGCCGGTGTAGTAGTTTGCCAAACCTACTGGTGTTTCGCACTTAAGTTAAAGGAAAGTACTGCAAATCAAATAGAAACATTTATTAACGGAAGGAATTTTACAGGAGTAACCAATACTGTAAAGCCTCACAATTCTACTGCAAATGAAAGTGTAACATAAAATAGTGAGGTAGAGTACATGAACTTATTATTTTGCGCCCATGTCACTTCACATGGGTAAACAGGTACTCCGCAATAGCATTACGAACCGCCTCAGCCTCTGCACGTGCAGTTCCAGATCTGTGGTAGTCATTTGTTTCACACTCCTCCTGTGGTTCAGGTGGGGGAATGGAATGTTGTTCATCATCAAGTATGTCATGGTTTTCTCGTTCACATATATTGTGTAGAATCACAGCAGAGGCAATAATTGAATTAACGTTCTCTATGTGAGCCTCTATCCTAACAGACAGACGTCTGAATCTGGCCTTCAAGCGCCCAAATGCTCTCTCCACGACGCATCTTGAGCGATTAAAAACCTTATTGAAGTGGCGCTCCCTGTCATTTCTAGTAACAGCAAAGGGCTTCATTAGCCACTTACACAATGGATAGGCACCATCACCTAATATAATGGGAGGTATTGACACCCCTGCATAGTGGAACATAGGACTGCCAGGTATTAGGGTTCCTTCCTCCATCCGACTAAAAAGCATAGATGATCTGAACACATGGGCATCATGATTAACACCTGAATGACCAGTCAACATAGAGAAAAAAATTCCCTCTCCGTCGCAAGCAGCCTGAAGCAATACAGAATGAAATGATTTCCTGTTAAAGTAAGCAGGCCCCTGCAATTTCGGGGGGCTTATCGGAATGTGCGTTCCGTCGATACAACCTATAGCATGTGGGAACCCGAAGATTTTCATAGATGATGTCATCTGTAGAAACAGAGAAAAAAAATAAAGAATCATTAATTCCCTAAACCGTAAAGGCGCTGGTTCAGAACACAAGTAAAGACTGGGATGACCGAAAGCAGGTTACCTTATTGAAGTCAGGCAGGCGGACCTCTTCCTTAAGAAGAACGTGTTCCATTGCAAGGCAAACCTCGATTGCAATGCTTGCAACAGTTGAGCTTCCTTTCTGGAATACTAGAGCGATGGTTCTGTAGCAAGAACGGCTTGCCAAGAAATACACGCCGATTGCCACTCTCTCTTCCACTGGGACAGCTGAGCGCATAACTGTGTCCCTGCGCATCAGAAACGGACGCAGCTTGTCTGCCACCCAAAAAAGTGTTCTTCTAGTCATACGGAAGTTTTGTAACCACTGGCGATCGTCCCAAAGCTGAAGCACCGTGTCGTGAAACCACTGAGAACGTCCTGGGTAACACCAGAAAAGCTTCTCTCGAGGCGAGGTTCTCATCCAAGCCGAAGTAACCCATATCAAAGCGTTGCATGCCCTCAACGCCTCGCCAAATAGCACTCTGCGTCGGAAAACGCGTCTTCCCTTTCTCAGAAGTAACAAAGCTACAGTGCTCAACAAAGAGTTGACATTGTGCAACACAGCAATAATGTATGGAGTATACCTATGGAGTTTCTGCAGGCGGGCAGAAGAACGCGATGGAGGCATGGTACCGGGAGAATAGCAGAAAGAAGGCGGAAGAGGCTTGGTGTCTACTCTAGGGACTAAGGAGGGGGTTACTCCAGTGTCCTGGAGGACCTTTGAACGAAGAAGTACAATCGTTGTGCGATAGCCCACCTAGTGACCATGATGGGGAACAGCAGTTGTAGGAGCCCCCCCAATGGAAATTATAATATAAGTAATAATTATGAAGCAAAGAGTCACACATTTACAGCGCTTCGCCGTAACTGACAGCCAAGCATCGATGCATCGATACACCGTTTCCTTTTTTTTTAAAAAAAGCGGAGATCGCGGGAAACGGGCAAAGAACATGAGTGTTTGGATGCGAATGGAGCTCGTGAGGTCATTCTAGATTCGAACAGAAGAGCTGCCCGCGTGAGTACATAGGAAAGGGGGTGGGGGCGAAGGGAAACCACGTGATCGCCTTCGAATTCAGATCGAAGGCAATGACGCTCCGAAGCGAGGAGCCTCGTGAAGTAACGGCCAATGTTAGTTTCCCTCACTCATACCTTTACATGGAATTTTGCTCGTGTTCTCTGGTAGCTTTAATGTAGTGTTGTCTTTCGATGCTGTAGGATGTCCCTCAGTTCCCTGTTCTCAATAATTGAATGTGTGTTAATTGTACTGGACTGTATTGTTGTTGTGGTGGTTGTTGCTGCTGCTGTTGTTGTTGTTGTGGTTGTTGTTGTTCAGTCATCCAGTCATGTCCGACTCTTCGTGACTCCCATGGACCAGAGCATACCAGGCCCATCTGTCTTCCACTGTCTCCCAGAGTTTGATCAAATCCATGTTGGTTGCATCGATGACACCGTCCAACCATCTCATTCTCTGCTGTCCCCTTTTCCTTTTGTCCTCAATATTTTCCAACATCAGGGACTTTTCCAAGGAGTCGTCTCTCCTCATAAGGTGGCCAAAGTATTGGAGCCTTGGCTTCAAAATCTGTCCTTCCAATGAACATCCCAGGGTTGATTTCTTTCAGGATGGATAGGTTTTATCTCCTTGCAGTCCAGGGGACTCTCAAAACTCTCCTCCAGCACCACAGCTCAAATGTATCAATTTTGCGATGATCAGCCTTCTTTATAGTCCACCTCTCACTTCCATACATCACAACTGGAAAAACCATAGCTTTGACTAATCGGAGGACCTTTGTCGCAAAAGTGATGTCTCTGCTCTTTAAGATGCTGCCTAGGTTTGTGATCACTTACTGGACTGTATATTATCTCTCATTACTTTAAGCCGACTTGGGTTCTTTGCAAGGAGAAAGGTGGGGTAGAAACACCCTAAAATAAATAAATAAATAAATAAATAAATAAATAAATAAGTGATACCATGAAGCCATGGGGGAAAGAACATGATTGTCTCTATGGCATCCTTGCCAGATGGCTGCCCCCCTCATCTTAAATTCCATGAGTCACTGAGAACCCACCACTCTCCTGAGACAAACTGTTCCAAAAAAATTTCACTGATTAATTTATCCTAATGGTTCACCCAAATTGATTTTCCTGCCATCTTCATTCGTTGGTTCAAACCCTGCCTCTTGGAGAAGCAGAGAACTAAATTTCCCTCATTTTTCATCTTAACAGCCCCGCCGCTATGCCTCTCCTTCGGGCTAGAGGGACTTGGCTTTTTCAAGTCTTTCTGAAAACTGGATTCCAATATAGACACATGAGGCTCCATTCCCTGTCCTTCCTGCTCTTAAATGAAGAGGGCAGGGGAATCAGGTGGCTTTTACTTGGATTCAACACTCTTTATGGTTTAGGCCATATGCTGAAGGCAGGAAGTAGGAAGCAATTTTATATATTTTATGGTATTGTTGTATGACGTATTCAAAACTTTTGTGCTGGTTTCAGATGTCTTGTCGAACTGTTTTATTTGTTTCATCTTTTTAAAATTTTATTTTATTAGTTACTATTCATTATATATATGGTGTTCATATTAGAAACCACCCAAGTTGCCTTGTTGCCAGATGGGTGGTATAGAAATCTAATAAACAAATAAATAAATAAATTTATATACCGCTCTATCTGACCTGAAGGTTACTTTGAATGGTTTATAAAAATTATTTATTTATTTATTGTTTCATATTGGATTTTAATGGGTTTTGTAAAGCCAATAATTCAATACAAGAACTTCCATATCCACTTCAAATACCAATGAGAATTATGCATGTAAATAAATAAATAAATAAATAAATATTGTATTGTATTGTATTGTATTGCATTGTATTGTATTGTATTGTGTTGTATTGACCAACGAACAAAAATATAGAGGTGTGTGCTGGCTCAGCCTTTGTTGAAAGCCTTGAGGCCAAGTCATATAGTATGTCCCTTTCTCCAACCTACCATGCAAGATAGAACTGGGTATGTGTAGAGGGATATTTGTATGCATGTGTGTGTTTGTTTGTGTGTTTGTTTGTTTGTTGAGTTTGTGTAGATTTGTCACTGTCCATCTCCCCAGAGGGAACTCTGGGTGATTTACATATAAAACTCAATAAAACAATGGGTAGTAAAAATCTAAAAACCACCCAAAACTAACAATATATTGTGAATATAAATAATTATTATAAGAGGCAAAGCTTTAAAAGAGAGACTCTGTGATATTAGCCATCTCCAGGAGCCACGGCTGCTTGTTCCAACCCTGGCAAGTTGGCAGAACCATGTCATCAAGCTTTTCCGGAAGGCCAGGAGCAAGGGGGCCTGTTTCAACTCTGGAGGGATGGCTTGGACCGCTGCAGAGAAGGCTCATCTTCTAGATCCTGTCAGGTGAAATTCTCTTGCTGTAGCATGCCCTCCCTGCATGATCGGATATGGTAAAATATCAATGAAACACGAGCAACGTGCTGAGAAGGACCATCTGCAGAATATTAGCATTAGAGATGGGCACGAATAAAAAAATGGCATTTCGTTTATCGTTTGTCGTTTGCAGGGTCCGTTTCGGTTCGTTTCCATTTTTCACGAATTTTTGCAAAAAATAGTTTTTGTTTTCGTTCATTTCGTTACCATTTTGTTGCCATTTATTTCATTTTTTTGTGATTTTTTAAAAGGCTTTTAAGCAATTCACTCATATTGCAGTAATGGAAACGAAACACACGACAAAATTTCCGGTGTTTCTGTTCATTTCGTTTCATTTTAGAGACAAAATTCATTTGTCGTTTCGTTACGTAACAAAACGAAAAAACAAAAACGGAAATGAAAAATTGTTCGTTTTGTGCCCATCTCTAATTAGCATATAGTAAGAAATTAGGGTTACTACTGGTGAAAATCCCACTTGCCACTAGAGATGGGCACGACTTAGCGGTATTCCCGTTTCCGTTTCCGTTAGTCGGTTCCGTTACTCTACGGAAACGGTAACGGGAATTACTGCCCCAGACTTCGAGCTCGAACCGACGAACGAACAATTTTGGTCTGATTTGTCGTGCTCGTTACTTGCGTGACGTCACGCGATCGCGCAATGCCAAGCGGCACAGAAAAAAAGTTTTTAAAAGTAAAAAAACCCCGATTCCCGGCCCTAAAAGCAGGCGAAAACTGTCTGAGGGCACCTACCAGGCCAGAAGGGTGGTTTTTTTGGGGGGTGGGGGTTTCCTCGCCCCCCTCTCCTTGGCTACTGCTACTGCTGCGCTGCTGGTACCAGGCGGGGGGGGGATCGTCTCGTCTGCCTTTGCCATGCGGTGTGCGGGCGGGGGGATCCAAAATGCCGACCGCAATATTTTTTTTAAATCGTGGTCCAAAACCCCACCAAAGCACCACAGAAACATGCGAAAATTAGCTATTTTTAATGCTTGAATTTTTACAGTAGCAGCAGTGGGTTTGTCTTGCAAAAAAACGTCTCAGTTGATTTTATTTTATTTCATTTCATTTTATTTTTTTACACCTGCGCATTTGCAAAGATGGGCTCGCCCATGGGAGTGGACCATGCAAAGTCTTGGAGCCATTCCACCAATCGCATGGCCAGGTTTTGCTGACTGAACCAGGCTGGGAGGGCGTCTCCATTTGCCATGCAGTGCGGGGGGATCTAAAATGGCGGCCGCAATATTTTTTTTAAATCGTGGTCCAAAACCCCACCAAAGCACCACAGAAACATGCGAAAATTAGCTATTTTAAATGCTTGAATTTTTACAGTAGCAGCAGTGGGTTTGTCTTGCAAAAAAACGTCTCCGTTGATTTTATTTTATTTCATTTCATTTTATTTTTTTACACCTGTGCATTCGCAATGATGGGCTCGCCCATGAGAGTGCAACATGCAAATTTTCCACCAATCGCAAGGCCACTTGGCCAGGTTGACCACAGAGACTTCTGGGATGTGCCAATCGGGCATAAACAGCCCACTAATCGTAGCCCGAACCTGAACCCTAAGCCTAAGCCTAACCCATACACCAGTACACTGTCCTTCTAAGTGGGTCAGAGAGGCACCCAGAGGTGCACCCCAATACTCACCCTAACCTCACCCGTCACTAGCCTAACCCTAGCTCTTGTGCACTGCTAACCCATCTTAATCCTAAGCCAGATCTACTTGCATTACACTACATACAAGTATGTGAAACACAGCATGTGCAAAGAGTCTGCCAGTCCGTCACTTGTGGCTCTGGCTGACTCCTGCAGCTGCCTCCAGGAGCTTGCTACCCCCCCAAACCAGTATAACGATAACGAAAAAAACGAAAAACGAAACGACTAATTTTTTCCGATTTTTCGCGAAAACGGAAACGAAACGACTCGGACCCTAGCCGAAAAAGAAAACGAAAACGAAGTTTTTTTCCTGAGTCGTGCCCATCTCTACTTGCCACTAGACACCCTCGATGTTTCATTCCTTTTTCTCCTTGCTCTCAGTAGTTCCAATGCCTCAAACTGGGTTCGGGCTCTTTCCTAATTTTCATTCTTCACTTCTGGGATCTCTCCACCTTACGGTCTTGCTGAAACTCACCCTTCTGCAAGGAGAACACTGAGCTAGATGCTTCTTGTTAACCCAGTTACAGTTACTAGTGGTACTAGTATTTCCCAATAATGGCTTAGAGTCAGTTTGGTAGTGAAGTAGAATTGATTTAGCTGCTATGGTTCTTGCTGTTTCACCACCACCACCACCCAAGAGGCTTGTCCTAAAATGGCCAGCTCTCTAAGAAAAAAGGTGAGGTAAACACTAATAACTTCACTCATTTGCTTTTTATTACATACAGCCCAGGCATCTGGGCCCCATAAATATAAGTGGAGGTACCTAATCATGGGGCAGTGGGAAGGGTGGGGGCGGCAAAGTTAAAATGCAATGATTCAGAATCAGTGGCTGAGAACTCCTCGCCCCCACCACCTGCTGCCTCTTAGTCACACCCAAGTTTCTTGTCCTTATTAATTGCAGCTTTAATCCACCCATCCTTTTCTTGAGCTCAGATGGCAGACAGGTCATGTTTGGAGCAGATGGTTACCTCACCGCACAGAGGGATTGGATTACACGTGTGACATGTGCAGCGCATACTTCGATTTTGCGAGGTGTCAGCTTGTCTATGGAGGTATTTTTAAATAAAGGAAACCAGACAATGCCAGAAATGTCATTCACCTGAGGCAACCAATTTGTACCAAGTTCTTTCTTCCTTTATCATCCCCTCTCCCTTTCCAGATTTTGATTGCGTTTATCCCTCGGGACATTTTCAAGTCAACTCCTAGAAATTACTAGACACCAAAGCAGTAAGGATATTCAGATTTTCGTATTGCAGTGGTACCTCAACTTACGAATTTAATCCGTTCCAAATGCATGCTCTTAAGTCGAACTATTCTTAAGTCGGGGTACCTATCTAAAATATTGAAAATAAAAAAAAATGAAAAACAATTGTAAGTCGAGCAGACCATATCTAAAATTTGTAAGGCAGCAGTTAAAACACCAACAGTTTTCTGCTCTTAAGTCGAAATGCTCTTAAGTTGGGGTACCACTGTACTTCCATTTTCCTCTTCCATAGTCGACAACAGTCTTTACGATCCTGGGATAGAGGTTTTTCTCTACATCATACTTGTGGTGGAAAAGCAACCATCTGGATGAACGAGAGAGCTTTCTTCTTGCCATCCAGATGGGGATGATGGAACACGTTGCCCCGTGGCCTTCAAATGCTTGTCTTGCTGGCTTTCTGTCACTTGTTGAAGACTTTCCTGTCCTAACAAGCTTTTGTCTTGTTACGCAGGTGGCGTTTGGTACAGCAAACCCTGTTAAGGGATCTTGTTCTGCTCAGCCTGTTTTAAGTTTGTTTAGTTTTCATATTGTTGTTTTATAACACGGAGCGGTATTTTGATTGTTACAAGTCACTCTGAGCAATGTGAAACCTTTGGAAGGGAGGGACCCACCTTTCAAGAGGAGAGAGTGAATGAGTGAGTGAGTGAAGGCATGTAGAAACGGTTGGCTAAGCTTAGTTTTACACTTTAGGTTGTAATAACACCTGTAAGCTACTCAAAGGACTTTGCTTATGGTTATGGAGTGGTCTTGAAAGATAATAAATAAAGACAGGGGATATTAACTCCTAAAATGTTAAAATGTTTGGTCACAAGTTAAAAATAAGTAAAAGCAGAGCAAAAGAAAAATGTTTCCACATCCCTTGGTTAGGAATTCCATAGCAGGAGTATTTGTGCAATTCTGGAGCAACTAAAGGTAAACGGCTTAGAACAGTGGTTCCCAACCTGGGGGTTGGGACCCCTTTGGGGGTCGAACAACCATTTCCCAGGGGTCACCATAAGACAGTGAAGAAAAAGGGGTGGTTTCCAAGTAATTATGCAGTCTACATATCCCCCCCCCCACCCTGTAAGCTGGGTACTTATTTAACCAGCCTCAGAAGGACAGAAGACTGAGTCAACCTTGAGTTGGCTACCTAGGATTGGACCCTCAGTCTTGAGTGCAGTTTTGGCTACAATACAGCAATTTAAACATGGCACCATCAGGCTCCATGCCCAAAAAGTTCACATGAAAAGAAGGGAGGCTGTCTCTGCTCCCCTCCATTCATAGACTGATAAAGGCAATTGCCTCAATGTGCCTTCCCTCTCACAGAAATCTTCAGTGTTTCCTTCCCTCCCAACACACTGACCTTTTTTGCTGGTCACCAACTATAACTGTTATGAGTTATGACTCTATATTTACAAGTAGAGATGGGCACAAAACGAACAATTTTTCATTTCCGTTTTTGTTTTTCGTTTCATTACGCAATGAAATGACAAACGAATTTTGTCTCAAAAATGAAACGAAACGAACAGAAACACCAGAAATTTTGTCGTGCGTTTTGTTTTCGTTACGGCAATACAAGTGATCTGCTTTAAATGCTAAAAAAACCTCAAAAATTGAAATAAATGGTAACAAAATGGTAACAAATGAACGAAAATGAAAACAATTTTTGCAAAAATTTGCGAAAAAGGAAACAAACTGAAACAGACCCCCTAAACGACAAACGACAAACGAAATGCTGTTTTTTTTAATTCATGCCCATCTCTATTTACAAGTGCCATTCTCCATTTATTCATTTTCCATTGTTTTTACCAAGCTATAAAGTTGCATGTAATTTAAAATTGGGTGTAAATTATCATGGAGTCCCATACAGTTGAACCTCCTTGTGCAGATGATTATCCAATATAAATATGCTGAAATTGTACAGTGGATAATAACTCTTTCATATTATCCCTGGAAAACTCCAACTTCTCTAAACCTTGTGGCTGGCCCCAAATTAGAGGTGCTGAGGAGTACTTTGTGGCCAGATTTTCTTGTTGAATCTTGTAGTTAAAAGAAAAAAGATTATAAGGCATCAGGCTTGGCACAGGGAAGAAGATTCTTCATCCTCAGAGTGTGTGGTGGTGGGGGGAGAGATAAGCTTGCTTCAGAAATTGAGTGTTGTGGTGTGGAAATATCCCTTAAATCTCACAGATGAGTTTACAGGTGAAAGTTCTGTGAAATCAAACAGCAGTGATTGTCTTTCCTTGAAGTCTCCTTTGCCACTTCATTGCTGTTTGGAGATAAATGACACATTTAAAAGGGCATAAAACTCATTCAGTTGTGCAAGACAACTTGGTGTGATGGCCATCCAACAAAAACTTCATAACTCGCTGAAGTGTGACTTCAGGATGTCTCCAGGCCTGGGTAACCTGTACACCTTTCTAAAGTGTAATTTTTGAATAGTTGCATTCTTCTCTTTTTAGCGATAGTGTGTTCTGTATAACCTACAGATGACTTTAAGGTGTGTGATTTTAAGCGAAAAAGCTAAACAAGATGTATATGGGGGGATTATAAGAAGCCAAGTTATGATGCGATCAAATAATTGACTCAAAATATATCAATATTGTCTGCACTATGAGTATATCATCTTAAGGTCTGGGGCCCAAGCTAGCCTCTACATTCCTGAATGGTCACACCACTCTTGAGGGGTCCCTGTCTTTGGTCATCCCCAACCAATACATTTAAATGGTTGAAAAACTTCTCCTAAGGTTTAGATAGAGACTAGAGGTGTGCCATTTCGTTTTCCTTCTCCCTCCGCCCCTTTTTGGGAGGACTCCATTTCCAAGTCTTCATGGAAGTGAGAATATATCTCACACAGAAAGCTAAACCTCCAAATAAACACTGGGGCAGCTTACTTTGTGTATACAAAGTGGGCCTGAGACAGCCTGTAAGAGTAGGCTTGTTGCAGACAACTGAAGTGTAGATTGTGTCTGTGGGCAGGAACTCCCAGAATTTGGCCTAAAACATCCTTGGGAAATTTGAGGAGCTGGAGTTCAAAATAACCCAAATGGCATGCATCTATTTCTGAGTTTTCAACTTTTCATCAAAATATGTTTTATCTCACCATCATGCCACATCGACTCAGAAACTAGCAATAACTGGTATGTATGAATTAACTGAGTTGAATTTTGGAGGTAACAGGAGGGTAACTTATAAGCCACCCAGAATAGCCTTTGGGCTAGATGGCCATGGTATATAAATATAAATAAATAAATAAATAAATAAATAAATAAATAAATAAATAAATCTGTTTAAATTTCTTAAACTATGCATTCATTATTCATTATTAGGACTAACATGGAACCTAAACTGGTTAATGTTTCTTTATCATTGCAGAAGAAAGACCCACTAAGCATCATTGATGGCTGCAAAGATTCCCTGCCATAATCTTCACTGACTTTCCCCTCCTTCTCCTCCTGAAGGAAGAATGCAGTTTTCAAGGGTGAAGTGAGGATTAAAGTGATTTAGAGCTAAATCCTTCAAATGTCTAGTTAGAAATAATTTATTACCACTGGTTTTAGTATTCCACTGGCTTAAATGTTCCAGAAGAGCTTACTCCCAGGTAAAGGGACATAGCAGCCTTTATTGGGAATACTTAACAAAGATAAAGGGACACAATGAATCCTAGGCTGAGTTCCTGTGGTTTAAATTGGTAGATCTATGTGGTTTACTTTGATGAAATCTATAGAGGATTTATTCTCATATAGGTAAGAGAAAGTTTGCAGTTTGTTCTGCACAAAAATCTCTGAAAAAATATACATGTCTAACTGAAACACATGCTGTACAGTATATATTTACAGAATTTATTTGTGGGGGGAAATCAGAGTATATATGTAACTAGCAAACCAATACACCCATTAATAGTAATAGCACAGAAGGATTTGTTTCTTATTGAATTTGTATTGCGGTTTCTTATTGAATGTGTATTGGGGTTTTTCCCCATGTTAAACAACTGCAAGGCTATAAATATCTTTTTAGGAAACAAGGTTCATTGTATATTGATGGCTGAGCCATGGTGTGCCTACAGTAAGCTGTCCAGAGTAGCCTCTGGGCTAGATACCCACGGCGTATAAATAAATAAATAAATAAATAAATAAATAAATAAATAAATAAATACAGTATGCAGAGCCTGAAATGGATAAGTGAAAACCTGGTGCCTATCATGGGCCAAACTCCTGCTGGAGTTTGTGTACATTTCCATGGCTTACTGTGGTTAATCGATGAAGTGCTGTCATGAATTTTGGCTGTGCAATCAGACATAGGTACAATTGCATCTGATTGCACAGCCTTCCAATGTAAACTGATAGGGTGCAAAACCATCAGACAGATAGTAAGGACTGTGCTGAAGGGGTATCCTTGCATGAAGCTCATGTTCCACTGGTATCCTATGTACTAGATATCACATGCAAGTTACTCTTCTGAATTTCGGCTCTGCTGAACTATTGTTGGGCCTACTTGAGAAGCAAGGCCAGGAGATTATAAGGAATAGGAGAAAACAACAGAAATAAACAACCAGGCAAAAATTAAAAAATAAAGAAGACAAAAACATTGTGGAACCTTAAAGACTATCTGCTATATTTTAATATTAGCTTTCATAGGAAAGTCCACTTCTTCAGACTGGTCCACGGAAGCTCATATAGGAGTTAAAATCTTTAAGGTTCCACAATGTTTTTGTCTTCTTTATTTTTATTTTTATTTTTGTTTTGTTCCTGCCTGACATGCGAGGACAAACTAACATGGTTACCTCTTCCAAAATAACAAGGGAAGCTTTTCTCAAAAAATTGATTTGGGGAAGGGAGGTTTTTTTTTTTAAAATTGTGTAGTAGAGAACTAAAATAATGGCTTTTGGTAGTGGGACGGCTAAAAAATCTTGTTAATAAATAAATAAATAAATAAATAAATAAATAAATAAATAAATAAATAAATAAATAAATATTAATTTTTTTCAGCTAAGGTTTTATTGTAATCTCCTAACAAACTTAAATAGTAACTTAATGTTCATTTCAGTGTTATAAAACTGCCCCCTCCAACCTTAATAAGGGTTTCAAGATATGCAAACTATTTAAGAAATGATTTGTTTACCTTTGCTACCTCCCTGGTGAGTATCCATGGCCAAGTGGGGACTTGAACTTAGGTCTCATGAGTCTACTGTATCGCTCTGTCCACTGCACCATCCTGGGCCCACGTTTCCTTAGAACTTTACTAAAACTGAATGTGACCCTTGGGCTGAAAAAGTTTCCTATACTCAGTCTACCTTGACCATGGCCAGCTTACTACACACCAAAGTGAGGTGGTTGCCTCAGTCAATAGATGCTGGCAGTCTATGCTGAATAATACCCTTGATTTTGGTGGAGAATGCTGTTCTATCATGAGAGCTGAGGTGTAATCAAGCTGCCAGTCATGCCAGGTTAGCCAATAATAATCAAAGGACTATGACGACTGCACTACCAGAGCCACTAGGGCAGGCATGCCCAAACTTCAGCCCTCCCAGAATTCCAAGCCTGTATTTCCAAATGGCAAAGGACTGTGGGAGATGTAGTCCAAAACATTTGGAGGGCCAAAATTTGGACATGCCTGCACTAGGGTATCAAAGTAGAGCAGCCATCCACGGAAAGCCATTGAGACTGAGCAAGCTAGAGAGAGATTAAAATCAGAAGGTGAGCAGATGGAGAAGATTCCATTTCTAGCTCATTGTTAGCCATTTATCTGAAAATAGCAACAACAGATTTTGGCACAGTAATTAGATTCATTTCCTCATACAGACCTGATATTCTTCCTTTATTCACATGACTATTATTTATTTTTATTCATTTATTGTACTTTGATGCCACTTTTCTCCTGGCAGTAAGACTCGACTACCCACTGCCTACAAGACAGGGATATACTGCTGATTTTTCTGAACATTTGGTGATTGATTATTTGCTAGATGCTTCCTCCCATGTCTTTCTAATACACGGGATGCCAACGTTGTGGGGGTTAAAGAAAAAAAAAACCCAGTTTGTTGCAAAGGACAGCTGTGCATCCCAGTGATAATTTTTTATTATTTATTTATTTATTTATTTATTCTTGCATTGTTATTATATATTATATACAGTGAACCCTTGTATAACAAAAAGTTTGTATAACATAAAATCTGTACAACATAAAAAATTCTGGAGATAGGGGAAATTTGCTTAACAGAATTGCCTATGGGGCAAATCTGTAGAACATAAAAATGGGATAACTCCATTTTCAATGCATTCCTATGGGAAATTTGTATCAAGGAAAATTTGCTTAACATCATTTCATTTGGAACGAATTAATTCCTTTATACAAGGTACCACTGTATTAGGAATCTGCGAATGTAAACATGAGATGAGTTATAAGAATGCCTCTGTTTTGGCACGTTAAAGCCGAAGCATGGGGACTGGGGAGACATCCACACAGAGATCTGCTTATGTTGTTTGTAATGAGAAACTGCTGTATTGCTTGGGGGCATGATGGGCCCCTGTGGTTATCATACTCCTCAAACACTCAGTCTGAATTAGGTGGAAGATATGTACACACATAGGCTTTCACCAGGAAAAAAGGCCAAACGTATATACTGTGCTTAATGCAAGTGGCTACTGAGATCTGTAACATTGATTGAAAAAGTAGTATTTTGCCTAAAGGCCCTTTAGGAATGGATGTCTCATATTGACTTCAAGGGGAGTGGAGCATGCCGAGAAAAGAGATGTTTTTAACATGCATCAGCTAATATTTTTATTTTTTTTATGGCAACCCGGAAGGAGCTTTAAAAGCAGCAGATTCATTTTTCATTGTAATAAAACATGGAGGAAGATAAAAAATAGCGAGGGAGGCGGCTCCACCTGAGACAAAGATAAAGAACGATAATATTGTAGCATGGGGTTAGTGATTCAGCAGTGATTTCAGCTCTGAGACAAAGCAGACTGGAAACAACTTCTAGTGAACAGCTCTTTAATCAGGGAGAGACAAGACTGGGGACTGGGGAGAGGAGGTTACATTTATAGGCACCCAGACTGGCTAGGAAAAGATACATTTTGGAGGGAACAATGACAACCAGTCACAAGGCTGCCTTTTGGCGGGAACCAATAGGATTGAAGATCCAAATGCAGCAACTATAATCAACCAATAGGCCTGTTCCCTTTTGAACAGGGAGGCAGTTACTCAACCAGCAATTACAGATCAATACACAACACCCCTCCCCCCCTGGTGGGCACAGCACACGTAATCCTTTAGATATTGTGGGGCCCTGTGACTTCTAGTTGATCTCCTGACTACGGGTGTTGCAGGGGCTTCAGCAGGCAGTGTCTGTGGTGGAGAGTCTACTGTAATCGTTTCGTCTGATACAGAGGGGGTTTCAGACAGCTCAGTGTCCCTGATCTGTTCCTCGGCACCATGAGGACCTGCAGGAGTAGATTCATTTGCTGACGCCACTGGCACCTGCATTCCTGGGGCATCTCCGCTCTGGTCTTGTAGCTGGGGCTCATTAATGGGGGTAGTGTCACTCTCAGGCTGCAATTCACCCATACTGGTACCAACTCTACTGGGCGCTCTGCGCCTCAGTTGGTCCACGTGCCTACGCCAGACCCTGCCATCTTCAAGGGTCACGTAATACGAGACTGGCCCAGATGCTCTGGTAATCACCCCTGGCACCCACAGGGGACCTCTGGCATAATTCCTCACCCAGACCAAATCTTCAGGCGCAAAATACCTTGTAGAGTCGCTCTCTGCCTGTGGAGGTGCTCTAGCCTTGCGGTTTGGCATTTTGTCTGGGTGGACATAGTCCAGCACCGTCACCAGTCTTCTACCTAGAAGCAGCTCTGCTGGCGACTTGCCCGTAGTAGTACACGGCGTCGCATGCTGCAAGAACAACATTCGGGCAATGCACGTTGACCAGTCACCCTCCATCAAGCATGCAAGGGATCCTTTGGCTGTCTGCACCATGCACTCAGCCTGCCCATTGGATGAGGGATGAAAAGGAGCTGAGGTGACCCCTCTTATGAAATTATCGGCCAGAAATGCCCTGAATTCTTGGGATACAAAGGCTGCTCCATTGTCTGAGACAATGGTCTCGGGCAACCCATGGGTTGCAAACAGCTGTCTCAGCACCTTGATGACTGCAGCTGATGACATGCTGGGAACCATAGCCACCTCTAACCATTTAGAATACTCATCAACGATAACCAAAAAAACCTTTCCTTGGAATGGCCCAGCAAAATCTAAGTGCAGCCGGCTCCAGGGAGTCCGGGTCTGCTCCCACCAGTGGACTGGTGCTCTGGCCACTTCTGGGCGTACTTCCTGACATGCCTTGCACATCCGTACCCATCGTTCAACCTCTTGGTCCATCCCAGGCCACCATACATAGCACCGGGCCAGCGACTTCATCCTGACCATTCCCGGATGCCCCATGTGCAGTGTATCCAGAACCCTGTTTCTCAGTGGTGCTGGGATGATTACCCTGTCTCCCCATAGGAGACAGCCCTTATGCAGGGATAACTCATGTTGCCTTGTTGCATATGGTCTAAATTTTTCCTCATGCGGCCACCTGGCCATCCCCTCCCCACCCAAGTGAGCACACGGGAGAGAGCGGGATCTTTCCTTGTTCTCTCAGCTATTTCAGTGGCAGTTACAGGGGGCCCCGGGAGTGTTTCCAGCATCATCACTCATTCAGCTGGGGCAGGATCTGCATCGCACACACCAGGAAGGGGCAAGCGACTAAGTGCATCAGTGTGGCACAGCCTTTTCCCTGGAACATGGGTCAGGGTGTACTGGAACCCATTCAGGAATATAGACCATCGCAGCATTCTTGGGGAGAGAATCTGCGGCGTCTGTTTGTTTGGGTGGAACAATCCTAACAGAGGCTTGTGGTCAGTTTCAAGGAAGAATTGGCGACCGTATAAATAGTCATGAAACTTTTTAATCCCTGCCACTATTGCCAGGGCTTCCTTGTCAATTTGTGCGTAGTTGCGCTCCGTTGGCGACAACGTACGAGAATAGAACGAGATGGGCTTTTCTGACCCATCCGCTTCCCTAGCTAACTCTCAGGCGATGGAGTCCTGTTCCACCACATTCAGCAACCCAATAGGATGCTTAGTTTCAAAATCAAGTCATTTTGATGTGTCAGTCAAACTATCCCACAAGTGCATCTCCTAACGCTTGGCATGACTTTGTTTCTTTATCAATAAAATATGACACTTGAGGCTGCCACTTCACTTTTCCTAATGAGAGGGACGGCCCCATATTCCAGGTGTGCTGATGATCTGCTTATTTGTGTAAGCACATCATGAAAATGTTCTTTCATCGCTCGTATGTTAGTGCTGTTTTCTAGAAATTAGCAAGCTATGATATGGGACTGACAAATAATAATAATTATTGGTGCATAATTGCTTGATTTTAAATCAATTATTTTTCAAGTATTTTAATTGATATTATATCAATTAACATATCAAAAGAGGGAAATGCCAAGTCCATATTATTACTATTAACTACTATTCTCCTTTATTCGATAGTTTTCGTAGAATGGTAGACAGAATGCTATTGTTACTAAGCTCATCCAATCTCGCCTGATTTCGGAAGCTAAGCAGGGTCGGCCCTGGTTAGTACTTGGATGGGAGACCTCCAGGGAATACCAGGTGCTGTAGGCGCCTGGAGAAGGAACTGGCAAACCACTCCAGTCTTCCTGCCAAGAAAACTCCATGAACGTGCGGTCACGAAGAGTCGGTCACGACTGTAATGACACAACACACACATATAATAATATACACAGTATATTAATATTGATTATATTATTGGTGAGATATGAAAAGCCAATCTTGTTTGTAGTTCCCTAGAGTAGCTCAAAATTTTGATCCTTCCCCCTCCCTGCCCCCCCCGGATTAGAAGGCGGGTATCTCAGGTATACTAATTCAATTCTCTACTGTGACTCCAGGGAGAAGAGCCAACCTATGTGTCTTTGGGAAAGCTGTACAGTTCCAGGGTACTCCCAGAAGAATGGAATTCAGAGCCCCGTGGCACAGTGGTTAAATGCCTGTACTGCAGGTAAAACTGCGCTCATGACCTGGGGTTCAATCCCCGGTAGCCAGCTCATGGGTGACTCAGCTTTCCATCCTTCCGAGGTCAGTAAACTGAGTACCCAGCTTGCTAGATGGGCAATGTGTAGCCTGCGTAATTAAAATGTAAACCACCCAGAGACTACTTGAAGTGGTATGGGGTGGGATATAAGCAGAACACTTTGCTTTGCTTTACTCCATTCAGAGTACTCTGTATCTAGAAAACCCTGAAAAGGGTTGCCATAAGTCAAAACTGACTTGACGGCACATGATTATTGTTCTTATCCTCCTAGAATTCCAGTGTGGTCTAGTGGGTAGAATGATGAGTTAGGTCTCAGGAGACCTAGGCTTGAATCCTCATTTGGCACAGAAATGGATGGGGAGGTGAGGTGGAACTGTCCAAAACACTCCTTAAATATCTCACTTAACAGCTGGGGTTGCTATAAATTGGTTCCAACTTAACAGCTAATAACACAGAACATCCTCCTAGGCAAGGTCCCCTCTAAGGGAACCTGGTGGGGTGGGAGGCTTTGGTAGTGCAGGCGCAGGCCTTCCATCCTCTCGAGAACAATGCTGAGGATCATTCCCTATCTAATCTGTGTTATTCTTACTGCTTCCCCTTCTCACCCCTCACCTGTCCTTGCTTTCTCCTTCAGTCAAAACCCAGCAGAAGGTGGTTGAACAGCAGCTGGAGTTGATTTCAGCTGATTTTCAGTAACGTAGTTAAGTACATTCAGACCCTGAACTGAAGAGCTTAACTGGATGTTGTGTCGCTAGGGGCCACCACCAATGGCCATGAGTTACAGGATTCCTTCCCCTGCCATAAATATTCACAGCCATTATTTCACTTACTTCACAGTGTTGTCAACCTAACCTGTCGTGCTCGTGGTGCTGACTAAGACCTCAGACATCTGCCTACAAAATCCTGCTATGTCGTCGTCGTCGTCGTCGTCGTCGTCGTCGTCGTCGTCGTCGTCGTCATTTTAGAACTGCAGAGCTGGAAGGGACCCTGTGGATCATTAAATCTAGCCTCTATCAAGGATCATGTTCTCAATGCCTGGATCTGCAGCCAGATGTTTAAACCACTGAGCTACCCGGCCGTTTTTCTATTTGTACCCTAAAAAGCATCAAGATACGAATTCCACTGAGGTTCAAGATCAAGTCCACTTCTGAAATGAAGGCTTAAAATTCTGAGCATTCTCTACAAGATCTTTGGATATATCCTCTCCACTTTCATCTGTGTTTTTAGCCAGATTTTTTTATCTTGTTTCGATGAAGAGCAAACTGGGTGAAGGCCCTGGATGAGGATGCTTTGACCTTTCTAGTCAGCAAAAACATCTAATGAGCACACACGTTAATGGAGAAATCAAATAAAATGACTCGAGCCACTTTTTAAAAGTCCACAGGGTGAGGTCTACACACGTTACATGCTTTTTCATTTTCACATCCCCAATGGCATTGACAGAATAATGGCTCAAGGGAAACAAGACCCATCAACTTCTCCAAAACAGTTGTTTTTTTCCTTGACTGCAGCATTTTAATCGTTTTGCACTTTCTAGCTTTTAAGAGGAAATAAATTGTGGTCTCCAGGATTTGGGGGAAAAAACCAAGGAACAAGGACGAACACATCATGAAAGGAGCATAGAGCTAAAACACCCTCCCCTGACCTGGAGTTATCCAGATGTTTTGGACTACAGCTCCCATTGTACTGGTTGGAGATGATAGTAGTTGTAGCCCAACATGCCAAGGCCTTCAGAATCTTGCCTTGAACTAGCCATTTGGTTGCTGATTTTGGCCTCTGTACAAAAACAGCATCTGTGCTGTCTTCCATAAACTGAGCATATGTTTCCAATCTATTCCTCCTCCTCCCCCCTCCCCCCGCCAGAATTGGCAAAGTTTTGACACAGTTGTTGTGAGTTTTTCGGCTGTTTGGCCGTGTTCTGGAAGTTTTCAGAACACGGCCAAACAGCCTGAAAAACTCACAGCAACTATCAGATCCCGGCCATGAAAGCCTTTGAGAAGGTTTTGACATATTTGAGGACATGACTAGACAGGGGAATTTGAAGTGATTCAGGTCATGTTTAAAGGGTTCTTACCTTCAGTGTGTTCTATTTTATCTCGCACTTGAGCAATCCTTTAATTCACTTTCTTCTCCTGTGAGAAGGCTCAAGACACCACTTCAGATCAATCCAGTTTCTTCCCCTTTCTATTATGGGTGTCCACTCACTAATTTAGTAAAGTGGCATAGCGCTACAGCAATATATTGATTTCGCATGAATACTCCCTTAATATGAAATACTGTTGCATCACTTGGCAGAATACTTTTTTAAAAATTTTGAGAAGAGGGAAATAGAAGATAAGTTTTCTCCATCACATTTTTTACTGTCACACCCCATTGCGTACACCACAGGATTGTCACCACAGAGAATGATCTAAGCAAATTAAGCAACCACACAGACTTCAGAATGGGATAATCAAGAGTGCTCCCAATCACACCAAAAAAACTGCAGCCCTAGTGCCATGTCAGAAAGGAATGGAATTGGTTGCAAAAGGTGTGGGATGAAATGCTTTTATTTAAAACTCATGTGGTCACCAGATACTGTAACAGGGTAAACTAAGCAGCACCCAAAACTAAGCTGTATGCTTGTCTGATTACCCCCTGAGTAGAAAAAACACTTGAAACACTTGACTTGCTAAGAGTGCCGATTAGACCTGAGTCAAAACTGTTCATTACTGTGGTATCCAAACTAGCCTCCCCATAACTAAAAATAACCAAAGAAAATACTGGGTTCAGAGAGAGAGATGAGCCAAGAGGTATCAGCTGCATGGTGACGGAGGCATCTTATATATAAAGGAAATGGTACAAACATTGTCTTCAGTCAGTGAAAGATATTGTTCTACACTGGAGAACAGCTGCACAAAGGATTGGCCCCATCATGAGCAGAGCAAGGTACCCTTCTCAGGCAGCAGTTTAAAGGGAAGAGAGAGGGCAGTGTTCTACATTTTTCTATGACCTCTTGAGTGCATGTTGTGCAACATGGTGGTTGAGTTGTGATGGAACTATTTAATTGCTAGTGTTCAAATGAACTCAGAAAAAACCACCCTGGGGGATTCTGGGAGTTGTCACCCAAAATTTACTTTTCCAAGTTTTGATGCTGATGTTAGATTAAATTACTAACTAGGGATGGGCATTTCGTTTCAGAACCAGCAGGTTGTGAAACGAACCGTGCAAGCCCAGGTGGTCCTCAGAACCGGCTGATACATGCAGATCCAATTGCTTTACCTTTCTTTGTCTCGTGCAGAGTTAAAATCCAATGAGGAAGCATGCTGCAACATCATATGTGCTAGATCTGTGATACTGGCCAATCAGGAGCTGTGCAGGGACAGTCATTATCCTGCCTCCTTCTCTGATTGGTCAGTAGCACGAAGCAGGAAAGCAGAGTACCTGGGCTTGTGTGGGTTGTTTCGTAACCTACTGGTTCCGAAACGAAATGCTCATCCCTATTACTAACCCAGCTAAATACTCTACAATTGGACTGGAGGGAAGCACCTTTGTAATTCATTTCAGATATCAAAATGTTTTGAGCTACTCTTGATTGTATCCCTTCTATACTTTATTGAAGAGGCATCCCTATTCTTAGACATGTGGGGACCAATTCAATAACAGGGATGGGAAACTTCATTTTTATGGACTTCCATTTCACAGCCAAGTTAAGGCATGATAAACTGAGGTATAGTTTACTTCCAGGCTGAAACTGTTTGACAATAAAGTTTATCTACTAGATCAGCCATTCTAAACCTCCCCACCCCCAGCTATGACCTTGAACAGAATATGAAAGAAATGTAAAGGCCATATTAAAACTGTAGACATTGCAAAACAAACCTTATAAGGTGGTATGTGAAGAATTGTTTCCAGTGTGAGGCCCCATTGAAATGCATGTGTCCCCTCCCTGGTGGGCCATATGGCCACCTTGAGATTGGCATTACAGTGCTACTAAATAACCTGTATGCCATTTTATCTCATTAAAAAAAGATAAAAATTAACTAAGGAAAGCAAATAAAAAGTCAAAACAATACAAAATAACTTAGGGCGCTTTTACACGACCCCTAAGATCTGCTGGCAACTTAAATTCAGACCAGAGATCTTGGGGGTTTGCTCCTCTTGCTGTGTTCCCACCCTTCTGCACTCCCTTGCTCCTGTCTGAGTGAGGGGAGGGAGAAAAAAAAGGGAGAAAAAAATGCAGGCTCACCTCCGCTCTGCATCGGGAGCTGCCCCGGGAAGCATTCCAGTCTCTTAAAGGGGCGGGGGACAAAAACAACCAAACAGAAGGCGGGGAGAGCCCGGCACTCACTGCTTTGCAATCCGCATCAGAAATTTTTCACCTTCGGAGACCAGGTACTTGGAAAATGCGCTGGGACGTGCTTAGGTGGGCATGGTCGTACTTAATTTTTTTTTTAAGTCTGGAGCTGGTGGGAAAACAATTTTAAGCTCCTCATCTGGGAGCCCTTTGCCTCGGATTTTAGGAGTTGTGTAAAAGTGCCCTTAAACTACAGTGTATAAAGATAACACAATTCAAGACGGAGGAATCTGTGGGTCTGTACAGATAACTCTGGAGAACCCACAAGCCTGAGTTTATGATGGAATAAGCATGATGTTTCATTGTTGATAAAAATAATGCTCCATAGGGAAATGAATTGGTCACTTCCACAAATGAAGTGTTATGGGGATCTTTAATCCATTTCTATTGCAAGGTCATTCAAATGCAGGTGACTTTGGTTGACAATGCATTTGAACTGGGCACATTCAATAATGGGGCTCATTTTGCATTCAGGCCTCTAGGCACAATGGTCAGACGAAAGAATAACAATAATTAGTGAAAGCAAGGAAGGCAGGTTCAGTGATAATTGTAAGCAAAGTAATTTAGAACCAAATAAACTTGGTGTATACATATAATTAGGACACAGGTAAACATGTTGGGCATTTGTAACATTGGGGAGTGAAGTCACAGAGTGCTGAGAATACAGAGATTGAAATATAAAATTAGCCACCATGAAATGTTTTCCACTTGGTTTATGCTTGTCCAGCTATGACTGGTGTAACTTATAATTAGCCTCTCTGTCTACACTAGTGTGGTTCCAAAGAACGGTGGATTAAGAAGAAACTCTAGAATTTCTCAGCACCTTGACAATTTACAACCTGAAATGCTACACTTAGTCCATTAAAGATTTTCCCCCTCCTTCCCTCTTTCATGGTGACATTTTAGTACAGCTAGGGAAATTTGCCATCTTGCCATTTATCATTTTCAGGGCATGGATAAAAAATAGAGGGTTGCTATGAAGAACACAAATAAAATGGATTGCATGTATAGAGGTGAGCTGAAGAAAGCTGATAAATATACTCCCCTGAATGTCAGCAAATGTCACTCGAGAAGCCATTTGCGGCTACCGTAAGAGCCTCGTGAACCAACAAAGAAGAGTAGTGAAAACCAGGCCGAACAGGCTGGGCGTACTCACTTCCACATGAATAAGCAATGAGTGCGCTCAGAAGTTACACCAGAGAAGTTGTTAAACTTGATAGATGAAGCTTTTCATTCAAACCTCCATCTTATGAACCACATCCTTAAAGGCATCGGGGAACAAAAGAGAGATCTTTGCTATGCACTGGAGGATGGATTTAAACATTTTCTCCATTCCACTTTGTTCCAATTTGTTTAAATAAATATCTTTAGTGCAACCTACCCTAGCAGCACACCTATGGTAGTGTGGCTAACCTCTATTAATATCAGAACCATAAGGACAGAACACTAAGGAGTAGAGATGGGCACGAATCAAAAAAATGGCATTTCGTTTGTCGTTTGTCGTTTAGGGGGTCTGTTTGTTTCTGTTTTTCGCAAATTTTTGCAAAAAATTCATTTTCGTTTTCATTCATTTATTACCATTTTGTTACCATTTCAATTTTTTGAGGGTTTTTTTAGCATTTAAAGCAGATCACTTGTATTGCCGTAACGAAAACAAAACGCATGACAAAATTTCTGGTGTTTCTGTTCGTTTCGTTTCATTTTTGAGACAAAATTTGTTTGTCGTTTCGTTGCATAATGAAATGAAAAAATGAAAACGGAAACGAAAAATTGTTCATTTTTTTCCCATCTCTACTAAGGAGTATGAAAATAGTATACCACCATCTAGTGTGTGGGGGTGTCTCCCACACATCCTGTCAGTTGACCACAGTCTTACTACTATTTTTCCTTTTTCCTCTGCAAGAAGAAATCTTCGACTGTACTATTTTTTGTGTGTATGATTGCAATCTTAGATTGATTAAAAAATTTGGAGATCTTTGCTGTCAATTATACCAAGATCCGTTCATCCAGTTGTTTTATTTCCTATTGGCTTTCTTTCGATAAAGAGAGTCAAGGTGGGTCACAAAATACTTAAAAGGCAAATGCAGCTAGAATACAATAAATTCCAACATTAAAAGGTATTAAACACTTCATTGTATTAAAACATTACATTATTTAAATAAAAAGGTCTAAAACCACATTTTAAAACTACAACAAATCATTCAAGCCGATTTCTTGGCAACCGGTCACTCATAAAAAGCTGACAGGAGAATAATTGGGAGGGATCCCTCCTGATCTCCCTTGGTAGATAGTTCTGTGGCTTGGGAGCAGCAGCTAAAAAGGCACTGTCTTGTGTTCTCACTAATAATTGTACTGAAAGATTTTCAGGTATTCCTTTTTTATCTTTCCCAAGGTTGTCTGGCCCAATAATGGTATGATCACATGGGAAAATATACCACAGTTTTATTCCCTTGTGGAATTGAATTTCAAGTGCAATCCAATTTCCAATGATCACATGGCATATGGGGGAAATGCGCTTCAGCCTAAACTGAGTCTATGCTCATACTCAACCTTTTTTCTAGCTGCAAGACTGGGCTGGAGCAAATGCCTAGAAGACAGAAGGGACACTTAAGGAAATTGCTCTTATTAACACACACAACCCTTATTCTCATCATCGTCATGCAGGGGTGGGTGGTGGGTGAAGAACACATTTTAAGAGATAAAACAACTTCACAGTAATTCGTACAACTATAATGTGGGATATGCCAGCATTATTATTTCCGTTTTGTAGGCAGCGTATACGTGTTAAGAAAGAGGAAAGCAATTGAAAGCCACGAGTTCATGTTGAGATGAGCTTATATTAGACCATGAAAATGCCTCCATAGATCCTAAGCCATGTTGCTTTTTAGCAGGCTGTTCACTTCGGTCCTTTGGTTGTTCAACACCTTGAAAGGAAATGTGCCAGTTCTTAAACCTTCCTGTCAACTGATAGCATGTCTTCAGGATTTAATGTGGACTGTATTGATTGCAATGCTGGTGTGATACTGGAAACCATGATCTTTCATCGGTGCTCAGAAAAATATTCTCATATGCAAGGGAAATACACAAATGCTCCATAAGCCGATGAAAAGCCTCATAGCTTTTGGGCTGGGTTTATGTTAGACTGAACTCCCAGAAATGATATTTTTTTATTTTTAATGCAATAAATAAATCCAACATGCACATTCCATGAAATTGGCCCCAAGTATCAGACTGATGCTAAAGCATAACCAACACCCTGAAACACAACCCAAGCATCCCAAAAGAGGACAATTACCATTTATGTTGGCTCTTATCCATATTTATTTTCTATACTGCTTGGGTTTTGCCAGTAATTTTGGTCTGTCCTTCCCAGGCCTGTTAGAAATTTATCCCAGTTATATATTGGTTCTGCATTGGGTAGTCATTAAATCAAATGCTTTGCTACTTTCTTTGCTCTATCTTTTCTTAACTAGGATCTGTCTTTCTTAATGAAATTCAAGAATCATACATTGCATTGTCCCTAAAATCTATCCCTCATACCAAGTAAAGTCAACATCTAGAAATATGTCATCTCACCTTATGTTGATACACTGAACATGAGAAGACCAAGTATTAGTAGCTTGTCATATGAATGGAAATACCTGCTCATTTGGCATGGACTCAAAAATAAGGTAAACGAAAAATAGAAAAGAATAGAAAAGAAAAATGTGTGTCAGCATCTTGGATATCTGGTGACTTATGAAGAATGTTCTATCAGAATATTTTACTGAGTACAGACAATAAAGGAAGTACTACGCAAATGTGAAATATGTGGATACCACAATGAAGGCTTATTTTAATAGCTGTGTTATGAAATAATACACAGGTTAGATATTAATGGTGTAAATATTTAAAATAATAGATTATCATTGCTGTGCATTAATTCATGGCCAGGCAAGTTTTAAAAAACCATTAAAATTAAAATTAAAATTAAAAACACTTTAATTTTAGTATTTTGTAATTGGGGCTTTCCAATGCAGGTGTAGTCATGCCCCCAAAGAGGTTTGATTGGTTCCGGAGAAAAGAACTGTTATCAAGAAGTACACTGTGTCTCACCTCTTAGCATACCATGTTTTTCATTGTGTTGTATGAGAGATTCAGTAAGATGAACAAAATCCGTTCAAGAACCAGGGAAATGTATTTCAGAGAAAGCATCGTTACCATCCTCATCGCCAGCACCAGCAGTAGCAGCAGCAACACGGCCATTGCAGTAATAGTAGCAGGAACAGTGATTTTGTAAGCACGGTGTTTTTTAGGACTTCAATCTGTGCTTGTTATAATGTCACAAGTAAAGATAAAACACAAAATCATTTATTCTCTTAAATTGAAAAAAATGTAAACTCAAAACCCTGATCTTCTAGTTGAAACCAGATTTTGGCCAGTGATATCTTAAGAGGAGTGCCACCAATTTCAGTAATTTCAGATTCTGAGCAAGAACGGTTGCTTAGATGGCCATGTGTGTTACTTCAATTCCTTTGCATTGTAAAAGGTTAGGAAGTAAGGGAGAAAGAGCAAATCAAAGTGTGGTGCTTATATACCACCACATAGCATTTAAAGCGCTCTTGGGGTGGTTTACAAGTAATTATGCTACACATTGCCCACCCTCCTGATGCCAGCAAGCTGGGTACCATTTTACCAACCTCAGAAGGATGGAAGACTGAGTGAACCTTGAACCTGCTACCTGTCATTGAACCTCAGTTCGTGAGTACAGTTCTGGCTGCAGTAGAGCAGTTTAACCACTGTGCGATGAGGCTCTTTGCTCTGTTAGGTGTCCATCTTCTCAGGTGAGTCCCTGGGCTTCTGACCTCCAAAAATTCCCTGCCTGGAAGAGATCACTGAATAGGATGTTTCTTCACACAATCCTACAATGCATGAGATACCTTGAGAAGAAAACACTCAATTTTTTTTCATATGTTTTGTTGCTGCTTCTTTGCATCCCTTGAGTGACTACTGCTATACTGCCATTTGAAATAAATGAATACCAATATTTTTGAGACAGAGAAGTTATCACAAGCAGATGGCATCAGAGAAACCAAACAGAAGCCACTCAGAGTAATAGACTAGCCAGCAACTTGGCCAGTCCTTTGTCCCCATCTCCTTAGTGAGAAAGGCAGGGTTAAAACAAAACAAAACAAATACATCTGATTGGCTGCGATCTCACTTTTTCCTTGGATTTGAGACTGAGTGTGGGATCAGATGGAGGTACAGATCACATTGTGACATGGTCCAGTACCACCTACTTTCCAGAGATCAGATGGTGTATATGAGATGGCGAAGCAGCCTCAAACTTTCCCTGTGCCCAATCTGCACCTTTTTATTTTATTTTATTTTATTTTATTTTAATAAAGTAAACTTTATTATAAAACCAGTCACCAACACCCCAGACAAAAACAGTGACCCCCAGGCATCCGATACATTGGATATACATTAATAATAAAACAAATTCAAATTAACAATATGTACAATTCTATATAAATTAACAATTAACAATCCACAAGGTTTACTTAGCTTTTAACGTTTTAATTACCCCAGATTGGTCAAACATACTCATATAATTCAGTAGCTTCTCAAACCATTCCTCCTCTTTCTCATTGACCTTAAACCCTTTCATTCTGCATATCTTCATAGTTAGGTATTCTAAAATTATATTATTTAATTTTTTCCTCCATTGGTTCACCACTAGCTGTTCTGCATTTTTTCCAATTACTTGCTATGACCTGTCTGGCTGCAATTACCATCAGGTTTACCCTTTTACATTCCTCTTTTGTTTTTAACTCTGTTCTACCCAGGCTAATGAGAACCATTAATTTTGATATTTCCACTTTCCTTCCCACAATTTTCGATATTTCTCTACCAATCAGTCTCCAAAAATTATTAACTAGAGGACAATCCCACCACATATGACTGTACGTTCCCATTACTCCACACTTCCTCCAGCAATTTTTGCTTCCCAACTTTGTAATATAATACAACCTTACTGGTGTGTAATACCATTTTTGTATCAGCTTCAACCCCTGCTCCTGGATTATCCTAGAGGTCGTAACAAAGGGCGGTTGCTGAAAGATTCTATCCCAATTTTCGTCTAAAATTTGTTCCTGAATATCTAGCTCCCAATATTCTTTTAAGCTTTCCTCTAGTGATTCCCCCATATTTAATAAAACCTTATACAATTTTGAAACTATTTTGGTCCTATCTATCCTGTATCCTTTCACTAATTCCTCGAAGGGGGTAATATTTCTTTTACCACAATTTTTAACTTCTTTCTCCTTCAACAAGGAGGAGATTTGGTTTTCTTTGTAACCAATTAATCTTATTCCAAATTCCACTTTCCTCTTCCATCATATTTTCTGTTTCCCAAATTTTATTCATATTCTGGATTAAAATCTCCTTTAATTTATCCCCTACCTCTTTTGGGATGAGCTTCCTTAATGGGGCAAATTTATCATAATACCATATTTTTGTAAGTGGTGAGAGGTCAGGAAAAAGCTTTTTCCCCACTTCTCCCATACCAAAAGAGGCACCGTAAATGTTGATAATTTTTCTTCTTTTCTTTTCTTTATCCTCCTTTCGAAGATTCTTATTTTCCCTCCTACTGCTTCCAAATTCTCCCGCTCTATAATCCCAAATCTTCCCCCTGTTCTCCCTCCAACCAAATCATAAGATGTTTCAGCTGATAAGCTTCATAATATAAAATCAAATTGAGAATCCCCCATCCTCCATCTTGGATCCTATGGTACCTAGATCTACCAGCTGTCCTTGGTTTCTTGGTTGCAAAAACAAATCTATCTTTTGACCTTTGCCACACCTTCAGAATTCGTTCCGGTATGTGCCAAGGCAATACATAAAAAAGGTAAGTTAATCTGGGTAGCAGAAACATTTTAACTAAAGCAATTCTTGTGCTGATTGAGTCCTTCCTTTTCTCCCATGTTCTCAACTTTGATTGAATACTACTCCAAATATTTTTATAATTATGTTCAAATATTTTCTTCACATTTTTAGTTATCATTACCCCTACTTTACCTTCTTCTTTGCTATAGGAATACCCAATGATTTAGAGGCTTCTAGCTGAGTTTTAGGTTTCACATTTAAGCACATCATTGATGATTTAGAAAAATTAACTTTTAACCCTGATACTTTTTCAAATCCTTGAAAAAATTCTTTTAACGGCACAATTGCAGTCCCCAGGTCCTTAACTGTCACCATCATATTATCTGCATACATTGTCAGAAGCTCCCCTTATGCTCTCCCTTTCCCTGGTGTTTCAAATCCTTTAATCTCACTATTCTTTTTAAGTTTAATTGCTAATGGTTCTAATGCTAAAATAAAGAGCATGGGAGAAAGTGGACAACCTTGCTTTGTACCACTTAACACTTGGGCATATATTTTTAAATATATATTTCAAATAATTCCAATCCACCGAATCAAATGCTTTATAAATATCCAATGACAGGAGAGTAAGAGGCAAATCCTTATTTTTTCTAAATATACCATACCCATTACCTTCCTAACTGCATCCACCAAGTACTTCTGGGGTATAAACCCATATTGATCTTCTCCCACTAATTGTGCAATACCTTTTTTAACCTTGTTGCCATAACTTTAGCAAATATTCTATAATCCATATTAGTAACAGATATTGGCCTATAGGAGTCTGGCAGGGTTTGATCTTTTCCCGGTTTGGCAATCAATACCAACCTTGATTCCAACCAGGTAGGTGGAGATGAAGCTCCATTCAAAATACTTTGGTACAGTACAGTCATATGTGGCACCAATATATCCTTAAAATGCTTATTATATATCACATTAAACCCATCCAGTCCGGGTGTCAATTGCACATTCATAGAATCAATTGCTGTCCTAACTTCCTCCTCTGTTATATCCTTATCTAGTTCTCTTCTATTTTCTTCACTTATTTTGGGGAGCTCCAATCCCTCACAAAATTAATCAACCTCTTCTTCCTTAATTCCTTTATTTGCATACAGTCTGTTATAAAATCCTAAGAAGGTCTCTAATATCTTCTTAGGATCTGTTTCCAATCCCCCTTTATTATCTCTAATAGCCCTAATATTTTTCCTCACCTGATAATTCCTAATTTTATTTGCTAATATTTTCCCTCCTTTCCCTTCAAATTCATAATAGTTTTGTTTGCTATACCACATCTTTAATGTGGTTCTATTAATATCTAAAACTTTCAACTCTTCTCTTTTTTGGTCTAATTTTTCCCTATCCCTCTTTTGCTTAGATTTCCTGAATTTTTCTTCCAATAACCTAACTACTTCTTCTACCTCCTTAATCCTCATCTTTTCTTTTTCTTAAAATTGCCAGACTCTGAATGCATTCTCCCCTAATCACAGCCTTCATTGCTTCCCATTTTATTGTTAATAGGATATCTGGGTCTTGATTCTCCTCAAAATACCTTTCTACTGCTGTTTTAATTTTTAACTTACTCTGCTCATCTGCAACCAACCAAGGGTTAAACCTCCAAGAGTAAGACCTATTAATATGACCTATTTGAAGATAAGCAGATATGGGGTCATGGTCAGTGATTTTAATCATTCCAATATCCATCCCCTTCACTCAATTCCTAGCCTCTTGCGATATTAAGATACCATCCAATCTTGAAAATGTTCCATGTGGGCTAGAATAAAATGAATATGAATAATCCTTAGGGAACAACTCCATCCATAGTTCCAATAATCCAAATTTCCCACATAGTTTTTTAAACTTCACAACCTTATTCTTTTTGGGACTGTTCCCCCCTTGCAGATTAACATTAAAATCTCCCCCAACAACTTTTGTATAAGGCGAGAATTTCTCAAGCTTCTGTAAACACTTATAAAGAAAATCCAGCTGGTGCTTGTTTGGGAGGTAAATTAATGCTAATGCTACCGGCTCTCCCTCCAAGGAACCTTGAACAAAAACAAACCTTCCATTCTTATCTCTTAGCACCTTATTCTCAGCAAAGTCCACCTTGGAGTTAATTACTATTCCCACCCCTCTAATTTTTGACGTTCCGGGAGCCATAAATTTTTTCCCTTTCCCAAAGCCAGGAAAATTTACCTCCCCCCGCCCTATTATATGATTCTTGCAGAAAAACAACATCAGCCTTCAGTTCTTGAATATACTTCCCAATTCTCACTCGCTTCACCTGATTACCCAAACCTCTAACATTAAGAGTTGTACAAATAATATTCACATTCTTCATTATATCTTTTCCAACCATCTCACTTCTCTGTTTCCCTCCATTTGTACCATACCAGCCTGGAGATAAACCCAACCCCAACCACCTTCCCAATCAACTCTACTGTGAACCCTACGCTTCCATCCCAACACAGAAGTCCAGGCAAAAAGAACAAGAGAATAAGTGTATGCCACATTACTGGGTATACCTCTTGCACCTGGAGCACAACCCAATATGCTTCCATACATTCTCACACTTACTCCTCCAACCGCTACTCTCCTCTGTCTTCTTACTACTTTCAGACCATCCATATCCACACACACACAACACACCCTAAACATATTCATTGCTCTCCATTCACCCCCACTCACTCCCCTACCCACCCCCAACAAAATAACATACCACACCAAGACTCTTCCACAATCACTCATCCAACCAACACTCACTCCCATATGGGGGGGGTTAAGATGGAAGGGAGCTTGCAAGTTCCCCTAATATTGATGAAAGAAAAAAAAAACAGCCCAGCTGAGCTGCCCCAGTTCTCCTTCTTTCTATTTTCCTTCTTCTTTAATTCTTCACTTCTTATATTTAGCCCTGTCTCTAAGGTCTCAGGATTTTTTTCTCAATCTGTTTTTCTTTCTTCTTTTTCTTCTGCCCCTGAACTTGTTCAGTCTCTTCTCTTAAGTCATTTTCTTCCTCGGAGTTAGGAGTCTCCTTAAAGTCCTTTGGCAACTGCAATCCCACATGGTTAAATAAGACCACCATCTGTTGTTGGACTACTCTTTTTGGAGCATTTCTGGTGCAGTTCCTGATTTGAGGGAATGGTTACTTGAAAGGAGATCACTCTCCAAGAAACAGCCCTTTCCAGTGTGATCAGATGTGATCCTTTAATTGCCCTCTGAGTGCATCCTGAACTCTAGCATTTTTAAAAGAACAAACCAGCCTTAAGAACTGTGAGGAGAAGGGACAATTTACCAGTGATAATTGCCTGGGCAGGGAGAAGATTTTCACTTGCTTTTGCATTACTCTGTGTAACAATGCATGGGATGCACTGACAGGCAATGTTCACAAAAGATGCCCTCCTTCACTGGTGCTGCTAATTACACTGGTTACAGTCTCCACAAGGTTAGCTTTGTTTTAAGGCAAGTGATTTCAAGAGCTACACAAAGTATATCTGTCAATCTCTCCCCCTTCCTCATCCCAGTAAAGGCTTACACTATAATCCTTTTCAAAAATTTTTCCTCAGAAGTAAGTTTGACTGTCAAATGAATGTATTCAGAGCTATGGTTTTGGTAGCTGTTTACTTTGGCTCAGATGTGCTAACTTATTCCACAGGAATTGCAATGGACCCATTGATTGCAGTGCGTGTCTGTGGGTGAAATAGAATTGTAGGTCAATTCACCGAATCAAAGAATAATAAAGTTGGAAGGGGGTGATGAAGACATCAAGTCCCATCAAGGCAGGAATACAAACCAAAGGATATCTGCCAGACAGGGCCGGCGCTAGGTTTTTTTGCGCCCTATGCGAGGGGCGGGGGCGGGGCAGGGGGAGGGGGCAGCGGATGGCGGGGACGGTGATGGGCATGGGGGGTGGGCGGCAATAGGAGCGGGGACGGCAGTGGGGGGCAGCAGGCTGGCCAGCGCCCTCTGTCCATTTTGGCACCCTAGGCAACTGCCTAGTTCGCCAGCCCTGCTGCCAGATGATGGTCTAAATTTCTCTTGTATGCCTTTAGTGTTGGAGCACTCACTACCTCTCAAGATAACTGGTTCCATTGTCGTACTGGTCAAACAGTTAGGAAGTTTTTCCTGACAGTCTGGTTTCATTTCAAGTCCACCTTCTTAAATATAACTAGAGCATATGAGTGAGAAGATCTTCAAATGTAGGGTTAGGCTGACAGCTGGGAAAATCTAGGCCACAGTCTCAGGTGCCAAAAATTGTTGGTTACCTCCCTGAGTTATGGCCTGGAGGGAGAAAGGTACTTGTGCTTTGGATTTATGTACTCTCCTCAGTGTATGTTTTTAAGTGGAAAAGCAGAGTTCACCTGTGCTTCTGTTGAACACCTGGATATGCATTATACCAATAATAAAACATTGGTCCTTTGGTATCATCTATAACTGTGTAACTGATTCAAGCAAGAAAATAAAGAAACTATATTCCAACCAATTATTTATATTTAAGGCAAAAGCAAGTGTGTGGCTTATACTGTAGACCACTCCATAGTGCTTAAAGCACTCTCTTGGTAGTTTACAATTTCATTATGCAGGTTATACATTGCCCCACCAGTTTAGTAACCATGGAAGGATGGAAGGCTGAGTCAACCTTGAATTAACTAACTGAGCCCAGGACTGAACTCAGGTTGTCAGCACTCTTCACTGTAGTACTGCAGTTTAACCATTGTGTCACCGGGCTCTGGCTTAAGGGTGTTTTTCAAGAGCAAGCTGTATGGAACTGACCATGATTTCTAAAGAGATACTATCAATGATACTTGTGTGTTTAATTATAACTTTGCACCATCAAGTACATTATGTCTTATCGCAATCTTTTCCAGAATGTTCTAGACCAGTGGTTCCCAACCTGGGGGTCGGGACTCCTTTGAGGGTCAAACAACCATTTCACAGGACTCGCCATGAGCCAGTGAAGAAAAAGGCATAAATGGCTTGGGTCTGGGGGAGGGGGGAGGGGGGAAAAGAGTGAGTTACAGCTTGATAGGTTGGAGGGGATGTCAGTCAATGGCACCAGAGGCTGCGATTGGCTGAGGGTGCCTATGTAGAGGGAAGTTCTCTATGGTACCTGTGGCAGTGGCACAACATGAGGAACTGTATTAAATGGTTGCAGCACTAGGAAGGTTGAGAACCACTGTTCTAGCTTGAGTACTCAATAGTAGTTTACCATCTCCTCCATCTGGGGGCACCTTGAAACTATGCAGCTCATCCTAGGCTAGATAGTCTGTCTCTACTCCTGGGGACACTGTGAGGAATTTAACTCTCAACTTCTGGCCCTTCAACCAGATACCTAACTCACTGAGCTTTCTAGCCAGCAACGTTTGCATACTCAATATTGTGTGTGACATCACCTCAATTTTGACATGGCAACCCTTTTTGGGATTTTCTAGTTAGACCAGACTCAGAAGTACTTATTATTATTATTATTAAATCAGTCTCTGGGCAGTTTACAATTTATGTGCAGGCTACACATTCTCCCCCCTCCCCAGCAAGCAGGGTACTCATTTTACCGACTTCGGAAGGATAGAAGGCTGAGTCAACCATGGCTACCTGGGATTGAATCCCAGATCATGAACATAGTTTTAGCTGTAGTAGAGACATTTAACCAATGCTCCATGAGGCTCCACTTCCCTTGCCCTACCCACACTGTGCCACTGGGAAGATATACTATTAGGAATGAACCTGATTTGATTAGTCAAATAATAAAATTTTATTTAAAGAGACCCAGCCCTCTTTTTGAGGCTGGTACCATTTGTTAAATTTATCCTAGCTCTTCTATAGCCATTACAAAATCTATTTGTCATATTTTGCTAATCTTTTTTATCAGTACTGGCAACATCCAAGATAAAAAGTTTAGCTATTGTAAAATTTACACAATACAATTCGACCAAACTGGGATAAATGTCTCTTCTTATCTTCCTCTACTTTATTTTTTACTTTCTAGTATCATTTTCTCATATTTTTCCTCTTTTAAGCCTTGTACATTTTTAAGAGCAAGGTAATCTTATGCTAGATTTTTTGCTTGTATAGCAATTAGTGAGGCTTGCTCTTCAGAAGATCTGGAGAGGCCATTGTCTTCTCTGTCCTCAGTTCCAGGGCAACAGATAGCTGGAAATTAATGACTGTTTTCCTCTATTCCTATGCCTCTGTATGATAGACGAATCCATATTGCTTTGTCTCAACCCCGTGTCTTGAAGGTCATCTTTGGAAACAGGGTTGTACTGTACCTTTCTAGTTCGGAATGGGTTCCCCGGATGATTAAAGAAGCTAAAGTGGTGCTTCTTCTTAACCTTTTGAATGTTTCTTTTCCCAGGCATTTGTTGAGTTGTGATTGGCCAATTTTTAATGTCATCATAGCACCAATGGATTGTTACTTCCATTGCTATTTTTGAAGAGTATGGAGACTTATATTGCAGTTTAATTCGGCTAAACCTTCCCAAGCCAAAGAAGACATGTTAAATAAACCGGCCATGTCACCTCAACAATTGTGTCAGTCCCATTGTTTCTGATCTAGTCGGAGCCATCAACTGGATTTAGCTCTTAGACTTCATTGTTTTCAGCTCTACATATTTTAATTTCTGCCTTGGGTCTTTTTGTTTTTAAAGAAAAAGATATGAGCTTTTGATTATGGCATTTATGTTGATATTGAAAAACATCTGAAGTAGACATTAGGTACCCTGTGGTGCAATGTTTCAAGTATAGCACTACAGTGAAGATTCTGCACATGACCTGAGTCATGTGTAGTTTGAGTATGGGCTCAGGTTGACGGCTCAAGGTTGACTTAACCCTCTATCTTTCTGAGTTGGCTAAATTGAGTACCCATGCATAACCTGCATAATTAAATCATAAACCACCCATAGAGTGTTTATGCAGCACACATTGTTTTGCTTTGCTTTAATTTGCACAACATATTAGGCTGGAACCTAATTATGCCAGAATATTGGGAACTGGGGGCTATGTACTTTTGACAGGAGATTATTGACTATACTGTATTTCCATTTCTAGATAAGGGAACAAGTTGCCCAGGGGAGTGGGGGTGGGGGGACAAAAATCACATTCTGCACCAATATTGTAATGTTAGTTAAGCAGGCATTCTTGTACGTCGATTGGTTCCTTTGGTATGAAAAAATATACAAATAATAAATGATTAGAATTTGGTATTTGGTATGAGCTGGATTTTTTCCTCAGTTTTCTTTCTTTAGGCTTCATTGGCATTCAATATGGCAGACTTCTTTTGAATCATATTTATAAAATAAACTACAGTATAATTAGCCCAACAAAGCCCATCTTTTCAAGAAGCTTAATAGCTCCATTTTTCACTCCGTAAATTTGTTTTATTTTAAAAGATGGGAGGACGTTGTTCTGCCTCAGTTTGGTGGTTCTATTTCCTTTCCTTTTCTAATTCTTCTTTGCAACTTAAATCTGTGCATATCTCGTTTTTTGACAACTATTGATTATTAATAAAGTGCTCGTGAAAGATATGCTTCATAGCGTCTTCAACAAGAATAATGTTTTTGTTAATGGGAAGTGTAACATATCTTGACAGATACAATACATAAAACATACTTCTCCTTCCCCTCCTCCGGTTCGCATAATTGCTAATGTTGTGGTACTTACTACTGAATACACACGAAGTGGCTCAACAGATATGGCAGGTAATAATCAGAGTGGATGCTATTTTATAAAATGTAACTAAAAATATTTTAATGATATAAAAGCAATAGATAAATAAAAGCAATTACATTTAATTTGGCTTTCAGCTTGTGAGCAATTTTTTGTTAGCTTTAATAACGCAGAAAGCTCCAGCAAAGGGCTAATGGTAGATTTGGTGTTAGCACTATTCATCAGGGTTTCTAAGTAGTACTTAGCCTGGGATATTTCTCAAGTAAAGGTAAAAATATTCCCAGGGAGGCAACCTAGGACAATAATGGACTGGCAAATATTTCTTAGAAATGTACAACTTAATGGCATTCTTCTCAGGAGTTTGCAAATGTTACCTTTGATTAAAATAATGTGCAGGCTTTGTAAAGATAAACAAAGATGGAAGTTGCATGAACAAGAGCGGGCTGCATTAGGTACTTCTGTAGGAGTTGTTCAGGAGTTCGTTCACTTTTTTATGCTCAGGAGCAGATTCCTGGGGTCCTCCTCCCACCCCACCCCCACCCCAAAGCAAAGCAGAACCATTGTTCACAGAAGGTATCCCAAAATTTCTTTTCAGGTTGGGTAATTAGTTACACCATCCCAAGAGACTTGGTTGCCTACTTCAAAGAACAGGAAGGTACTTTCGATCAAATCTACATATGGAAGCCAGCTGACAAGTGAGTCTTGCATCCACAGTGGAGATAAAGTCTGTGAAGATTCTCAGTCATCCAGGTGAGTTTATCTGGAAGTTGAGTCATGGCAACAGAGTTCTTTTTCTTGAGAGATAGAAACATTTTACTGCTCATCCAAACAGCTTCATCAGGGGATAACCATAGAATCGCAGAGACAGAAGGGGCCAAAAAATCACTGGATCCAACACTTACTCAAAGCAGATATCCAAATCAAAGCAAATTTGGCACATTGTTGAATAAATTTCTCCATGTCTCCAGTATTGGATCATTCATCCCCTTTCAAAGTAATTGGTTTCCCTGTTGTACTGCTCTAACAGTTAGGAAGTTTTTTCCCCTGATATTCAACTGAGATTTGACTTCTAGTAACTTGAGCCCATTATTATGTCTCTTGCCCTCTGGATTGACTGAGAACAGTTCCTGCCCCTCCTCTTAGAACCATCTTTCAAGTACAGTATTTGAAGGCTGCTGTTTTACAGTATTTCCTCTCAATCTTCTTAGAGCCCCGTTGTGCAGTGGTTAAATGCCTGTACTGCAGCTAAAACTGTGCTCACGGCCTGGGGTTTAATCCCAGGTAGCAGGCTCATGGTTGGCTCAGCCTTCCATCCTTCTGAGGTCCGTAAAATTAGTACCCAACTTGCTGGGGGTGGGGGTAATGTGTAGCCTGCATTACTGTCATTAAAATAGTAAACCACCCAGAGACTACTTGAAGTGGTATGGGGTGGTATATAAGCAGAACACTTTGCTTTGCTTTTTCTCAAGGCTAAACATTCCCAGTTCTTTCAGTCTTTCCTCACAGGGATAGGTTACCAGTCCCTTGATCATCCTTGTCCCCCCCCCAACTTGCTTCAGGTTGCTAGCATCCTTCTTAAAGTGCAAGGTCTAGAACTAGACAAGTAACTCAATATGAAGACTAGCCACTGCCAAAAGTATATCTCTTAAAACAGCCTATATAGCATTCACCTTTTTTTTTGCAGCCCCATCATACTATTGGCTCCTATTCAGCTGAAGATCTACAACAATTTGAAGATCCTTCCAAGTATCCCCTGTCTTGTAACTGCATTTTTTTCCACCTCTGGGTGTAGAACTTTATCCTTAACCCCATCCAGTTTCAGACTGTTATTTTCAGCCCAGTGCTCAAGCTTACCAAGGTATTTTTGATTTTTGTTTCTGTTTTCCATAAATTTGATAAGCATTCCCTGTTGTAACGGCCAGGGCGTGGGCGGCAACTAGGATATCTGCAAAGGGGCCAGGACCAGGGTGTTCCCAGAAGTCAAGAGCGTGATCAGCCAGTTCAAGTTCAAGATTCACAGAGAGGGACATCAGCCTGTCCATGTTTCATACAAACACAGTCCAAGAGGGAGGGGGATGCAAAACAGGAAGACTTATGGAGTAGCATAGTTCTGGGAACGATCAAGATAGCAGGTATGAAGCTTCAGGAGTCCAAGGTCTCGCATTGGAGAGGCAAGGAACAGGGAGTACCAACTGTTAGCTTTATGCCAGTAGCAAGTCCACCAGCTGCACTCCCTGATTGCCCCAGCCTGAGTGGGGCCTGATTCTGCAAAGAGACAGAGTCCTGTGGCCCTGATCCTGACATCTGTACCCCCTTATCCATAAAAATGTTGAAGAACACTGGCCCAGGATTGAGCCTTGTGGTATACTTCTTGTTACCGCCACCCACTTTGAGTATAACCTTCACCCCTAGCTTAAGGGATACAGTATAAGATGGGTGTTGTGGCACCACAGCTCTTGTCTCCTACAGAAAGTTTATTTATTTATTTTAGAGTATTTTTACTCTGCCTTTCTCCTTGGAAAAAGACGCAAGGTGGCTTAAAGTAATGAGGGTTAATATACAGTCCAGCACAATTAAGGCATGTTCAAGTGTTTGAGAACAAGGAATTGAGGGATGTCTTACAGCATTAATAGACAACATTACATTAAAGCCACAAGGTTATAAGTAATTATAAACACGAATTCTATGTGAACCTATAGATTCATATAAAATACACATGGTAGCCCATAATTCAGGGAATTCAGTGAGAAAAGCTAGGCCATTCATTGGAACAGAAGGGAGCAAGTCACTGTTGCAAGCCTCATTGCACCCAACAGGACTGCTGTCCCAACTCAAGACAACACTAGCTTTGGACAAGGACCGATATTTACCAGCCCCCATCCACATCATGTAAGCAGTACTGTGAATTTTAAATGGAGAAATGCCTTTACAGTTTTTGTGGGTCCATCTACAAAATCTGCTGGAGCTGGTTTTATCCTATGTCTGCCCATGGGGGACCTGTGTCTTATTACTTGTTTAGCATCCTTTTACAGCCTTTAACATCTAAAAATCCAAGTTCCATCATCAGGATTGGAACAAATGGCAGTTTTAGGATTCCCCCTATCCCATCCATGGTACACAAAGACTTCCCAAGATCAAAAAGGATCACCAGAGAGTTCTAATACATAGGGGATGGGGTGGGGTGGCTGTGTGGATAGCAAAGATAAAATTAAAGATTGAAGTCCATCGTGCAAGGGGATTCCAGCTATTGAGTCCTAATCTAGATCCAGTCCAGTGGAAAATATGGGAACAGTGCATGATTGCAGCTGTACTGTACGTAGCTCATTTAATTCACTGGCATCCCAGTGGTTTGGGATCCATAACAGTGTTGGTCGCTGGAGGCATGGGGTAGAGGGAAGGTATCAGGACTAGTTACCTTCCTATCATTTCTCCTGAACAGATATCCCACAAGATTAAGGCAAACCAGAATTTGGAGAAGTTGGTAGTAGCAGCAGCATTTTATAACATGATTCCCAGACTCTTCCAACCAACATACCCACTGTCTTTGAACCACATTCATACAATCTTATCAATGCTGTACCAAGCCCATTAGTCACAGAAGAAAGAAAACCACATAGTGCACCCAATGTTGTCTTTGCATCATTCAAATATTTTATCTCATTTCTTTCTTCAGTTTCTGTTTTGCCTTCTCATAAAACACTAGGCAAGATGCAACAAAATTACAAAGCACATACAAATAAAGATGCCACAAGATACTTTATTGAAATGTGGTTTTAATAACTTTGATTTAGTTTGGTTGCAATTGGATTGGCAGCCCATGTTACGGCTGAAATTTAGTATCAGTGATCATAAAAGGGCTGAGGATTGATTTAGGAGTTCATTGTTCACACTTGATGCTATGTGATTCACATTTTGGACCACAGCTCCCATTTATTTCCTTCCTTCCTTCCTTCCTTCCTTCCTCTGGTCCCACCTCTGCTGATATTTTTATTGTTTACTGTCAAGTTACTTGGTTTTGAAAGAGTTGTACAGTGTTCTGGAAAACGTTCCAAAATTGTTCTGAATATGTACAGAAATATCACACACCTCAGGGATGACTTTTATTTTATGTGGGTTGTTTCTCTTTTGTTCATAAGTTTTAAATTTGTTTTACATGTCTGAAGGTCATCTAGTGCTCAACTATATAAATACTAGTGATAAGGTTATCTGCTGCGAATACCACTTATGTAATTTTTTTTAAATTCAGAGGATGATTGGGGAACATGAGAGTGGGTGTCCCTGCAGTCATGAACATTACTTCCCAGCTACCTACATCAATGAAACACAACCCACAGATCTCCTCACCCCACATCTTTACTAGAATGAAATAACTGATCACAAGGGGAAAAGTCTATTCAAATTGTTTGATCTTGAAGAAAGTAGACCCCCCCCCAGCAGCAGCAGCAGTGAGAAAAAGCCAATATTGAGAGCAAAAAGGGCTGGATAGATTCAAATTTGCCTTTATTTATTTACAATTATTTTTGCCCACCACACTACTAAGTGGTCTCTGGGCGACATATAACATTATATTATAACTATAAAACGACATAATTATTAAAACCATAAAATACAAAACAACTTAAAACAATTGATATACAATACAAATAATAAAAGCCTGCTGCTCATGAGCCCAGCTGGAAAAAAAACCACTATCTAATTAATTTGGAATGCCCTCCCAACAGAGACCTGCCTGGCTCCAACACTTTTGGCCTTTCGCGGCCAGGCAAAGACCTTCCTGTTTAGCCAGTATTTTGATTATTTAATGCTCTTTTAGCTGGGTGCATGAATAGCAGGATTTTACTATTTATATATTGTTTTAACTTTGTTATTTTGATGGTTTTTAACATGTTTTATTGTTTTAATATATTGTTGTATGCCGCACAGACACCAATTGGTAATGGGGTGGCTTAAAAAATCTGTAAATAAATAAATAAATAAATAAAATGCTGTCCGAAGAGGAAGGATTTTGCCTGGTGCTGAAAAGTCAAAAGTGTCAGTGTCAGGCAAATCTCTGTTGGGAGGGCATTCCAAAGTTGTGTTGTGTGATCAGCAAAAAACAATCCTGATTCCTTTGTTTTATAAGCAGAACAAATCACTATAGTGTTTGCAATTGTAGTTACATTTTTAAATAAGTCATAAAAGTAAACAAAAATTAGATGTCAGAACACATAAGAACATAAGAACATAAGAAGAGCCATGCTGGATCAGGCCAAAGGCCCATCTAGTCTAGCTTTCTGTATCCCACAGTGACCCCACCAGATGCATCTGGGAGCACACGAGACTAGATATCTGTTTCCAGATACCACTCCCATGCATCTGGCCCATGAAGTACCCTGGTTTTAAGCCTGGAAATTACACATCCCCATCATGGTTTGTAATCCGTGATGGACTTTTCCTCCAGGAATTGGTCCAATCCCCTTTTGAAGGCATCCAGTGTTTAAGTATAATAGTAAGCACAATGGCCACCCATTAATATATCCAGTCATGCTTTAAAAACCCACCAGCATAAAGAAATTATGGCTTGATGATGAAAGGGAAATAGTGAGGGTGGTGGGGTGGATGGGGAGACAACCTAGCTTCCCTTAGAAGACAAATTTGTAGCCTGGGAGCAGCCACCAGAAAGGCCCGGTCTTCTCTGGACAATGTCACTAATTTCCACAAACTTCCCTCAAGGCCTCATATCCTCACCCTTGGCTCTTGATAGAATATGCCGCTGCTGTGCTCCATAGGAGTGTCAAAAGAGAACCTATATATGGTAGAGAAAGAATCAGATCTCCAGTTATCCATTTTCAAATATTTTTGGTCTTTATAATATAGCACTAATTTTATAAGCAAATACAAACATCCACGGAACAAACAGATGAATTTACTCAAAGGAAGCCAGACAACAAAATAACCCAACCTTCATTTGCTGACAACCTATTAACATAATGTTTTAACATGGAATTCTGTCTAATCAGAATGTTAAACCTGGCCCTGTCGTCTCCCTCAATTCATTTAGCGATAGAGGCAATAATCCTTAAGCCCCTCCTACTGTAAAAATACAGTAGACATCATTGTTAGAGTCATTATTTAAAAGTGTTACCAAGGTTACAAATTACCATCACTGTGAGCAACAGGTCCCTCTGAAGTGGTATCATTACAGATTAACTGTAATGTGTAGGATTATAATAAAAGGCATAAGGGATTAGGTGTAAAGGGGAGAAATGTTAATAATAACTCAGATACAACCGGTGTATGTTGTACAGCAGTTGGCTAAGGGTACCTTTCTAGTGTTTGTGATGCATTGTCTTGTGTGGATGTGTGAGGCTTGTATGCTTCCATATAGCATGTAAAAACCGTTATATACTTTAGGAAAAATAAAATAATGTGATAATGATGTCTGTTCAAATATTATGCATAGGGAATCTTTGCATTTTGGGGCAATTACCTGATTGATAGCAAAATATGTTCCAGTCAAATGGCAGTGAGCTTGTATCATTATGCTGCTGGTTTAGTGAAACCAGAAACCAGAATTAAGATGGGGTTATCTGTCGGTAATATTCAGTTCTTGGTCACAATTAGGACTACAGATCCCAGAGTCTCTGAGTCAGTTGTTCTAACAAAAATAAACTAATACAGAATTTAGTTATTCAGTTACATTTTGTTTAAGTGGCCCCCAAAGTGCATAAATGAAAGAAAGAAAACCACAAACACCGCCAAATGAAGAACCATTATTGACAATTTTGATAAGCAGCTGAAGGAGACTAGGAACTTCTAGCTGATGGCCTTCTTTCTGAGGTCATGTGTCAAGGAGGGGGATTATGTCTCCGGTCCAAATGCTGATGCTGGAGCTCTCCCTGCATTTGGTGCTTGCACATCTTAGCACACCTCATGAATGCAAAGCAGTCCCATTTCTTTCCTTGCAGCAAAGACCAGGAAACAGGATGAGCGGGTGTGCAAGCAGCTGGCATAACTCCGCCTTTCCACTTGCAAGGCCAAGTAACATGCAGAGCAACAAAAGAAAACGTCGAGGTACCATACAGTGTGGAAGACTTTTTCCTAAGCAAGAATGGGCATGTGATGCCAAGAGATAACTTTAAAGAACCCTAAAGCAGTGATGGCAAATCTTCAGCACTCCAGAGTGTTTTGGACTACAACTCCCAGAATTCCAACCCTAGATTGCCAATGACAAGGGACTGTGGGAACTGCCTAAAGGATTGAATTAATGATAACAATATTGGAACTGCAGAGCTGGAAATGGACTCAATGGATCATCAAGGTCCAGTTCTTGCCAAGGAGGCACAGGGTGGAACTGAACTCTCAGCCACTGGCTCAGCAGCCAGATGCTTAAGCCACTGAGTTTAGTGAATAAACTGTCTAGGATCAAAGATACTAATCTTATTTAATCCAACTGTCTTTGCTTAATTGGGCTATGGATAATGCATGAATTTGTACCTCTCCCAAAAGCAGTGTGTGATATCATCATGTTAAAATATACGACTTGGCTCTTGTTTAGCGCTGCTCATATATTCCAGGTGCTTCTACATTACCTTACTGGATCCTAATAACCACATTTTTAGACTTCCTCAATTCTGATGAAGAAGATATAGGGTACATTTGGCCCTCCTTATATTTTGTTTACAACACTTACAACAGCCATCCCTCATGGTTAAGAAAGGGTAAGGAGTATGGTTTGTAACCGAAGACATCTGGTCAGTCAAAGATTCATTATTCCTGATGGAAGCTAATTGGAATTGTTGGAGGTTTCTCCTGCATCTTGTCTTAACAATGCAAGTCAAGAGTGGGTGAAGTACTTCCTTCCAGATGTTTCTGACTGGGGGTAGTATTTCATTACTATCTGGATACCTGTGCTTTGGCACCCTGTTAGAATTAAATGCAGACTGTATGTTTTGTATGTTTCTGAGCACTTTCTGCCACCACTCAATTTCTCCTGCTTAAAAACAAAAAACAAAAACAAAAACAATTGAGGTAACTTCGAAGTTTGCACATGTTTTGTGAAATTTAGTTGGCCAAACAAAGGTATTTCCATAATATGGATTTTGAAAGTCACATTATAGCAATGTGTTCAGGTCTGGCCCTTAACAAGTCTTCCTGCTCTAGTATAGTTGACACTACAACTCTAATTAGAGGCCAGAAGATGGTGTTCAAATGCCTGTCTTAAGTGAGGTTATAGGGTTGCTTTGAGGAAATATCTATGTGTGCGTGTGTGCAAGAATGGAATTAGACTATGCATGTCACCCTAACTCTTTAAAGGATCATCAACAATAAACAGTAAACGATTTTGGGCAGGACTCTTGTACTGTGTGGGTATATTGCATTTCTCACAGAATGGTTTTAGACATGGGTATCTTGAATTGGATGTATGCTGTCCATTCATGTGCATTTTGCAAATTTTGAAAAATGCCTAAGTTTAAGAGGAAAACTCGGACATGAATATCTGGATTGAACATAAGAAGATGGTTACTGGATTAGGCCAATGATTTATCTGATCTAACAATCCACAGGGGCTAAGTGAAGCTACCAAGAAAGGTTTGAAGGCAATAAAACTCTCCTGTTGCTTCCCAGCAGTGGGAATTCAGTGGTATAATGTCTCATAATATGGACATTGTGTCCGATGGATAGCTTGGGGGCTTGGGTACCTGGTGGCAGAGCCAGGAGAGAGAAGTTCAAGTCCCCATTACGGGCCCCAAGAGAAAATCCAGTTTGTATAACCTTGGGCAAGCTGCAAAGTCCCAAAGTGCCCCTAAGGGAGTGATAAATGGTATCTTAAAAGCCCCATCAATGGTTGCCATTAAGTTGGGCTAGACTTGGTGGTGTGTAATTATTTTAATTATGCTACCATGGTGGCTAAAGGAAATATAGCACTCCCCTTCCTGGCTGTAGCGATGGACAACCTTGAAAAAAAGTTGTTGTTCTCACTCCAAAGGTGGAACTCTTGGCCCTGGAGAATTCGCCTTCCAAACTGGATCAACTTTAAAGGGCAGCCAAATTTGGGTTGGGTCTCAGTCATGGCCCCTGTTACACCTCAGAAATCCATGGAAACAAACAATAGGACAAAGGTTCTCAGGTTCTCAATTGTGAACCCAGACAAGTTGGAAGCCTGGGCCGTAATGGAAAATGCGGAAGCCTCTGGGGAATAATTGTAGCCAAACAAAGGATATTTTCGAGCTCCCAGAAGCTATGGCATTTCCTTGTTCCCTTAATTTAAAAAAACCAAACCAAAACAAACACACACACACACAATTAAGTCAAACTCTATTTTGAAGGCTATTTCACCCTTTTATTTGTTTAGTAGAGTTACCGGCGCCCTGAACTGACACTTGCCTACCTTTTTGCATTGATCTGCCCGAGTTTTTCCATCCCTATTTTGGACGGCGTGTTTAAGTCTCCGCCGGCTTCACCATCACTTCTTCCCTTCTCTTCCGGCGTCCCCTTCCTTCGGGAGGGCATCTAAGAACAGAAAGAGAAGAGGGGGTGGAAATGTCCCCATTAAAGCAATGCTTCCTTCGGCGGCCGCCGCCGGCAGCTCAAGAAAGCCGGAGGAGGGAGGCTCAGTCTTGAACATGTTTGTGAGAAAGGGAGCGAGAGATGACCGCCGGTGTGTGTGTGTGTGTGTGTGTGTGTGTGTGTGTGTGTGTGTGTGTG